>JARHVA010000191.1:2342500-2942500 GCA_037957365.1 Torreya grandis
TAATGCAATCTTTGAGTCTAAAATAGTCATTATCTCTATCCACATATATGATGACAGTGACAAAAAGTCTGATGTGGCTATCTATGTAAGAGACATGGATTTCATCGATGAGTAGAATGTAATGTGATTAACCTCCTATCTAGTAGTGATGATAATATGGTAGATGGACTATCCCACTTTGAATCAAACTATAGTGGTGCTTTGTTATTTTTCTTTATAGTGTAGACTATATGTTATGCTTTGGAAGTTGGCTCTTTTTTCTTGATTGGTTGATTTTCTACTTGTGGTCTCTTATTTGTCTAAGACATGTTAGATGTTGAGTGTTAAGAGTTGTATCTGAAGATGCTGCTATAAAATATAGAGTGATCTGATCAACTGAATCTACCTTAATCAATCCCAAATTCTTTTCCAAAGATAAAAATATATAACACAATTGTATAAAAGAAGACTCTATTTGATATATTAGATTCTCGAGTAAAGGTTGGTGAAGACTCTTAATAAAGATATGTTGAATCTCTAAATCTACTAGTTTGTATATCAATATTAACATGTGAGCCTTGAATCTTAAGATATACTCACTAACTAGATCTAAATAATTCTGATGTAGTGTGGCAAGTTTCTCATATGTAACACAAGGGCCCATGTTTATGATGTAATATCTGAGAAATACCTCCTCTAAGTCTTCATATGCGTCCAATGAATTAATAGGGAGTAGATGAATGAACTAATTTTGTGTTTCCCCCACTAATGTCTATTGGAATAAAATAAGTAAAATCAATGAACTTGCATGAGATGGCAGAGCCTTCTAGAAGTCCTAAAGGTGTATGAATGGATCTCTAGTTCCATCAAAGTGAGGTAATGAGGTATCTAAAAATGGTTAGGTAGTGAAGCTTTTATGAATGTATTTAGAATAGGGTTACCATGTATATCATTAACATTAATCCAAGACTTATAAGCTTTATTTTCCATGGTGAGGAGATGTACTTGGTGTTGTAATTCACCAAATGCATGCATTAAAGAGATGATCTCATGGGAAGGGATATTAGTATCTTGAAGTGGTTCATTTAATATTTGAATTTTATCATTTACTTTAGACATAGGAATGCTACATTTATCAATTAGATCATAGAGAGGGGGTGTGCTCACTGGAACCTTTGGATGAATGATATCCTAGACTTTATTAGAGGGATATGATGGGGTACCATCCTTTTTGGGTGATGGGTGAGACACTGGTGCTACTATAGTAAGGGGGTGGCTTGGGAGATTCATTGGCATCTTTAGTTTTTATTGAATCACATTTGGAATGTATAAAAGATGTAATATTATTATTGACATGTGCATCATTTGAAATAAAATCATTCATAAAAGTAAGATCTATATTTTGACATGAATTTTGTTTGAGAGAAGTGAGAGAAGAGTTAGAAACATGAGATACATATTATTCTTCACTATGTGCATAATTATAATCATCATTATCACATATGTAATATTTTTCATAATCACTGTCATTTTCATATCCAATGGCATGCTCATTATCATATTTATTGTCACTTCCATCATTGTTATGAAGAGGTGTAATAAAAGGATTGAGTTCTTTTCAAATATGCAATAAATTATTATTTGACATTGGAATATCATGTGAATATATGTTATCCATGGATGAAAGACATGCATTCTTTTCATGTACAATATGAGAAGTAAGAGTAAGAGAGTTATCATTTGAACTATGCTTTGGTAATTTGATTCTATTGCATTTATATTGTTATATTTTGAGCATAACAAGAGAGAGAGAGAGAGAGAGAGAGAGAGAGAGAGATTAGTTTCATATGGAAGTAACTTAGGTTAATTTGGAAGTGCATGACTAATTTGTTCATTTTGTGCATCATGCATAGGAGAATGAGGTGAGAAGTATTTTTCCCATTTATCAAAAGTATTTTCTTTAAAATAAGGGATGAAAGAGATAGGTTTGAGAGGAGAAGATGCATCTATTTTTTCTTCACTATCACTTTCATATGCATGATAATATTCCTCATTGAAACAATAGTAATTATCTTCATTGTAAATAAAATCATTTTCCATGTTTTTAGTTAATGTGAAATTTTGCAAATTTATCCACTCATTATCATAATTATGTAAAAAATTAAGAAATTTATCTATGGGATGAGAGGCAAGAAGTGCCTTAGTGGCCATTTTATTTATTTCACCACAAAGAATATGAAAAAGTACTATTAAGCAAATAAATGCAATAATAAATACTAACATTAATTTTTTTTAAATACTTGTGACTATCTAAAAAATTTGGAAATTTTTTGAAATTAATTTCTAAAAATTGCAAGGATGAATGGTTTTAAGGTGGAAGACCTAGTTTAAGAATCTAGGGTTTTTAGCTAGAATTTTGGAATTCAAGGCTATAATTTAAATTATAAAATTAATTTGAACAAGTTAATTGCACAAAGATTGATACAAAAATTAGAATTTTTAAATATAATTTTGTACAAAATAACTACTAATTTTTGAAAATATTTTTGGCACACTAAACAATTTTTTAAAAAATTGAAATTAATTTCTAAAATTTGTAAGGGAGGGAAACTTTGGGTTTGAGGACCTAGTTTTGAAATCTAGGGTTTTGAGCTATGGTTTTAGAATTTTTTTTAAAATTATGCAATAATTTTAAATTCTAAAAATTATTTGAAATAGGATAAATGAATGCAAATTTATATAAAAATTAGAATTTTGGAAATTAAATTTTTGCACAAGAAACTACTAATTTTAAAATTTTGAATTTATTTTTGACAAGGTAATCAATTTGAAAAAACTCCAAAATAATTTTATAAAATTTGTGAGGAAAGGCTTGGTGTTTGATGACCTATTTTTGAAATCTAGGGTGTTGATCTAGGGTTTTAGAATTTTTGAAAATTATGGCTATAATTTAAATTCTAAAAATACGTTTTGAATAGGAAAACTGCACAAAAATTAATAAAAAAAATTATAATTTTGGAAATTAATTTTTTGTAAAAAATAAGGAAGTAAGAACCCTAAGTGTAGTTAATTAAGGTTTTAGGTTTATTCAAAGTAAGTCAGGTTCACTAAATGTTTTATTATTTTCAGGAATCTAGTGTTTAGATCCTAAATAATAAAGGTTTGAAATAATAGGAAAAATATAGATTAATAGAGAAAATATAGATCTTAATAGGTAGTTATACAAGAGAAATAGAAAGAAACTTATCTAGTTTTAGACTAAAATGAAGGACTCTGAGGTTGGAATTTGAAGAGCAAGACTGAGACACTGTTAGGAATCTAAATCTAGGTTCCATGTTTTAATTAGATAAGAGCATTAGAAATAGGACACCCTAATGTCTAGTGCTATAGTCCTTCCTATCATTGTTTTTTTAAGGATCTAAGCTTTTTGGGTTTTATTCATTTGGTAAATGTGAGCCTATGTACCAAATTTTATTTATTCATTTGGTTATAAGTTTGTTTCAATCTTCAATACCTATATTTATCTACACACATGCAAACAATGAATACATCAAAATAAAAATGGGGAAAAATTGGGTTAGTGGAAGAATGATCACACAATTAAAAAAACCCTACTATTCTAAGTGTTGCCTACATTAACCCTCAAAATAGGGTCTCAGATCCAATGTAGTTCTCCCTTAGGGAATGTGCATAATAAATGCACATGATAGATGCAATAATTAATTTTACCTAGGACCTTCCTTGATCAAGCATACAAGTCTATGTGTGATGCAAAAAAGTTAAGCTATACTATTGACTAATTTTTATTATGTCTAATGTGCCAAAGTAGTAAGTGTTAAATATGAAATGCCTTGTGTAGTCCTTGACTCATTATTTTTAATTTGAGATTTTTTATTCACATTTGGATGACATTGGAAAACTTAGGAATGTAGGAAAGAAAAGGTGTAAGATGCATCTTGTAGGAGAAACTGACCATTGGAATTTTCACTTGGATAACATTGTCAAAAACTAGACAGCCTAGCTTTCATCACTATAGTCCTATTTAGGCATTGTTTTTCAAAGAGTTTAGGACATGGGGGATGGAATAATCCTAAAAAGAGTGACCCAGGATAGTAAGGGTTAAGTTTGGAAGGTTACTAATGATTGGGAATTGTCAAAGAGGTGTCTAGGGTATAAATAAAGACCAAGGCAAATAAGAAAAAAGACATGTCTAGATGCAAATAAGACTCATATTCTCCAATTAGAGTCTCATATAAAAGGATTATGAAAAGACATGATATGTGTGGTTGCTTGACCAATTTAGGGTGTATAAATCCATACTTTATAATAGTTCCAAAGAGGTACATATAATCTAAGGAATAAGCAACCACTTAATACATTGACTCCTCAAAATACTATGATGATTCCTTCTAATACTAAATTAGACAATAATACACCCCTTCAAAGGGGAATGATCAAAAATAGTGCAAGTGAGAACCAAGTAAATGCAGATATAATATTGTTGAGGATATGAAGAAGATCAAGGCAAATATAGCTCTTCATGAGTTAGCTTAGATTACCAAACAAAAAGAGCTGCTCTATAAGTCCATTACTTAGAAGATGCCTATGGAGAAAGTAAAAGCATCTATAGATAAATTAAAGCATCTAAAACCAATGTCATCTACAAGAATAATCTATAAGTTCAACCTTTCCTACTAATTATCTAGGATTTTGGAAAGAACATTCATAACTATTTAGTTGATTTTGGAACTTTTGTAACCATCATGCCTACTTTTATATGTTAAAAACTTGGCTTGACACCAAGCCATTTAAAGAGAATAGTTTCATAATTGGATAAGATACTGGTACCTATAGTTTGTGAACTGATGGATGTGCATATCTAAGTAGCCTATAAGCCACGTGTTCAGATGACCATTGATATCTTGCTAGTGGACATACCTAAAGGCTACACTATTAAATAAAGATTGGTCTAAAGCACTCAATAGATATCTTTCCACAAAATTTTCTCATATATGGCTATAATGGAGAGGAGTTGAAAATTAAATCAAGATTGATAGATATCCAATAATGAAGTATCCCATTACAATGTATAATGTCAATAATGAAGAGTTAAATTATGAGTCACCTAGCCTTGGCATTTATACTTTTACTACATGAAATCAAGTACAAAATATAGAATTAGAAGGTTCAAATAAAATGTGGAATATACACTTTAATGGTGATAGATCTAAGTAAGATTCAAGTGTGGGAGTTTATTTGATTGATCTACAAAGTAAAAAGTTTTTGGCATCATATAGGTTATAATTTTTATGCACCAACAACATGAGGCTCTAATTCTAGGATTATAGTTTGCACTTAATAATATGTGAAACAAATATTTTTGGAGGTTTGTCAATTATGTCTCCAAGTTGACCAAGGATTGTGATGAGGTGTCATATGTGCTAGAATGATAATGACAAAGGGTGCTTTAATGAGACTCACTATTCTTGCATGGTTCTTTAGTGTTTGACTAAGGCATTTGATGGATGATATTGTTGGTCTAGACATGTGTTAAAGACCCTATTGGGTGTTAATATTGTTTATAATGAGTATATAAGTTAGTATATCTCATTTGGTAGTTCATTATTTCATCTAGACATTTTAGGTCTAGTGGCCAAAAATTTGAGTAGGTAATTTGATGATGTCACCATTGCCACATAGGAATGAGTCAAGGGGAGTTGGTCATATGGTTATGATCATATTTGTGCCTATTTGATATGTAATAAATATAAATCATGCATCTAATCACAATAAAAGATATAAGGGTGAAAAGTTATCTTCTTAGTCAGAATTCATTGTTTTTCCATACTTAACCAAATTTACATGTGATAAGAAAAGCTTAGTAAGCACTTGGATGATGTTATATCTTGTATGTGTGACGGTGTCAATAGAAATTGATCATATGGGTTTGTTAATTTTTGATCCTAGTTAATTTTTTATAAAATTTAGATCATGCAATAAATCATGTCAAAATATATGCTTGCTGAAAGTTGGCCTCCCAAGCAGTTTTTTTTGACATAGTTGGCTCTGTGATAGAAGATTTTCAGAAGGATTTTTAAAGGTGTTATATCTCGCATGTGAAAAAGTTTCATGAGTATTTTTATACATGGTTGGATTCCTATTTTAAATGAAAACATATGTTGAAGTTTTTGAGATATGATATTGATCGAGGAAAAATTTATGACTCTACAAAGTTGGCCTTCTAGGCGTATTTCAATAGTTCCCATACTTAGTCATTTCTGCACAAGTTAAAGTTTGAGCAAGATTGATGAATCACATTTGATCTAATATTATAATAAATAAAGATATGAGGATAGGTACACAATGTTTAATGATTGAGAAAAGGTAAAGGATAAGGATCTAATAGTGAGTGGGTGTTCATATAGATTTATCAAATGATGAGCGTTGATAAATAAAGACTAGATTGATCCATAAAGATTGATCGAACGTGCTGAGTCAAAGTATCCAGAGTGAATGAGATGAGGTCAAAGTGACATATGTTTAAAGTTTATATTTTTAATACTATGTATTAAATTTTAAATAATATTGATGGTGTGAGATTGATCTAAAGTTGAGAGGGCATGAGATGCAAGCATGATGTTGAAAGTTTAATTGTGATTATTTGCATTTGAATATTTAAATTTGCAAAGGAAAAACTAGTGTCTTATTTTTGGGCTATAAATTTATATCCAAGATTAATTTCCTCATTATTTAAAAATAAAATTGGTATATCTAAGGAACATTTGTAAACATAGATTTGAAGATCTAAAAGTGTGTAAAAACATAGTTATGGTGCTCTAAAGATCATTATGCTTTTTACTATATCTTATAAGTGACACAAGAAAGATTTTGGAAGCTTATTTTGATATCTATTGATGAATTAGATATTAGGGAGTGTTGTATACTCCATGAGGATGTTATGTTTTGTATTTATAAGTTTGACCAATTGATATTGAGTATGAACATTACTTAAGAAGTTGACTATGTTCATTGAATACATTGGTAGTTTGAGTGATCATGTTGAAGGAGAAATTTGAATGTGTTATGAGCATACTTTATGAGTCAAATGAATATGAATATGTTTTATAAGTCTCAAATACTTATGTGAAGGGATTGATTGTTATATTTTTCCCCTGATCATATGTGGAGAGTCAAATATCTTGACTTTATTTTGACAATGTATGACCAGTTTGAGTGGTCATCTTGAGTGTGATAGTTTGAGGTATTTTAGCATGTGTTAAAGTATATAAATAACATATAGATTTATCTAAGGTCTTTAATAGTTCACACATGTGATATAATCATATGGATATGTGAAATTTTTGAGTGTTTAGTTTAGTAGTTTGTAATTGGGTTTTCTATGTATGAAGACCTAAAGAGTGAGGTGACCTAATTGGTAGGCTAAAGTGTGGAGTTGGTGTTATAATTTCCATGGATATATGTGGGAGTGATAAATGGATTATGTGGAGTGGACCTATGTTCTTGAAAGTGGTCCTTAGTTTCTATTTTTCTTGTTGAAGTGCTATGTGGGTGAATAGGTCTCCATGAGACCTATAAGAGCTATAAGGTGTATCTACTTAATGGTGACACATAAATGCTATGAATTACATTTATGAATTGTATCAATCCATGTATTAATTTGAGAGAAGTTGTAAGGGTTAAGGAAATTCTAATGACTGACCAAGAAGTTATTTTATCATGAAGGTTATATATATAGTGAAACTAAAGGAGATGGTTTTTAGGCTTGTTAGAGAGGTATGAGAATTAAAATGAAGAAGAGAAGAGTCTAAGTGTTACCAATGGTTGGGTTGATGAGTACAAAAGATTAAGGACTATGTGTATGAACTATAGGTCATGTTTTTGAGATCAAAATAGTGCTCTTATAGGTTGATCATGAGCCAAGAGGTCTAGATTAATCCAAAAGGATGTTTTGGATGTATTGAGTATGAGAAAAGGAAATCTAGTGTCTATGAAATCTTGGTATCTAGTTTGAGAGATTGATCAGTGTGTAGTCTATGTGTATGACCATCAAGTCATGTTTTTGAAGACTGTGATAGAGTTACTTTTGTGAAGGATGCATTGAGTGTGTAGAGTTGAAGAGTGGGGTTAGTTGAGATATGTAATGATTCCTAAGTGATATTCATATGTTGGTTCAAGTATGTAATGTAAGGTGTGTTGGGTGATAGAGTTGTTGCTTAAGGTGAATGGTGATAATAAAATTTCCATCATAAGGTGTTTTAGACATTAGTTCAAAGGTGGAGTTATTCAAAGTAGTTGGATAGGTGGTTAGTTTCCTAGGGGGTTTATTCCTCCTTGCATGGTGAAACTTGATAAAAGTTTACTTATTGTGGGTGTTCAGCTAGATAGGTGTAGAAGCTCCTTGTGGGATTGTAGTCTCACTAAATCTAGGAATGGTAGCTCTTTGATAATTTGAAGATGGTCTAAATTGGTTCTTGTTATTATAGGACAATAGTCAAATTATAAGTTTTAGTGGGTTTTCTCTCCCAAGAGGGTTTCCCATGTATGTCATGTGTTATGTGCTTGATCTTACATTATCTCTCCTATTTATTACTATGAATGATGTGTATACTTCAAAAATGTATCTATTGATTGACTAAGATTTTAAGGGAATTGAAATTGAAGTTGGATTATTTGATCTCATTGATTCACCCCCTCTTAATGATTGTACTTCTAACAATTAGTATCAAAGTGGGTCCTTTGGAGGAAGCTTAATATATTGAAAGAGTTTGTGAGTAGGTAAAAATATGGCTAAATAGTTGAAAACAAAGAATCAATTAAGTAAGGTTATGGTCAAGGCACTTGAAGAGTAGATATGTATTTTAAATAAAGGGGCCAAAGAGGATGAGAATGTTATGAATGATCTCAAGGTTTAGCTAGTAAATTTGAAGACATGTTTAAGTTCAAAAGATAAGGACATAATGCATATTGAATAATTTTTACATGACAACAGAGAAGATGACAATGAGGAAGAAGAATTTGATCTAGTAGCTAAGCTCATGAGTGCACTTGGTCAACCAAAGGAGAAAAATAAAAGGAATCATAACATGAGGAATATGATAAAAGGTCTTAAAGTACAAGTCAATTCTCTTGAGGGAATTTTTATATAACAAGAATTCAAAATAAAGGATTACATGGCTAAAGAAGCTAAGAGTGATAAGAAGACAATTCAAGTTCATAGAGGTCAGTTTATGGCTATTATTTAAAGTATAAAATATAAAGAGGTTGAGTGAATTCAATTGGAAACCAAGCTAGATTTATGGAAGGATGAGCATGAGAAATTTGTTGTCAAGATAATTAATCTTGAAGAAGATTAAAATAATTTAGATTAGGTTAAGAAAAATAAAAGAAGACCAGTTAAACAACCCAATACAATATGGTATGCAAGTTCTTTTCATGGTCATTGTAATTTTTTGTATCAATATGGTCATAGGGAAAGAGATTGTATAAAGATGAGCTCTAATAATGAGTTCACATGGAGCCTTGGAAGAAGGAACAATTGGTCTTGGAGAAGACTTAACTTAGATTAGTCAAGAGGTTAATCAATGGTGTTGAGACCAAAGACTATGAAGAATAATCTTGATCTAAGTTGACTACCTAATACTACAAGAAGGAATAAGATATGAAGAAGATATAGTAATGCCAAGAAAATTTATCTTCTATCTAGGTAGAAAAATAAGAACTAAATCATCATCAAGAAAAAGGTATGAATGATCTTGTTTATTTCAATTGTCATAGAGTTGGTCACTTCTAGGTATTACAAGAATAGGCTGAATGACTTCTCAAATAAAAATAAGGTGTATGGAGCTCCTTATGTGCAAATAAGAAGTCATAAAAGGGTATGGAAACCTAAGTATGTTAGGAGAGATCATACTGAGACTAAAGATGGTTTGTTTTCCATGATAGACATGAAGGGAAGACAAGAGTTTATATTGTCTGCTTTTGCTAAAAAATCTAAATAAAATAATTATGTCGAGCATCCTTTCAAATTCAAGTAGGACTATAAGTCAAAAAAGGATATAGAAAGATGGGAGTCTCTAGAGTTTTGGGACTTTTAGTCTCACTATGTCAAAAGGGTGTCTTCCTCTAAGATTTAAGGAGACACTTTCTAGAAAGAAGAAGCATTGTAGATGTTAGTTAGGTTTTGTTTGTTGTTGTAGGACAATAAGGTAATGAGAAGATGTGTTAGATTAATATGAAGGAATTTGTTGATTGGTAGATCTATGTGTCAAGATGCTCTTTGGTTGATTAGTTTGATCTCATTTTTTGAAGAACTAGCCCAAAGGATGAAAGGTAATGACTTAAGGGTTTGATGTCTATAAACCCTAAGGTGTGTGTTCAAGATGTTAATGGCTCAGTTTTGGTATATGGAACTAAGTGAACATAAAGTCAATAATATGAAATGTTTTCATTAGTTGGTGATATGCTTGTAATTCATGGTTAAGCCTAGTTTAGTATTCTTTATCATGAAATAATGTTGGTAATGTGTGCAAGTTTTGAGAGTAGGGAATGTAAGTTTTCTAGGTGACTAATCAAGGAAGATGAGGTGTCAAGATTTTTTATTTCTTAAAAAGGTATTTTTATCTCATTCATGTGTGATCAAGGTGTGTTCAAGTTTCTTGATCCTAAAGGTAAGAACTTGTCAGTTTTTGTTTCTCAAATTGATTGATCAAATGTTGAAATAATATAACATAAGGTTGATATGGAAGATGAGGAGAATGTTTTATCATATCTTTGATATCATGAATAAGGTCTCTGAGTTTTATTTGTGACAATTTGTGTATGCTATGGATTTAGGGGGATATAACTCAATTAGTTTGAATGGATTGAAGAGTTATGCATAATTTTAAGGGGAGCATATGTGAGATGCTTAGTAATATTGAAGATGTTATGTTGTCTGCTAAAAATGAGAACTCACTTAAGTACGTTATGATGATGACTTGATCAAACAAGTCAGGTGCTTTTACAATGTATTTGAATCCTCATGCATAAACAAAGGGGGATATTCGTAATTGGTTAGGTCCTAGGATTAGAGGACTGTGTAGTTGAATATGAGAGAGAAGGTATGGAGGCAATTATATTGATTCATCATTGTTGAAAATGGTTTGAAGATGTTCGAAGAAAATGTGCCTAAGATTAGGTAACTTAAGGGGAGTTTATATCATCTCTTAGAGATGGTATCTTCTTATTATTAGTACTTGATGTATTTTTAGGTCTGTAAGATCAAAATTTTAGCCCACTTTGTCATTGTGTTAAAGGGGGAAAAAGAACCTAAGGAGAGAGATAGAGTCTAAGCATAAAATTTGTAATGGTGTTTGACATCAATTAAAAAGGGGGACATTATTTAAGGTTTTTTAATGATGTATCTAAGGTGATCAAGGATGGTGATGAGGTGTCATGTGTGTTATAATGATAATGATAAAGTGTGCTTCTATGAGCCTTAGTGTTCTTACATGGTTCTTAAGTGTTTGACTAAGTAATGAATTTGATGGATGATATTTTTAGTATGGACATGTTTTATAGACCCTATGGGGTGTCAATAGTTCTTATAATGAGTATGAAAGTGAGTAGATCTCATCTGGTACTTCATTATTTCATCTAGACACTTTAGTTCTAGTGGTAGAAAATTTGAGTAAGCAATTTGATGATGTCACCATTACCATGTGGGAATGAATCAAGTGGAGTTGATCATATGGTTTTGATATAATTATTTTTCCATAGCCAAATTTTCTTGTGATAAGAAAATCTAAGTAGGAATTTTGATGATGTTATATCTTGCACATGTGAAGGTGTGAAGAGAAACTGATCATATGGGTTTATTCAATTTTAATCCTAGTTTATTTTTTATAAAATTTAGATCATGCAATGAAGTGTGTAAAAATATATGGTTGTTCAAATTTGTCTTTCAAGGTAGTTTTTTGACATAGTTGGCTCTATGATAGAAGATTTTTAAAAGGCTTTTTAATGGCATTATATCTAGTTTGTGGAAAGGTTTCAAAAGAATTTTTATATATGGTTATATTATTGTTTAAAATGAGAACATATGGTGAAATTTATGAGACATGAGATTGATTAAGGAAAAATTCATGACTATACAAAGTTGGCTTTCCAGGCATATTTTAATGGTTCTTATACTTGGTCATTTCTACATAAGTTAAGGTTTGAGCAAGCTCGATGGAACATGTTTATTCCAAGATGTCAGGAAGTAGTGAGATGAAGAAAGGTGAATGATGTTTAACAAATTATCAAAGTTAAAAGATAAGGATATAATGATGAGTAGGTGTTCTTACATATTTATCAAATGGTTAGCATTGATAGTTAAAGACCTGATTGATTTGTAGAGATTGATGGAGCATGTTGAGTAAAAGTTTCTAGAGTACATGAGATGAGGTAAAAGTGATAGATGTTTAATGTTTAGATTTGGTAGAATATACATTAAATTTTAAACAATATTGATGGTGTGAATTTGATCTAAATATAAGAGGACACAAGATGAAATCATGATGTTCAAAGTTTAATTGTGACCATTTGCATTTGAATATATGAATTTATAAAGGAAAAACCAATGTCTAGTTTTTAAGATATAACATTTGATCCAAGATGAATTTACACATGATATTAAAATAAAATTAGTATATAAATCCAAGGTGAATTTGGAAATATATATTTGAATATCTAAAAGTGTGTATAGACATAGTTACGGTGATCTAAACATGACAGTGTATTTGACTGTGTTCTACAAGTGACCCAAGAAAAATTATTCGAGCTTGTTTTATATTATTTCAATATCTATTACTAAATTGGATAATGAGGAGTGTTGTATACTCCATGAGGATTTTTCATGGTATTTTTATGTTTTACCAATTGATATTGAGTATTAACATTACTTAAGAAGTTGACTATGTTCATTGAATACACTGATAGTTTGAGTGATCATGTTGGAAGAGTGAGTTGAAGGTGTTTTGAGTAGAATTTATGAGTCCAATGATTATGTAAATGTTTTATAATTATAAAAAACTTATGTGAAGGATTTTATTATTATATTTGTCCCTTTATCATATGTGGAGTGTCAAAATAACTTGATTATATATTGACAGTATATGACCAATTTGAGTGGTCATCTTGAGTGTGATAGTTTGAGGTATTTTATATAGTGTTAAAGTATATAAATAAAATGGAGATGTAGATGAGGTATATAATAATTCACCCACATTATCTAATAATGTGTCTATGTGAAATTTTTAAGTGTTTGGTTCAGTAGTTTGTGACTAGGTTTTCTATGTATGAAGACCTAAAGAGCGAGGTGACCTAATTGGTAGGTTTAAGTGTGGAGTTGGTGTTCCAAGTGGCATGGACCCATGTGGGAGTGAGAAAGGGATCATGTGGAGTGGACATATGATTTTGGAAGTGGTATTGAGTTTCTAGTTTTTCTCATTGAAGTGCTAAGTGGGTGAATAGGTCTCTATGAGACCTATAAGAGCTAAAAAGGCCTTATTGAAAGGTGTAGTTGCTTAAGGATGACCCGTAAATACTATGGCCGACATTATTGAATTGTATTGAGCCATGTATTGATGTGAGAAAATACTTAAGGGTTAAGGAAAGTCTAATGGCTGACCAAGAAGTTATTTTATCATGAAGGCTCTATAAATAATGAAACCAAAAGAGATAGTTTTTAGGCTTGTTAGAGAGGTGTGAGTGTTTAAGCAAAGAAGAGAAGAGGTTGAGTGTGCCCAATAGTTGGGTTGATGAGTAGATCAAATTAAGGACTATGTGTATGACCTGTAGGTCATATTTTTAAGATTATAATATTTCTCTTATAGGTTGATCATGAATGAAGACGTCTAAAGTAATCCACAAAGATGTTTTGGATCTTTTGAGTATGAGTAAAGGAAATTTGGTGTCTATGAAAGATTAGTGGATAGTTTAAGAGATTGATTAGTGTGTGGTATATGTGTATGATCATCTGGTAATGTTGCTAAAAACTATGACATAGTTGTTATTGTGAAGGATGCATTAAGTGTTTAGAGTTAAAGAGTGGGGTTAGTTGGGATATGTAATATTTCCTAATTAATATTCATTTGTTGGTTCAAGTATATAATGTGCTTTGACCAATAAGGTATGTTGGGTGATAGATTTATTACTGAAGGTAAAGGGTAATAATTATAGTTTCATCATTAGGTGTTGTAGAAATTATTTCAAAGGTGGAGTTGTTCAAGGTAGCTAGATGAGTGGTTATTTTCCTAGAGAGTTTATTCCTCCTTGAAAGGTGAAACTTAATAAAAGTCTAGTTGTTGTGGGTGATCAACTACATAGGTGTAGAAGCTCCAAGTGGGATTGTAGTCTCACTAAAACTAGGAATGGTAGTTCTTTGATCATTTACAGATGGTTTAAATTAATTCTTATTATTATAAGATACTAGTCCAATTGTATGTTAGAGTGGGTTTTCTCCCCCAAGAGGGTTTCCCACGTATGTCATGTGTTATGTGCTTGATCTTGCATTGTCTCTTTTATTCATTACTATGAATGATGTGTATGTTTCATAAATGTATGTATTGACTAATTAAGAGTTTGAGATATTTAGAATTGAAGTTGGATTATCTAGGCTCACTGATTCACCCCCCTCAATGTTTTTACCTATAATAAATACTAGTATTTTATGACTTAAAATTGGTGGTAAATCAAGTTAGAAATAAATACCAATGCAATTTATCTTATTTGAAGAGATACAAGCATAGATCATGGGACCTAATTAAAAGATTTGAAGCTCTCAACATAGTAACACTTCTCAGAGAGTAAAATAATATTGATAATTCATTGTCTACTATTGCTACTAATTTAGAGTTGATACAAGAATCTACGTAAAAAAACTTCTCTATTGAATTGATATCATGCCCTTTAGTTCCAAATAATGTAGAAATTTTCTAGGTCTTTGATGATGACCAATAGATTATTCAATTTCCAACTAATTCAAGGGAATTAAAGTCCAAAATCAAAGACAAAAAGAACATTAATCACCTCTATGAAGAGGAATTAGACAAAGAGGGTGTTCTTCATTTCAAAGAGAATCAGATTCTTGTTGGGTTGGTATTTTTGGAAAGACTACTTGATATAGATCCTCAAGCTTAGCAAATCAAGCAACCCAAGGTTAATGAATCATATTTCAATAGAGAAAATCTAGGAAATGATGAAAACCCATGCTATGTTAATATCGGCCTCAGTTGCACCCCATAAGAGAGACACTGAGTGAAGGATTTAATCACTTTATATAGGGATGTAATTTCTTGAACATATGAATATTTTAAAGTATATGATCCATATGTCATTAATCATATGATTCCTTTAAAGCCAAATCATAAACCATTCAGGTAGAGGCAAAGGCCAGTCAATCTTATTTTGGAGACTCTCATTTAAAGAGAAGTGGAGAAGCTTTTAAGGGAAAAAATCATCTTTCCAGTAATACATTCTACCTAGGTGGCCAATTTGGTCCCAAAAAGAATGAAGAATAGTTAGATCAGATTATGTGTGGTCTTTAAAAATCTAAATAAGGCCTCTAAAAAGGATAATTATCCTTTACCTTCTCTAGATGAGGTGATACAAGTAGTAATTGGTTCTCAAATGATGTCCTTCCTAGATGGATTTTAAAGCTATAATCGAGTACTAATGTAATATGAGGACAACATGAAGATGGAATTTACCATGAAGTAGGGAACTTATGTGTATAAGAGGATGCCTTTTGGCCTAATAAATACAATATATACCTTTCAATGCACCATAGATCATGCTTTCAAGGGATTAATAGGAAAATACATAATCATCTACATAGATGATCTTATGATATTTTCAAATAATAGGAAATACCACATAAGTCACCTACATTCCATATTAAAAAGATTCATAAGATTTAGTGTTTTACTAAACCTAAAAAACCACATATTTAGAGTGACTAAAGGCAAGATTTTGGGGCACATCATCACCAAGGATGGGATCACCATTGATCTAGATAGAATTCAAGTGATTTCTAATTTTCAGCCACCAAATAATAAGGAGCTTAAATCATTCTTTAAAAATATTAATTTTGTAAGGAAGTTCATCTCAAGATTTGCAAAAATTACTAGACCTTTAAACACCATGCTCAAGTAGGATGCCAAAATAAAATGGACAAATGAATCCAAAAATTCCTTCTAGGACATTAAAGATGAAATATCATAAGATATAGTATTGATCAATCCATATTTTATAAAATATTTTTATTTATACTCATTCACATTAGAGCATATGATTACTATTGTCATCACACAAAAGAAAGAAGATACTGAACATCCAATTACATTCATGAGCATAAATATGAAAGATGTAGAGCTTAGATATTATATGATTGATTAATAATATTTTTCTCTTATTAAGATGATAGTAAATAATTTTTGGAATTATATCTTGAGGAATAAAACCGTTTTCATTGTGCTTGATCCCACTATCAAGCTCACTCTTTCATAGAATGAGCTAGGAGAAAATTGAGCGAAATTAATGGCCAAGTTGCAATAATTTAACATAAATATCAAGCCCACAAAGATCATTCAGGACCAAGGCATTATTTAGCTTATAACCGAACCTGATCTATGTATCACCATTGAAGAGGTATGTGAAGCTCAAGTATCTAAAGTAAAATGGTATACTAATATGATATAATATTTACTTATAAGAACTTATTCCTTAGAGCTCAATAAAGAAAGAAGGAGAGCATTAAGGCTCAAAGCTACTCATTACATGATCAAGAAGTGATTCCTCTATAGAAAAATTATAAAGGAATTTATCATAAGTGTGTATTTATAGATGAATCTAAATAAATCTTAGAGAACTTGCATCAGAAGATAGGCAGTGGTCATCCTTTAAGAAATACCACAACCCATAAAACCTTAAGAATAGGCTACTATTGGCCAACAATTTTCAAGGATGCTCATGCTCATGTGAGAACATGTCATGAATGTCAATCTCTAGCTAAGAGAAAAGTACACATAATAATGTCTGTACAGCCAGTTATTGAAGGAAGACCATTTTCCTAGTGGGGTTTAGACTTCATTTTTGTCATCAATCCAAATTCCTCAATAGGCCATAAATTTGTGCTTAATACCATAGACTACTACACTAAATAGACCTAAGCTATAACTATAAATAATTGTAGAGTAAAAGATGTGATTCACTTCTTGGAATAACACATAACAACTAGATTTAACATACCCATTTCTTTGGTTTGTGATAATGGACTAGATTTTATATCAGCATAATTTACTGAGTGGGCACATGACAACCATATTATTATCAGGTCAGCTTCAAACCATTACCTTTAGGGAAATAGACTAGAAAAATCAATGAACAAAAATCTAAGTGATGTAATTAAGAAATTAATTAGAGACAAGCTTAAGGGCTAGCACAATTTATTGAATTATGATCTTTGGGTAGATAGGACTAGACAAAAGCTAGCCCTTAAAGCTTCACTCTACCTTATGGTATATGGTTGTAAACCAATATTCCCAATTATGTTGAATTTACCCACTTATTAGTTCATGCAAACCTACATGAAACTAGGTGATAAGGTAGAATCAAGATTGTTAGACATAATAGAAATAGAAGGTTCAATGGCTGAGGCCTTATAGACATTAGTAAACACCAAGACATGGTCAAGAGGTGGTTTGATAAGAGAATGAAATTCAAATCATTCAAGATTTTAGATCTAGTGCTACTTTGAAATAAAGCCCATAAAAAGAAAGGACAACATGATAAATTTTCCCCACTATGGATTAGACCATACTAGATTTTAGAGATCATGGGTAATAACATGTTTTGTCTACAGGGACCTCTAAGCTAATGAGCTTACATATCTAGTCAATGGATATTACCTAAAGCACTACTTTAGGGTATGCCATATATGGATATTAATGATTTATGAAGGATAAATATATATAGTTATAATATTAGTTTAGATTTCTTGCTTTTATAGACTAGTTTCCTACTTTCTAGATTCTTGCTTTTATTATTTTACTTTCTTAGATTAGATTTCTTATTTTCTTAGTTAAGTTCCTTACTTTCCTAGATTAGTTGTTCTTTGATTTCTATAATGATTGAAATTGTGTTTGCTTTGACTATAACCAAGTTAAATCCAAACCAAATGAACTTATGACTTATAGAAAAGGATAAAATTAAACTCTTGACACTTTAGGTCTAGTTTATAGATTAGGTGTATTTCTATGTTTTTGATTCTTGAGGATGAAGGTAGGTAATTATGGATTATTTTAAATGGTGTCATAATTGAATACTTTTACCAGGCATATGCGAGTTTCTCTTAGATTACTTTATAAATATTTAGAATTTTTTCTTATTTTATTGGATCAAATGTACTTATCACATTAAATACCTATTGGAAGTGATATTTTTAGGTATAGGTGTCGATGGTAGGGATGTTCTAGTAATAATTTGTTTTATAGTTATACCAGCTCACTAGGGTTATAGATCTTCTATTGTTATTCAAGAAAAAAATAAAAACAAAAGAAGAAAACAAAACCAATGAGTTCAAAAGAGCAAAAGAAAATTTAAATAAAGTCAAAAGGCTCACATGATGAAATAAGGTTAATGTACCATGCATCATGATTAAAATAAAATAATGGAAAGAGAGGGAGAAAGAGGCCAAGGTATATTTTTTGGGGATATAAATTCCTGGTTGGTAACACAAAAATTCTTAAGATTCCCTTATTTTTTATCATAGTAGGGGTTAAATAAACTAATCATAGTAGGGGTTAAATAAACTACATGTTTTTAACACACATATATCTAAGAAACTAAAATGCAACTATGTTGTGTGAATTAACGTAGGAGTCTCTTTCATTTTTTTAATTTAAGTATTATTCTATGGCACACTTCATGACTGATTTGAGATTACAAACCAGAGTTCTAGGTTCTTAAATACTCAAGAGTCTTTCCCCTTTGAGTCACCATTTATTGTACCCAATATCCCCTCTTTCTTTTTAAAAATGGGGACCCATTTTTTTGGATTATGGTCTTAATTTTAAGCCCTTTTGCTATGTGTTTATACAAATTCTAGGAAAAAGATTGATTGATATTATGTTTTCATAGGCTAAACTCTTTTATTTTATCAGGTTCATTTTATTGGGTCTATGTTTATCGAGCTTATTCTATCAAACTCATGTTTTAACTAGTCTTCTTGCTAGAGTGTTTGTTTGGGGACCTATTCTTTTTGGAGATTTTTCTTTTGGGACTTATGAAATTTGTCTTTTTGGGTTTTATGTTTTGGGTGTTTTGTCTATTGCCCTTTGTTAACTAATTCTCTATGGACTTTTTCCCATGGACTTATTCTATTAAGGAAATTGTTATAGACATTTTATCCAAAATAATTCCCACAAATGAATTGGTTTTGCAAACATTCTATTTAGGAGGATTTTCCATTCAACTAGTTCCTTTAAACATTTTGTCCAAGACATCATTCCCTTTAACCTTTTCCTTTTGAGACTTACCCTTCAATACTTTTGTCCTAGACCTTTTTACCCTTTAAAAATTCTTTCAGACATTTGTCTAAGATTTTTTACCGCATACCAATTCCTTCAAACTTTGCATCTCAACCATTTTATTTGAAAAAAATGTAGTCCCTTTAGACTTTGTGTCTTAGGCACTTTGTCCAATGAAATTAGGGTCCTTGTAATAATTACCCTCACATTATTCCCCCATAACAACTGCCCTAAGATAAATACCATACTACCAATTCCCACCCTTGCTTAGAGAGAATTTTATTATGTATTTAGCTTGATTTAAGATTTTAACAAAGGTTCTTAATATTATTTTTCTATTCTAATTCATCGATATTAAATGTAGGATCTCTTTTATATATTTTAGCCTAGGTCCCAATCATATTTAATTCATGAAACTAAGACCTTAGTCTAGAATATTCATGTAGGGTATTTTTTATATATTTCCCAGAGTATTATGCTAAGTTTTCTTCTCATTTATACTTATAGGAGAAGAGTGAAGCAGTAAATAACAAGTGTCAAGCTCACAGGGAGTTAAGTCAACTTGATGATTATGAGGATGTCTTTGATTATTGTGCAAATGTCAAAAATAAACTCAAAGGTAAAAAAATTGGGTTTAAAGTTTTGATGGTCACATGAACATCATTGATGATTATGAGGATGTATTTGATGGTTTTATGAACATTCAATTTAGGCTTAGTAAATAAAAGACATGACATAAAATTATGACAGTCACATATACATCATTATCAATCATAAGGATATCTTTGATGATCACACATATGTAAAATTTAAGATTAATAGGAAAATAATAGGGGATTAAATTATGATAATCACATGGATTTCATTGATGGTCTCATGGACATCATCAATAATCATAAGGATGTCTTTGAAAATCATGTAAATGTCAAATATAAGATCATAAATTAGTTTTTTGGAATCAAAGGTTAGTGGGCTTAGGTAGATTGATGGCTAGTATTGATCTATATAGTTGATATAATGGTATGAGATTAGGACATAATTTTCAAATGAATAAGGATATAAAAAATTTTAAAAGCTCATAAGAGTCAATTAGTCAAAGCAATATATCTATGAACCATGTTAACTTGAGCACAAATAATTGATAGTGCAAGATTAGCATGGACTTTTCAAAGGTCCAAAAATAAGTGAGAAGCTACTAAGTGGTATAAAAACATTCAAGCTATGACTATAAATAGTACAAAGGTCCTACAGAGCTATAAAATGTCATTCTCACATTCAATTATGAAAAATATTAATGATACGAGTCTTAGGTGGACTTTTTAAAGATCTAGACCTAGTGAGAAGCATGGGCAACATATAATGCATAGTTATTTTTGGTTATTCATAGTTTCACTAATTCTAAAGCATTGATATATTATACTTATCTTTGATAATCAAATTTATAATTTGGTATCCACCCCCTTGACCATTCAGACCATATAACCTTTAAAGGCTAAGACTTTATGCATGTATAATTTTGTAAATGGTGCATATATTTTAAAGTTTTACATGTATTTAAAGTTATAATTATAAAAATTACCTTCATATTTATACACATGGACATGTTACATAGCTTTTGAAAAGGCTATTTTAAATTGATAACTATAAGTAAACTCTTATACAATTTTAGACAACACTTAAACTCATGTTATAACTATCACATGTAACTACCTTACATGAACTTTGAGGATGAGATGACCCATTCCCCAAGCCTATTTAAATAATTGTAATCTAACTTGGGTTTTCTATGAGAATTTTTTTAAATATAGGATCAGTATCGATTTCGATCATCAACTAATGTGTTTTTATATTTTCTTTCCAATTTATATTTAATCAATTATTACTTTCTTTGGTTTTATGTGTGTAATTATTTCTAGTAACATGCATAGGTTCTGAGATTACTTGTCATTTTAGAAACCAATTAGGGAAGTGATTCTTAAAAACTAGAGAGCCTTCTTTTCTACCTTACCCTTCCCTTTTTCTTGAGTTTATTTTGAGACCTACCCACTTTATATTAGAGTCCAACCATCCATCCAAATAATATAGAGATTAACTACCCTTATTAGGAATCATATCTCCATCCAAAAACCTTGTCAATAACCTATATGCCCTACATGTTATTATATCAATAGATTGTAACATACAACATACCTACAACTCATGCCCTAGAGTGAATTTTACCTCTATTAAGATCCTAAAAGGTTAGAGGCTACCTCATTTGAATTTTTTGTGCATAAAACCTACATCAACACCTAAAACCCTAAACCTTAAACCCTAAACCCTAAAACATAAACCCTAGTTATAAAATGTAAACCCTAAACTAAAACCTAAACCCAACCCTACACCTTAAAATATAAACCCTAAACCCTATCCCTTATTCCTAAATCTTTAACCCTAAATCTTAAACCATAAACCATACCCTAGAACCTAAACCTTAAACTAAAACATAAATTGAAACACTAAATTAGACTCTAGACCTTAAATTAAACCGTAAACACTAAATTAAACCTAAAACATTCAACCCTAAACTAAACCTTAAACCATAAACACTAAAATAAACCTTTAACCCAAAACTAACCCTAAACCTTAAATCCTAAACCCTAAACTGAACCTTAAACCCTAAACTAGACCCTAAATACTAAACTAAACCCTAAAATTTAAACCCTAATCCCTAATACTTAAACTAAATCCTAAACCCTAGACTAAACCCCAAAAACCTAAACTAAACCCTAAACCCTAAATTTTACCCTAAATCCTAAACTAGACCCTAAACCATAAACCTTAAACCCTAATCACTAAATATTAAACTAAACCTTAAACCCCAAACCTAAACTTAAACCCTAAACTAAATGTAATCTTAAACCCTAAAACCTAAACTAAACTCTAAATCATAAAACTTAAAACCTAAACCCTAAACCTTAACTTAAATGTTAAACCCTAAAATAAACTCTAAACCTTTAACTAAACCCTAAAACTTAAAATAAACCCTAGACCTTAAACTAACATAAACCCTAAAACCTAAAACTTAAACTAAACCTTAAAAACTAAAATAACCCTTAAACTATAAAATTTAAACCATAAATTATACCCCAAACCCAACCCTAAACTCCAAACCCTAAACCCTCAACCCTTAACTCTCAACCCTAAACTAAACTTATTCTTAAAACCTAAACTCTAAACCCTAAAACACTAGACCCTAAATCATAAAGACTAAACACTAAATATAAACCTAATTCTAAACCATAAATTAAACCTAATCTAAAATAATAAACCCTAAATACTAAACTAAACCCTAAACCTTAAACTAAACACTAGACCCTAAACCTAATCATAAACCCTAAATTATAAACCCTAAACCTTAAACTAAACCCTAAAGTAAACCCCAAACCCTAAACACAAAATCTTAAACCCTAAATCATACCCTAACCCTAAACTAAACCCTATACATTATACCTTAAACCCTTAAACCCTAAACTAAATCCTAACCCTAATCCCTAAACCCTAAACTAAACCTTCAACCCAAAATTAAACCATAAACCCTAAACCCTATACTAAACCCTAAATTAGTCCCAAAACACTAAACCTCAAATCCTAAAGCAAACCCTAAACTAAACCCTAAATCCTAGACTAAATTCTAAACCTAAACCTCAAACTAAACTTTAAACCTTAAACCCTAAAACCTCAACACTAAACTCTAAATCATAAACTAAATCCAACCCTAAAACCTTAAACCCTAAACCTTAAACCCTAAAAATTAAAACCTAAACTAAATCCTAAACCTTAAAAATTTAACCCTAAATCTAACACTTAACCCTGAACCCTAAACACTAAACATTAAACCTAAACTAAACCATAAACCCTAAAAAAAACCTAAACTAAACCCTAAACCTTAAAATCTAAACTAAACCCAACCCTAAACCCTAAAACACTAAATCCAAAACCCAAAATTAAACTCTAAACCATATGTCATAGACCCTATCCTAAACCCTAAAACCTAAACAAAATTATAAATCCTAAAACCTAAATCTTAAACCCTAAACTTGAACCGTAAACCCTACCTTAAAGCCTAAACCTAACCCTTAACCCTAAAAGTTAAAACCTAAAGCTTAATCCTAAACCCTAAAACATAAACTAAACCTTAAACCCTAAAACCTAAATTAAACCCAAACCTAAACCCTAAACCTTAAACTAAACCCAATCCTAAAACCTAAACCCAAAAACTTGAACTAAAACCTAAACCCTAAAAACTAAACCCCAAACCCTAAACCCTAAACTAAACACTAAAACATAAATTTAACCCTAAACCTTACATTAAACCCTAAAACTTAATCTCAACTCTAAATACTAAACCCTAAACAAAATCCTAAACCCTAAACCTCAAACTCAACTCTAAATCTTAAACCCTAAACTAAACCCTAAACCCTAAATAATTTCCTAACCCCTAAACTCTAAACTAAACCCTAAAACCTAAAATCTAAACCCTAAATTCTAAACCCCAAATAATAAAACTTGTATCCTAAAGCCGAAAATAAACCATAAACCCAATCCTAAACCCTAAACCCTAAACTCTAAGCTAAACCCTAAAACCTAAAATCTAAACCCTAAATTCTAAACCTTAAACCCCAAATAATAAAACATGTACCCTAAATCCTAAGATAAATCTTAAACCCTAAACCCAATCCTAAAACCTAAACCTTAAACCAAACCCTAATCCCTAAGCCCTAAACCCTAAAACTCAACCCAATCATAAACCCTAAACCCTAAACTAAACCTTGAAACTTAAACCTTGAATTAAATCCTAAACCCTGGACCCTAAAATAAATTAAATTTTAAACCCTAACCCTTAAACTAGACACTAAACCCTATATTAAACACTAAATCATAAACCCTAAATTAAACTTTAAATCCTAAATCCCAAACTAAACCCTAGATTAGAAACCTAAACTCGAAAGCCTAAACTAATCTCTAAGCCTTAACCCCTAAACCCTAAACCAAATAGTAAACCAAAACCTAAACATTCTTAATACTAAACCTTAAACCCTAAACCAAACCTTGAATTATAAAATTAAATAATAAACCCTAAACTAAACTCTAAACCCTAAACTAAACCCTAAACCCTAAAATCTAAACTCTACCCTAAACCTTAAGTCCTAAACTAAACCCTAAATATTAAATTAAACCATAACCCTTAATTTAAACCCTATTAAATCTAAACTTTATGCTATAAACTAAACCCTAAACCCTAAACTAAACCCTAAAATAGACCCCAAACCCTAAATCTTAAACTAAACCTAAAAACCTAAACCCTAAACTAAACACTAAAACCAACCCTAAATCCTAAAACCTCAAACCTCAAACCTTAATCCTCAACCCTAAACTAGACCCAATCATCAACCTTAAACCCTAAAACACTAAACCTTAAACCCTAAACTAAACACAATCCTAAATCTTAAATCCTAAACCCTACACCCTAAACACTAAACTAAACGTAATCCAACACCTTAAACCCTTAACCCTAAACTAAAACATAAACTCTAAAATTCTAAACCTTAATCTAAACCCTAAACCCTAAAAACTAAACCCTAAGACCTAAACCCTTCACCCTAAACCCTCAACTAAAACCTAAACCCTAAACTAAATGCTAAACCCAAATCATAAACTAAACCTTAAACCCTTAACACTTAACCAAACCCTAAGCCCTAAACCCTTAAACCTAAACTAAATCATTAAACCTAAACTAAACACTAAACCATAAACCCTGAAGCCTAAACCTTCAACCCAACCTAAACCCTAAAACCTAAAACCTAAAACTAAAACCTAAAGTAAACCCTAAACCCTAAACCCAAAACCCTAAATTATACCCCAAAACCTAAACTAGACCCCAAACCCTAAACCCAAACCTAAATGATAAACATAAATTAAATCTTAAACTAAACCCTAAACTAAAACATAAATGTTAAACTAAACCCTCAACAAATCCCTAAACCCTAAACCATAAACTAACCCTTAAACTTTAAACTAAACCCTAAACCTTAAACTCTAAACTAAACCTTAAACCTTAAAACCTAATATGGACCCCAAACCCTAATCCCTAAACCCAAAAATAAACCCTAAACCTAAACCAACCCTAAACACCAAACCCTAAACTAAACCCTAACCCTAAACCATAAAGTCTTAACTAAACCTAATCCAAAACCTAAAACCCAAAAAATTCAATTAAAGCCTAAAACCTAAACCCTAACCCTTAAACCCTAAACCATATACCCTACCTTAAACTATACACCATAAATGATAAACCCTAAACTAAACCCTAAACACTAAAAACTAAACCCTAAATCCATAATGAAATTCTAAACCCTAAACCCATTCCCTAAACTAAATACTAGCCTCTAAACCATAAACCCTAAACCCTAAACCCAAATGAAACCATAAAGCCTAAATTAACCCCCTAAACTATAAACCATAAATTATAAACCCTAAATTAAAAATTAAAACCTAAACCTTAAACTAAGCCCTAAACTAAACACTAAACCCTAAACCCTAAATTAAAACCTAAACCTTAAACCCCAAACTAAATTAAACCCTATACTAAGCCCTAAATCTTAAACCTTAAACCCTAAACTAAACTCTAAGCCCTAACCCTTAAACCCTCAATCAAACACTAAACCCTAAATTGAACCCTAAATCCTAAACCCTAAAACTAAACACTAAACACTACCCTTAAATTTAAACCCTAAACTAAACCATAAATCCTAAAATAAACACCAAACCAAAAAAGTGAAAACCCTAAACTAAACCCTAAACTAAACCCTAAATCCTAAACCCTAAACTAAATCCTAAACCATAAAATAAACCCTAAACTTGAAACCCTAAATCCTAAACCCTAAACTAAATCCTAAACCCGAACCTATAAACACTAAACCCTAGACCATAAACCCCAAACTAAATCTTAAATTCTATACCCCAAACCCTAAAATCTAAACACTAAACCTTAAATCCTAAAACAATAAACCCTAAAACCAAAACCCTAAACCCTAAACTAAACCTTAATCTAAACCCTAGACCTTAAACTAACCTAAACCCTAAATGAAAACATAAACCCTAAACCATAAATCCTAAACCCCAAATCCTAAATTGAATACACTAAACTAAACCATGAAAGCTAAACTCAATACCCTAAATACAAAACCTTAAACCCTAAAACCTAAACCCTAAAGTTTAAACCCTAAACTCTAAACCTTAAAACCTAAATGAAAACATAAATTAAACCATAAAACCTTAACCCTAAAAAACCCCTAGACCTAAAACCTTAAATTAAACCCTAAACTCTATATTCTAAACCTTAAAGTCTAAACCATAAATACTTAACTTAAACTAAACCCTAAGCCTAAAACCTAACTAAACCCTAAACTAAACACTAAACCTAGACTAAAACCTAAACCCTAAACCCCTAAACACTAGACCTTAAAAATCCTAAACACTAAACCCTAAACCTAAATCCTTAATCATAAACTAAACCTGACATTAAACCCTAAAACTCCAAACACTATACCTTAGGCTAAACTCTAAACCCTGAACTAAAAACTAAACCCTAAACTCTAAAGCCTAAACTAAACCCTAAACCCAACCCTTAACCCTAAAACCAGCCCTAAACACAAACCTAAACCTTAAACCCTAACCATTAAACCTAACGCTAAACATTAGACCCTAAATTAAACCCTACACCTAAAATGAAACCATAAACCTATTGTACCCAACACACATCCTTTTCCCATAAGGAAATGGGGGACCACCTTTTTAGACTATGGTTTTGATTTTAAGCCCTCTTCTATGTGTTTTATTTTCAAAATTTTGGGAAAAGATTAACTAATTGGCCTTTTATACTTTGGAAAAATGGCATTGATATTGTGTTTTCATTTCAAGACTTATTTCTATTGGGATTATTTTTTAATTCCTTTTGGTATTTTATCCAACTTATATTTTATTAGACCAGTCTTTATTAGATATTTTTCCCAAGGAATTTGGTATTTTTTAGGATTTTTCCTATAGTATTTTTTCCATGGAATTATCTTTGTTGGGGACATTGTTACAAACATTTTATCTAAAATAATTCCCTAATAGAATTAGTTCTATAGGCTTTTTGCTAGAGGCATTTTACATGATAGAATTCCTTCAGACTTTTTGCAATTTCCCTTCATGTTAGAGGTACAACCACTAAGATGGGGGGTGAATCAATGAGCCTAGATATTTTAATTTCAATTATAGTCCTTTGAAACTATTAAACAATCAACATATATTAACTTGATCAAACAACATTAAAAAGAGAGTTCATTCATTCAATGCATACACAAGATAAAAAACATAAAACATAGTTTCTATGGGAAACCCTCATGGGGAATAAAACTCACTCTGAAGCCTACAACACAAATGGACTATTGTCCTATAATAAATTACAAATAAGAGACTAGTCAACTCCTTTAGACCATCAAACCTTGATCATATCCTCTTGACCAAAGGTATTTAGTGAAACTCCAATTTCACAAGGAGTAAACACCCCTCAGGAAAACCAAGTCCTTTAAACCCTCATTTGAACACCTCCACCTTGGAAATATGTCTTTAACACTTGATGATAGATCTTTATTTATCACTCTTCACCTTAATTCTTTCACCCAATACTCTTTTTTGACCATAACACATTACATACTTATGCCAACATACAAAGATCAATTAAGACACATTACATATCCCAATTAACCCCACTCTCCAACTCTTTACTCCCACTCTCTTCATCACACCTATAATAACTCTGTTACCATAACAAAAATCTAATCATGAGGTCATTCACATAGATGATACTCTAATCTACCTCATAAATCAACATCCAAGCTTACACAAACATAACCTATCCTTCACTCACACTTCAAAGCATCAAACGTATAAGAGCACTTGTTATGACATAGAAATATGACCTATAAATCATACACATAATCATGAACAACCTCTACTTATTAACCTATCCATTGGGCATACTTCCTCTCTTTGCTCCTCAAATCTTAACTCTACTCCACTCTTATAAGCCTCTTCACTCATCTTCAACTTATAAGAGCACTATTCTACCATCAAAATTATGACCTATAGGTCATACACAGAGACCTCAATTTGCTCTACTCATTAACCTAACCATTAGACACACTAGGTCTCTTCTTTTCTTCACTTTAATAATTATTTTACTCACTCAAGCCTCTACTAATTTCTCCCAAGTCTCTCTTACTCAAATCTAGAAACTAACAAATTTGGTTTCACTATTTATAGAGCAAACATGGTAATAACTACCTTGGTCATCCATTAGGCATGCCTTAAACCTTAAATCATCTCTCACATCAAGACATAGCTCAAAAAAATCTTTATAGGTTGTCTATCGCATTTATGGGTCACCCTTAAGAAGTTACACCTTTTAAAAAGGCCCTTGTAGCTCTTGTAGGTCTCATAGAACCTATTCACCCATTTAACACATCAATGAGTAAAAAAAGAACATAAGACCACTTAAAAAATCATAGGTCCACTCTACATTACCCCTTAATCATTATCAAATTATTATAGCCATCATTGCACTCTTTTATGTAAGCTTAATTAACATTTTATGCACACAGTCACCATGAACATATACACAATCAACTTCTAAACCTTTGTTGAAACTACGTATAATTTTTCAAACCTTCATTATGCACACAAATGATCCTAATATAGTATAAAACATTTCACAATATCTAATTAACCATGAAACATCTAAAAAACATATATATATAAGCTCAATTACTCTTTTTCAGTTATTTATAGTCCATGCATGAACACATAGTCATCTTAGAATCTTAATATATTTGACTGTACACACTTCTATATTTTCAAATCAAGTTCATTAGATTCACCATGGAGTGCTCTAAAACTTTTATTTTTACATCAATAATAAATTTGACTTCTATCAAAAGATATGGACAAAATATAGAGCTCTAATTTTTCCCTTTGTAAAAGTCAAATATTCAAATTCAAATACTCATGATTAAACCTCGAACACCATGCTTTCATATCATTTCCTTTCTCCTCAGATCAAATATGCACCATTGATCTTGTTCAATCTTTAATACATAGGTGTCAATTCTCAAACATTAAACCTCAGTCACTTTGACCTCATCTCATGTAATCTTGCAATGTTGACTCATCATGCACCACTAATCACTTGTATGTAGCTTGGTCTTTAATAATGATAAAAAAACTATCACATTGAGCTCTTGAATTTAATATGCACCATTGATATCTATCTATATGATCTCCCACTCATCATTGATCCTTGGAAGAAGCTCTATCTTTATCTTTACTTAGTGTTAAACATATGTACCTATCCTTATATCTCTACTTCTTGAATTCTTTGAGTAAATTCACTTTGTCAATATTTCTCAAACTTTAACATGTGTAAATTTGACTATGGAAACCTTACTTATCTGCCTGGAAGGCCAACTTTGTATAGTCATATCTTTTGTTGCACTTAGATGCATGATCTGCAATTTAGACCATATGATCTCCTTACATAAGAGAGTCTAATCATATAAAAATATACTAATAGAACCTTCATGCATGTAATATATAATTCCATTAATATCCCTTCTCAAAATCTTCTATCACAGAGCTAACTATGCTTAGAATTTGTTTGGGAGACAAACTTTGCTCCTACATAACTTTTATTGTGTTTTGGTGCTTGACCTAAAGTTAGATTAAAAAAACTAAGTATATAATTAAAAAAAATGATATGATAACCTTACCCTAAAACATCCACATGTGTGATATATAAATTTATCAATATGCTTACTCAACTCTTCTTGTCATATTATAAATTTAGCTAAGTATGGGAGATATAACTATCAAAATGCTTGGGAGCCCAACTTTTCACCCACATATCTTTGACTGCACTTAGGTACATGACCTAGGATCTAGCACATAGTAAATATGGAAAAATGTGATCACAAACATATTACCAACTCCCCCTACCTCATCTACATGTGGTAATACTGATGTTAGCAAACTATTTACTCATATTTTCTACCACTAGACCCAAACTATCTAGATGAAAACTATAGACTACCAGATGAATTCCACTTATGCACACAAGCTCTCAAAGCAAATATAACATTTTAGGTACCTATTTTATATGATCCAATCACCACACTCATCCCTAAACATATCTAATCATGCTAAAACTTAATATTAACCAAGCGTCCTTTAAGCACATCCTATAGGACAAACACATTTCACACATTGTCATTGTCACTTAGGCTATCAAATTACTCTATCCACTCACTAAGAAACCTCCATTAAATCATCATGACATCATTGAAAACTCTCCAACAATCTCCCCCTTTGTCATTGATATAAACATCATTTAGCTCACCTTCTCTCTCTTCAAGAACTCTCAAAATAAGAACTTTCTCCCCCTTTGACACAATGACAAAGTGGGCACCAATTGATCTTAAGGATCTAAAAATACCATTAATAGGAAAGGACCATATTATAAAGATGATACAAACTCCACCTTACCTTGAGCCAACCTCTCATTACCTTGTCAACTTCCTCTTACTCCATGCCAACACTCTTCTTCAACCAAGAATAGTAACCAATGAATAAATAACACAAAAAATACTAAAATCTAATGAAACTTACCAAGAGATGTTTGAGAAGGAGTCCCTCTAACATTTTTAAGCAATTACACCTTTTGAGCATCTTAATATCTCCATAAACCATGAAGAACCACCTCACAGGCTTATTATCCTTCTCTCTCAAACCACCTCAAGGACCACCAATAGAATTTTATGCCACTCACCAAATAGAAAAAATTCTCTAAAAATAACTTGAGAACTCACTTTTAAATACTCATGCCTTTCTCTTTTGGATAAACTAAATGAAAATCACATCTTCAAGACTATGCCTATTTAGACTTCTTGTAGCCCTACCTGGAACTTATAGAGCCCACTAATTTATATAGACATAACTTCAAGACCTAAAAATTCATATATAGAGTACTCTCATATACCCCCTTAATCACACCAGTTTACAAAAAACTAGTTCATCCTTTGAAATATACTTGTTTCACAAACTAACTACCTAATTAGGCCTCCAACTTGACAAAAACTTGAATAACTTGATAACCAAAAACCTTCAAATTTCTATTAAGCTTGATTTAACAAATAATTTAGTCTATTTAACATATTAAAAAGCCTTATAACTAAACTCATAAGAAATACCACTTTTTTAATAGAGCCTAAAACCTTAGAATCTCAAAACAAATAAGGTCAGCATAACACCTTCTAGTCAACATCAACCTCTAAAAGCTATTTTACACCTAAAGATAACCATTAAACATTTTTGTACCAATATTTTATCTTCTAAACCATTGGGAACCTTAACTTCTTGTAACTCATTTTAGGAATTGCAATTTCTTAAGCACAAACTGGACAACCTGAGAGCTAACAAAAATATCCAATTTAACTTTAACATAGATTTAGACCAAAAAAACACCTATAGCACATAAAAAAAGAAGTTCACAAATTTTTTTGAGAAATAAACTCTCCTTTACATTCCATTAATCTCATTAAGCCACCTAGAACCACCCATATTGACCTTGTACTAAATCTCCTTCACAAACCTTTAGAGAAAACACATGAAATTGTTGCTCTCCCTAACTTCATGCTTCACTAGGAACATGACATCTTTAAAAAGTCTTCAAATAATGTCCAATCACAATAAATACTCATATAGAGATACCTCGTCTTCAAAATACGATAAATTCCATGACATACATAAATTTTTAACAAGCCTTTAATAGGCTTAGCAAGATCTAAAGCATAATCCTAGAATAAAGGATTTAAAATTATAGGCTTACTTGGCATCTACCATAAATGGATATGTAAATATATATTTTAAACTCACCTTTATACCAGAGCATCCAAACAATGATCAACAAGCTAACTCCTTCTCAAGATAAGACCACTGAGATTCTTGACACTCTTCTTTTATCCAACAAAAGATATATATATAAATAATGCACAAACATACCTTGTTTTCATACCTTCTCATCAAACAATATCTGACAACCACCAACTTCCTCTAACTAACAAGTGTCTCCTTGAAGCCTGGATAAAGACACCCTGACCCACACTATCCTAGAATAATGTGAAACCAAGAGTTACCCACAACTCCTCATATTCCTTTTCCTCCTTGGTCATTAAAAATTTATAGTTCTTCTTAAGATTATCACTAGCCTCAATCAACACTTTGGTTTTCTCCTTCAGCTTAACTTGAACTAACTATTGTTTTTCCTTTTCTATCTAGACAGTTGACATATTCTCTACTTCAGACCTGTCAAAAAATGTTGACAATAGAAACTCTTGATTTTCCTTCACTTTTGATCCCTTTTTCACATTGGAAAAAAATCCATAAATAATCTTGGACACAACATGATTAATCTCCTTAGTATTTACTACCTCATGTCTCCATACTATATTTTGACTCTTCTCATCTTCTACAGCCAACTTACCAACTTGACCTTTGAGTTTAAACTGATCTGCAAAACATTATTCTAAAGCAACTTCCTTATCAACCTTTAGACTAGTGTGATTATAATTGATAATATTTTGTCTCCATAGTCAATAATGACCTTTATTATGCACAATGGAAGCTTCATGTACTTTGATATACCTTGAGGACCTATTACCTCCACTTGGATAGAATTTAGCAGTGTCCAACCTTATGACAACTAAAATAAGTAATGTGCTTCATACCTTTTGACATATTTAAATTGTAATCAATCTTTGGCCAAATACTCCTTCTATCATATCTCCATGAATGTCCATACTTGACTAAATTCTTTCTATAGTTCTTAGCTCTATGACCATACTTATTACATGTATAACAATGACCATGAAATAAACTATCATACCTTGAAGCATTTGGTTGTCTAATAGATCTTATTTCATTTCTATTGACCTAATATAAATTCTTTTAATCTTCTTAAAGCTTACTTATCTTGAGAAAAAATTTCTCATGTTCATCCATCAATGAACCTGCTTAGTTTTCAATTGAATTCTCTCATTCTCTTTAGCTCTTATACTTGAAATTATAGCCATTAACTCAACTCTAAAAAATTTGATAGTCTATTTATCACTCTTAGCTTCTTTACCCATGTCATTCTTTATTCTACATGCTTTCTCTATCATAATTCCCTCAAGAGAATTGACTTGTGCTTCAAGACCATTGATCATATTGCTCATTTTATGATTCCTCTTCTTCTATTCCTTTATCTCACCAAGTACATTCATGATCTTATCTTCTAGATCAACTTCTTCTTCCTTACTATCATCTTTTATATTGTTATGGAAAGTTTCTTTGTCAAACACAATGTCCTTTTCTTTTGAACACAAAAATGTCTTGGCATCTACTAGCTAAACCTTAAGATTATTGATAATATTCTCATCCTCTTTGGCATGTTTCTTCAAAGTACATATTTGTTCTTCAAGTGATTTGATCATATCCTTCCACTATTTATTTTATTTCTTCAATTACTTAGCCATCTTTATACATACTTAGTATTACATTCAAGTTGTTAGGCTTCCTCCAAAGGACCCACTCTGATACCAATTGTTAGAGGTACAACCATTAAGGGAGGGATTAATCAATGATCCTATATATTTCAATTTCAATCTTTTTAAAATATTAAATAATTAACATATATCAACTTGATCAAGCAACATTAATAAGAGATCTCATTCATTCAATACATACACAAGATTAAAACTTAACACATAGTTATTATGGGAAACCCTCATGGGGAATAAAACCCACTCTGAAGCTAACAACACAAATGGACTACTATCTTATAATAAATTAGAAAAAAGATATTTGTCAACTCCTTTAGACCAAAAAACATTGATCATATCCTCATGACCCAAGGTATTTAGTGAAACTCGTATTTCATAAGGAACAACTACCCTTGAGGAAGACCAAGTCCTTTAGACCCTCATTTGAGCACCTTCACCTTATAAATTATGTCTTAAACACTTGATGATGGATCTTTATCTATAACTCTTCACCTTCACTCTTTCACTCAATACTCTTTATTATCCAAAGCACATTACATCATTACACTAACATACAAAGATCAATTAAGACACATTACATATCCAAACTAACCCCACTCTCCAACTCTTCACTCACACTCTATTCAACACACCTAAAATAACTCTATCACCACAATAACAATCTAACCATGAGGTCATTCACATATACCACACTCTAATCTTCTTCACAAATCAACCTCAAATCTCACACAAACATCACCTATCCTTCACTCACACTTAAAATCATCAAACTTGAAAGAGTACTTGTTATGACATAGAAATATGACCTATAGGTCATACACACAATAATGAACTCACTCTACTTACAACCCATCCACTAGGCACACTTCCTCTCTTTTTTCCTCAAATATTCACTCTACTCCACTTGCACAAGCCTCTTCACTCATCTTCAACTTGTAATAGCACTATTATACCATCAAAATTATGACCTATAGGTCATACACATAGACCTCAATTTACTCTACTCATCAACCCAACCATTAATCACACTTGGTATCCTCTTTTATTCACTTCAATTAATATTTTACTCACTCAAGCCTATACTAATTTCTCCTAAGTCTCTCCTACTCAAATATAGAAATCAACACATTTGGTTTCACTATTTATAGAGAAAACATGGTAATACTACCTTGGTCAGCCATTAGGAATGCCTTAACACTTAAGGCATCTATAACATTAAGACACATCTCAAAAATAATCTGCATAGGTTGAACATAACATCTATGGGTCACCATTAAGCAACTACACCTTTTAACAAGGCCCTTATAGCTCTTATAGGTCTCATGGAAACATATTCACCTATTTAGCACATCATTGAATAAAAAAATAACATAGGAACACTTACAAAACCATAGGCACACACTACATGAACCCTTATTCATTCTCAAATGCTTATAGTCATCATTTCACTCTTCTATGCAAACTAAAGAAATATTATGTGCACATAGTTGACTTCTAAACCTTTGTTCAAACTATGTAAAATTGTTCAAACCTTCATGATACACATATATTATTCTTATGGAGTCTAAAACACTCAAAAATAGCCAATTCACCATGAAACATTGAAACAAAATCTATATAATCTCAATTACTCCTCTTAGGTTAGTTACAGTCCATCCACAAACACATAGTTAACTTAGAACATTAATATATTTGATTATACACACTTCTATATTTTCAAATTAGGTTCATTAGATGTGTCATGAAGTCCTCTACAAATTTTATTTTTATATCAATAGGAAATTAGACTTTTATTGAAAGATATGGACAAAATACAAAGCTCTAGTTTTTTCCTTATAAAAATTCAAATATTCAAATTCAAACGGATATAGTTAAACCTCAAACACCATGCTCGCATCTCATGTCCTCATTACTTAGATCAAATACACACCATAAATCTTATTTTATCTTTAATACATAGGCACCAATACTTAAATGTTAAACTTCAGTCACTTTGAACTCATCTCATGAAATCTTGCAATGTTGACTCATTGTGCATCATCAATCTCATGTATGTAACTTGTTCTTTAATAATGCTAAACAACTATCAATTTGATCTCTTGAATTTAATACACATTTTTTATCTCTATCTATATAATATCCCATTCACTATTGATCCTTGGAAGAAGCTAAATCTTTATTTCTACTCAACATTAAACATCATGCACTTAAACATCATGCACTTGTCCTCATCTCATTACTTCCTAACTTCTTGGAGAAAATACACTCCATCAATCTTTCTCAAACTATAACATGTGCAAATTTGACTATGGAAACTTACTTATCTACCTAGAAGGCTAACTTTACATAGTCATATGTTTTTCTATGCTTGGATACATGATCTACAATTTAGACCATATGATCTCCTTACATAGGATAGTCTAACCAGATAACAATCTACTCTTAGAACCTTCATAAATTCAAGATATAACACCATTAAAATGTCTTCTAAAAATATTTTATCATATATCTAACTATGATTAGAGAGACTAACTATGCTCCTACATAACTTTTTCCATGATTTAGTGCTTAACCTAAAAGTTATCACAAATAAACTAGGTATAAAACTAAACAAACCCATATGATCACCTTCTCCTAAAACATCCACACGTGTGAGACATAACTTCATCAATATTCTTACTTATATCTTCTTTCCACATTACAAATTTAGCCATGGGAAAACACTATCAAAATACCTGGGAGCTTAACTTTGCACTCACATATCTTTAACTGGACATAGGAACATGACCTAAGATTTAGAGCATAACAACTAGGGACTAATGTTATCACAACCATATGACCAACTCCCCATAACTCATCCACATATGGAAATGGTCATGTCAGCAAATTATCTACTTAAATTTTCTACCATAAGACCTAAACTATTTGGATGAAAGCTATAGACTACTAGATGAATTCCACTTACACACACAAGCTCTCAAAATATCATAGAACTCTTTCATATTCTATAATCACCATCATCATACTTAAACATCTCTAATCATGCAAAAACTAAAGATCAACCAAACCTCCTTTAAGAACACTAATAAAATTACATTACATACTTTATCATTATCACTTAGGCTATCAAATCACTTTCTCCACTCACTAGGACACCTCCATGACATCACTAACAACTCTCCAACACATTATCCCTTCCACACCTAACCTTTGGGACTTTTGTCCATTCTTTTGCCTTTTTAAACCATTCCTTTGAGCATTTTGTCTGAGACGTTTTCCCTAAACTAATTGAATTGCTTTAAACATTTTGTTTGAGACATTTTCCTTGAGGAAATGAACCTACACTTTGGGATTTATGTAATCTACCATTTGGGACTTTTATCCCAAACATTTTCCTGACAAAATGACCCTTTGGCCTTAACCCACCCACCCTTTGATATTTTTGAAAGTGCCCTTCAATATTTTGAAAATACCCTTTAGGAATTTTGTCCTATCCCCTTTTTCCCTTCAACCCATCCCTTCAAACATTTTTAAAAAGACCCTTTAGGATTTTTTGAAGTGACCACTTAACCTTCAAGAATTTTTCCTAGGTCCTTTTCCCTCTAAGACTTACCCTTTGGGAATTTTATCCCAAGCCCTTTTTCTCTTTAACTAATTCCTTTAAGACTTTTGTCCTAGGCCTTTTTCCCTTCGGCCAACTACTTTAGGTATTTTATTTGATATATCATGCCCTTTAGACCTTTTTGAAACATCCCTTAAAAAATTACTTTAGACATTTTATCTAAGAGAATTGGGTCTTCATGAAAATTATTGCAAACATTTTATCTAAAATAATTCCCCTAATGCAATTCCTATGGGCTTTATGTCTTGGACATTTTATTTGACAAAATTAAGGTCCCCATAATAAAAAACTTGTAATATTTCCCCCACAATAATTTCCCTAAGGCCAATATGATAATGTTAAGTGGTACCCATACTTAGAGAACATTTTCATTATGTTTTAAGCTTAATTTAAGATTTTTTTAGCCCAGATCCAAATTATATTTTATTAATGCTAAGACCTTAGGAAAAAATATTCATGTAGGGTCCTTTACATATGTTTCCAAAATTATTATGTTAAGTCCTCTTTTCATTTATACTTTCAATAGTAGAGATAAATAGGAAATTACAAGTGTCCAACTTACATGGAGTTAAACTGGTGTGATGGTCAAATGGTTGTCTTTTAATGCTCTCATGAATGTCAAAAATAAAAGGAAATAGGTTAAAATAATGACAATCATGTGGACAACATAGATGGTTATGAAGATGTCTTTGAGGGTTTCATAAATTTAAAATTTAAGATCAACAAAAAAATAAGGGATTAAATTATGATGATCACATAGATGTCATTGATGGTCATGAGAATGTCTTTGACAATTGTGTAGAACTCAAATTTAAGATCATAAATTAGCCATTTTTTAAATCAAAGATTAACGGGCCCAAGTAAATCAATGGCTAGCATTGATCTATATAGTTAATCGAATGGTGAAAGATTGACATAGACTTTTCAAAAGAATGAGGTCATGATAAGTGTCAAAAGCTCACATGGTTTAATGAGTCAAATCACTAGATCTATGAACTACATTAACTTGAGCATAGATGATCTATAATGAGAGATAAACATTGAATTTTAAAAGGTCTCAAAGATAATGATAGACTACCACTTATCACAAAAAACATTTGAGCTATGACTATAAAGATCATAGAGGCCTCATGGAGCTACTAAATTGCACACTCATGTTCTATCATGTAGTACATCAACAACATGAATCAATAGTGGACTTTTCAAAAATCTAGACTCAATCAAAAATATGAACATGCATGTGAATATAAAAGTGAGGATTTATAAACTAAATAAGAAAGGGTTAAAATTACAATGGATGGCATGAAATGCATAATTATTTTCATTTAACAATAGTGTCACTAGTTCTAAAATATTGGTAAAGTGGTAGTTGTCTTGGACATATGTCTAATTTCAATGTTGAAGTTGTCTAATATAAAAGATCAATAGGATGTTCCTAAAAAATATAAAATGATCTAATATCATGTATTTAAATCTATAATTTTAAAAATTACTTTCATCTTCATACACATGCACATGTTGCATATCTTTTGTAAAGGCTATTTTAAAATAATATCTACAAATAGATTCTTATATGGTTTTGAACCATAGTTAGAACTCATGTTCTGACTATTACTTATAATAACCTTGTATGAACTTAGAGGATGAGGAGACCTCTTCCCCTAGTCTATATAAATAATTTTAATGCAAATTAGATTTTGGTTAGATAATTTTTAAACACAAGAGAAACATCAATTTTGATCATCAACAAATGTGTTTGTGTATTTTATTTCCAATTTACATGTAATTAGTTGTTACTTTCTTTGGTTATATATTTTAATAATCTTTAGTGTGAAAAAGTTGTGAATGAATTATTGATTAATGTAATAATATGTAGATGTGTAACAACTATTGAAATATTGGTAAACATATTGGTTAAGATAGTCAAGTTAAAATTAATTCATAATTTTGATTATGTATGAGTACTTTCTTAGATGTAGTTTTTTGTATGTGTGTAACAAATACCTCAGATACTTCATTAGCTCAAGCCATAATATCTTGATTAAGGGTGTACAATAGCTAACCTAAAAGGAGAAATGTTTGTCTGAGGCTTATGAATTTTTAACATCATTATTTTATAAGACTTTTTATCCATGTCTAACTATGTGTGTACAACTACTACTAGCAACAAACATAGGTTCTGAGAGCACTTATTCTCTTAGAAACTAGCTAGGGACGTGATTCATAAAGACCACATAAGATTTCTTCTCTACCTTACCCTTCCCTCCCTTTTGAGTTTATTTTGAGAATTATCCACTTTAGATTAGAATCTAACCATCCATCTAACTCACATAAGGATTCAATACCTTTTAGGAACCACACCTCCATCCAAAAACCTTTTCAACAACTTACATGCCCTACTAGCTATTCCATCAAGAGGTTCAAATAAATTACATATCAACAACTCATGCCCTAGAGTGGAGTTTACCTCCATTAAGATCCTAAAACATTAGAGGCTACTTTTCTAAGGTCATGGTGTACATAAAACCCACATCAATGGTCTATATTAGTGTTAGAAAGAGGGCTTGAACCTCTTATAATAGTAGTTATCCTTTATGTAGAATTACATTAGAGTCACCTAGGAGAGTGACGAGATCTATATCCTAGGTTGATTTTCTAGTCTCACCCCTAATAAATCATAGGATACCTAAGATTATGCCAATAACCCCAGTTCAGAACAATCTACCTCATCTAGTAGGGAACCCCTTGTTGATTTATTATTTTTGGAAATACTAGATTTTTATTCCTATTAAATAAATAAGGTATGAGTAAGAGAAAATAGTAAATAATATTCCTAATTAAAGATACTAATTTATGAAATTAAATTGTAATTAGAACTTTTTTAAAAATAACAGTGAGAGATAGAAAATTAAACTTAGATTATTTTGGATTGTTCCAACTGAGACAAGTTTTGGAAATTTGTATGTAGGACTAGGACACTGTCATAAATAGGATCCTAGAATTCATTTTTTGATTAGATAGGAGCACAAAATTAGACATCGTAGGCTCTGGCATTGTAGTCCTTCTTTTTTTTTATTGTTCTAGGGATTTAATCTTTTTGGGTTTTGTTTTCCTACTCAATGTGATCCTATGTACTAATTTTTAGGTCCTTGCTATCAATATATCTCCCTAGAGAGCTAATTATTCATGTACTTGTATCTTATATATTATTAAAAGAAACTTTGGAAAATGGGGAAAAGGGGTTAGTATGTGTAATATGTACTAGATTTACTTCACACCCAATGTGTTGGCACACTACCTACATACCAATACTCTGAGGAGGGATCAAGACACATGTAGCTCTCCCTTTAAGAGTGCTCAGTACAATAGTGAATGAAATGAAAAAAATGCTAAAATTGGGTATGCTTGAGATGACTATGGATTGGTGTAAGGATTTGAATTGGCTTAAAAGTTTATAGGCTATTTTTATGTAAAAAATAGAGAAGATTACTTGAGTGGTCTTGCTTGTATTCTTGTTTGCTTGAATGATATTTGCCAACCCTTTTGAAATGATTTTTGAATAGGATTATATATGGATACATTGGTCATGGGTTAAATGAATTAATTTTAGGATGATGTGATTGAATATAATGATCTAAAATGAAATTATCATTGGGGCCTAAGATGCACTTGGATAATAGCATCAAAATCTGGACACCCTAAGGTCTAGTGCTAGTGTCAAAATTGGGTGTTATTATCTTTAGATAATGGAGCATAGGGTATGGATTAGACATTAAGAGAGGGTCCTATATAAACTAATATCAAGTTTGGAAGGCCATGGATGATTGGGAATTAGTGAAATTAAGCCTAATAGGTTCATGAGAGCAAGCAAGAAGAACCTAAAGATTGGGTGTCATTAGACATGCTCAAGTTACCAATTTTTGCATTTTATATGACTATATTCCCCCCCCCCCCCCAATTTATTTTAGTAATGCAACAAAATGAAATACTAAGATAAAGGAAAATAAAAAGTGTACCTAAAATTAACTACAAAGGTGAAGCCCATGAAGCTTATGATGTTGAGTAATGCTAGATAGTGCATAGAGAGCATGTTGTACAAGTGTGAATCTATGAAAGAAAATTAAATAGTAGATAATTTATTATTATATTAAATATAAAATAAGAATGTACAAAGTTGGGAAAGAAAGAGAGGAAGAGAAATGAATGAATACATCTCACTAAATACATAAACTAATATAAAACTTGTGATACTAAGTAAGGTTGAGTAATGCTAGATGTGTTGGATGATGTTATACCAAAAGTTATATCATGAATGGAGTTGAGTGCTAAATTCTTTAGAAAGTGGCTCAAAAATGTAAAGGCTAGTCCTTTGGCTCCATCATTTCCCTCTAAGTGAAGCTAGATGATCATACATGTGTTAATCAATGTCTAGATTATGTATCTAATCCCTCTAAATAGGTAGCTCAAGAATACAAAGGTTGGTCCTTTGGCTCCATTATTACCTTGTGAAGTGAAGCCATGAACTGATACTAGTGTCAAGAAGTATGTCATATGAGATGTCTTTTGAATCCCATGAATTCTCTATAAATATAATGATGTGGTGTGGATAGTTGAATGTGTACTATAATCTAGGCCAATGTTGGCCAACTTAGAAAAGATGGAGATTAGGCTTGTATGAAAGACAATCTAAAATTGAAAATTTGGCTTATGTGAAAGCCACTTGAGAACTTGGTTACTCAAGAATTTTGAGGTTAGGATTGTATAAAATCCAATCCAAAATTATGTCAACCACCTACAGATGGAGTAAGGCATGTGACTACTGAGAATGCCTAGGTAATGCTGAAAACTAAAAGAAAATAAGCAAAAGTGTTGTGTAATCTACCCCCAATCACTGGTATCTAAAACATGGATTCTAATCTAAAAGTTATACCAACTACCATATCTAAAATTGAAAGCAAGAACCAATCATGCCACACATGATTCCCTTATGTCTAGATCATCTGAGAAAACTATACTAAAAACTACTGATCTAAACTAGTCTAATTGTGCAAAACTATAGCTAAACCTACCTTTTTACCTACTTTTAGAAAACCTAATTTTTTTAATACTTGGATAGGAGTGTTAAAAATGGATATGCTGGTGTCTATAATTGTAGTCCAACCTTAGTGCTATTATCTTGGGCTGAAATTGATCACTATTCTAGAATATTGACTATCTACCTAATGTGTTCTGAGTGGTTTGATGACTGGTTATTGTTCTGATTATTTTAAAACTAGATTTTTTAATTGATTAGGAGCTCTAATAAATATATCAAAACCCATATTACCCCATCTTATAAGGGTAGGAATAGGTACCATTCAATGACTTCCCTAAAAAAAGAGTCATGTAAGTGTGTTAAGCTATAAATATACATGATATAGAAACTATAATGAACAAGATATCTCAAGATATAGCATGGTTTGATTTGAGAGTTTGTTAGATCAATAGGGGTGTGCCTATATATATATATATATATATATATATATATATATATATATATATATATATATATATATATATATATATATATATATATATATATATATATATATATATATATATATATCTGTGTGTGTGTGTGAAATGTATTGGAATTAAATTATAACTAGAAATTTTAGTTGTTAGTTTGTTAGTTATTAGTTGGAGGGATGGAGCATGACGCCCATCATGACCTCCAAGAAAAAATGAATAATGCATGATATGGATAATGGGTTTGAAAACAATTGAGAATAAATCAAGCAATGAGCACAAAAATAAAAAATCAAGAAGCATACAAGGGTGGTGAAAGGGCCATGCAAACAAGGGACATGGGCACATGTCACTCAAAATAGAAAGCAAGCATACAAGGCATGTTCAATTGCCACATACATATATAAGTGGAGCAAGAAAATTTGGCACAAGGGCCATAGGCACATAGAAAAGTATAAGAAAAGGACATTTGGAAAATTTCCTAAAGCACACACAAGATATAGAAGTAAAGGACATTGGCAAATATTCTAAGGCACATATAGGATACAAATAGGAACTAAGAAATGCAATCACATGTAGCTACACTAAGCAAGGAAGGAAAGAATTTAAAGACTTTAAAATACAAGCACATATAAATAATAAAATCAAGAGTGAAATTATGCAAGACATGTTTAGTACAAGACTAGGTAATATGCTAAAAAATACATAAGTGCTAGATAATAGTGAAATTTTGATCAAGTAATCTATGTAAGCTAGTAAGTAAGTATGTTAACATGATAACAAGAGTGTGTAGTGTAGGAATGACATAACTTGGATGGTGTAGTCATGTTTAAAATACCCTTAGTGGGTATGTATGTTGATGTGTGTCTCAAATGTAGAAGTAGGATGCCCCCTCAATAGGTAGAGTGAAGCAAAAAAGTAGTTGGATGTCATTGTACACACTCAAAGAAGATCAAGTGAAGCATGGTAATGTAGATAAATCAATATACAATAACATGAAACAATAAATTTAAGTCTTAGCATAGAATTTGTAGTAGTGTAAAACATGGATGATGCATACAATCAAAATGTTTTTATTATTTTGACATATTTGAATGTTTTTGTATTTTTGAAATGTTATATTATTTTTGTATTTTTGATATAATATATGTATAATCAATCACATGAAGACTATGTACAAGAAATTTGAGAAGGAACTATGTCATGGGAGACTCCCAATCATAGTGTCTTGTATTGAACAAAGGAATCATTCATGATTATGAAGTAAAATGGAATGGATGTGAATATGATTCTACATATTTAGATTGATTGTTGGTATCTTGGAAATCATAATAACTTGTATTATTCCACTCATTATTATCATCTTGATTTTACACCAATGGAATGTTGTTTTAAATTTTATTGTATATGTATCTTTTCTTTTGATGAACTGTGTTTGTGAATGATTTGTTGTAGGATGTTCAATAAATCCCAAACCTTGGTTATAAACATTATCAATTGCTAGAATAATCATAGTGATGCGTTGAGCTTGCTTGCCCAACCTTTGAACTTGATAATAAAACTATTGTAGATATTTTTTACCAAACCCATATTTATTTGAAATTTAAGCCTAATTTTGGAGAGGTATATTTTCATCTTTTTTGTGCTTTACCTATGCTTTTGGTACTTACTGTTTGTTGCTCTAATTTTTCTTTTTGATCCTTTTTTTATTCTGAGTTATGCTTTGGTAACCACTTTTGTATTGTTTCTAAATTTGACCCTTTATAAATGTGTCCTATGTCATCATGGATTGGTTAAATGATTTACCTTTTATATATTACTCATTATCAATTATCTATTGTATATGTTGTTTCAATGCCAAACATGAATCTATGTGATGCCCATACATTCTATGATATGCAAATTAATATCTAGCTCTTCTCACTGGATGTAAAGGAGGCAATTTGATCAAATTATATTTAATCATTTCCATTATAACCTCACTCAAACTCTTATTTGATTATTAAATTCCCTTTAAATCACTAGTTTTAGAGTTACTTTGTTTTTATTTCTTGTTTTGATATGTAACATTTCTTGCAACCGATTGACTAGGTGAAGGTACATAATACATGTTGACACTAGGGTGCCTTTGAGGCTTTTGTATTATAATCTAATTTTACAATGTTATAATATTGTTATGTAATAGCTGATTATATTTTTTTAAATCTAAAATTAAATTAATCATATTATTGATTTGATCCCTTAGATCCTTACAAGTGTAAGCCCTAGTTGCTTCTGATTAAACATGTAAGCACATATGTTGATGAAGTTATATGCTAAATGTATGCATCAAGAAAAATAGTGTAGGTTACCTCACCTTTTAGAGGGGTGATAGCATGGAACTCATTAGAGGGAAAATATTTATCACCCTCCTTGGGGAGAAGAGGATAAGGAAATTATTTCATGTGTATAAGATATGACATTGAAACTTGATAGGTGGTTGTTAACTTATGCAATGGATCCTCTAGGTAAAAACCATGTATCTGGGTTAAAATGCATGTCATTGGAGTTATAATTTATATACCAATATGATTATAAATAATATTCCACATGAGAGAGAGAAAACAAGGGATAGAGAGCATGAAAGTGTGACTAATGCATAAAGAACGTTTACATGTGCTATGATATGTCTAATATGTGTGGCAAGATAAACTTGAAATTTTTTCCATGTGAGAGATAGAAAGAAAAGGGTAGAGATCATGTAATTATGCATTAATTCATAAAAATATTTGACTTATGACATAATATTTCTAACATGTTTAGCAAAATAGAGTTGGAAATTATGCTACATGATCAAAAGAGAATATGCAAAAATAATTTTGAAATTTTGTGAATTTTGGTGATGAATTTTATAATATAATTCCATATAATAAAACATAAACATGAAATGCAAAGGATGAAGCTTTATACTAACATATGATATACTTCATCATTCATATGCATGATAGGGCCCATTATGGTTTTCTTCTTATTTGCAAGAAATGTAAGAAAAATTTGTACATAAGTGAGAACCATTTTTGCAAATTGATTATGGATGTAAGGTGATTCCTCAAGAACAAAAATAAGAGCTAGCACATGCAACTAGGGATTTTTCAAAAATATTTTTACAAAATACTATAAATTTTTGAAATTTAAATTGAATTTTTGAGTTAAGTATTCAAGAAAAAAACCAAAAAATTATGGAAAAGTGATTGATTTAATGGGACCTAGTAGATACAACTAGGGTTTTGAGAAAAATAAAAAATTTAAAATTACTATGAATTTTTGAAATTTGAAGTGATTTTTTGATTTTAACATGAAACTAAAAATTCATAAAATGATTGGAAAATTATTGGGAGCTAGTTGATGCAACTAGGGTTTAAAATAAATTACTTTTGAAATTAGTATTGAATTTGAAAATTTGAATCAAATTTTTTATTTATATATGCAAGTAAAAAATCAAGAAATTATCAAAATAATGCTACAAATTTACTGGGATCTAGTGTATGCAAATAGGGTTTGAAATAAATCTATTTTAAAATTTACTAATTTTTTTTAAAATTTGAGATAAATTTCTAATTTATATGTGCAAGCAAAAAAATAGGAAATTATTGTATTAATGCTATAAAATTACTGGGACCTAGTGTATGTAACTAGGATTTATAGGGTTTTTATATAAAATTCAAAGTAAGTCAAGTTCACCAAATGATTTATTATTTTTGTTAATAATGGAGTTTTATTCTTATTAAATAAATAGGGTCTAAGTAAGAGAAATCAGTAAATAATATTACTAATTAAAGCTACTAATTTGTGAAATTAAATTACAATTAGACATTTTCTAAATATAATAGTGAGAGAGAGAGAAAATTAAACTTAGTTTATCCTAGACTATTCTAACTGAGATAGGTTCTAGAAATTTGTATGCAAGACTAAGACACTATCACAAATAGGATCATGGAATTCATTTTTTGATTGGATAAGAGTGCTAGAATTGGACACCCTAGGCTCTAGTGTTGTATAGTCCTTCTCTGACATTATTATCCTAGGTATTTAAGCTTTCTAGGTTTTGCTTCCTTTCTTAGTGTGAGCTTGTGTACCAATTTTTAGGTCTTTGATATCAACAAAGCTCCCTCTAGAGATGATCTTTCATGTACTTGTATCTTTTATGCAATTGAAATAAACTTTGGTGAAAGGGTAAAAGGGGTTAATATGTGTAATATGTACTAGATGTACTTCACACCCTATGTGTGGACACACTACCTACATACCAATACTCTGAGGAGGGATCAAGACATATGTAGTTCTCCCTTTAAGAGTGCTTAATGTAATAGTGAATGAAATGCAATAAATATTAAAATTGAGTATGTTTGAGATGACTAATGACTAGTGCAAGGACTTGAATTGGCTTGAAAGTGTATAGGTTGGATGTATGTAGAGAATGGAGAAGATTACTTGAGTGGTCTTGCTTGTATTCTTACTTGCCTGAGTGATATTATCTAACCCTTTCCAAATAATCTTTGAAAGGGCTTATATATGGATATATTATTCATAGGTTAAATGAATTCATGTTAGGCAAATGTGATTAAAGATAAGAATCCAAAAAGAAATGACTATTAGGGCCTAAGATACACTTGGACAATAGTACTAAAAGTTGGACACCCTAGGGTTTGGTGCTACTATCCAAATTAGGCACTATTATTTTGAGATGACAAGGCTTGGGGAGATGGATTAGTCACAAAGAGAGGTCCTAGCTCAACTAAAATCAAGTTTGGAAGGCCACAGATGATTGGGAATCAGTGAAAGTAAGCCTAAGAGGGTCATGAGAGAAAGAAAGAGGGACCTAAAGATTGGGTGTTATTATCCATGCTTAAGTTACTAATTTTTGTATTTTATATGATTACACTTGTAAATAACCTTTTACCTATTAATCATCCAATGGCTCAACAACTACCTTGGTTAGTTGGATATACCATCCTAGGAGATGTGCATGATTTACATCAAAATCCCAAAAAGTGCCTACCTTTTTTTGTTCATTAGGGTATAAGGATAATAGAGGAACATATTAGATCTTTTAAATCTACTTTAATATTGATGAATGTTGTCCATAAGAATGTTTCATGCATATTATTCCCTTTTATTTTAATGGATGCTACTTATGATTGGTATTTAAATTTAATAGAAAATTTTATCACTTTTTGGGATGAATGTCAAGAAAATTTTATTGTACAATTTGGATAGGTCACCAATCTTTATTTGGTTTACTAGCATGAGAAGAGAACCTAATGATCCTATCCATTCTTTCAATTCAAGGTCCCAAGGTACAAACTAAATGAACCATTAACATTAGAGATGTACAATAATACACTAGATTTGATTACCCTGATGTTCCTAAGAAGAGCAACTACTACCAATAGTTTAACATTAGCATATGAAGAGGCTATTAATATAGATAAACAACTCAACCCTCAGACAACTAGTGCACCTAATATCAATAACATATTTAAAACACTTAATCTGATACCATATGTGAAGCATAATGTTCTCTCATTCAATCAAAACCAATTGTATATAGTGCCTCCACTGACATAGATAACATAGCCAAATTTTGGCTACTTAAACAATCATATGATGGGTAATAGTTATCAATAGAACTAGCAAGTGGATACACTTCCCACTACTATTTTACAAGGTACAAATTCCATAAAGGTATAAATGGATTCTATTTATAAGATGGTTCAAAATATGAGTAATGATTTCTTGAATATGCAAAGGAAGATGGGCAATGTAAATGTCCCAATCATAAATCAAGATAATAGATTTTAGAGATACAATAGATTATTCAATAGACTTAAGTACCCTAAAAGCCTCTAAATATCAACATGGTAGAAACACCTCTTCCCAATTGGTATAGAATTCACAATACTACTAATCATGGTGAGCTTAATTACATTGAATTCTATATAGCATTCAAAATATTTCAAAGAGAGGTGGTTAGACAACATTAGATGCATAATCCACCTAAGCATTTTTTAGATCTTGGATCTTCAAGAATTTCTATGTTCTTTTAAACTCGTGATTTTCCCTTCCCAAGTGAAGATGACAATGAGCTAGAGAATAATATGGATGAATTTCATGCTTTTTATTAGTTCTAGAGAGATGCATACTATCTAAAGAGTAAGCAACCACTCACAACATCAACTCCTCCAAATACCATGACAATTCCTCCTAATCCCAAGGTAGATAATAATCCACCCCTTCCAAAGGGTAATGACCAATATTAGAGCAAGGAAGAATCAAGCAAAGGATAATACAATATTATTAAGGATATGAAGAAGATCAAGGCAAATATAAATCTTCATGAGTTATCACATATCACTGAATAGGATTTGCTATGAAAGTCCATTACTAGAAAATCTCCTATGTAAAGAATCAAAGCATCTAAAGACAAAGTTAAATTTGTTGATGTTAATGTCATATACAATAGCAAGCTATAAGTTCCACCCTTTTTGCTAACTATCAAGGCATTTGGTAAGATTATTCATAATTATTTAGTTGATTTTGGAGCATTTATAACTATCATGCCTAAATCCATATGTCAAAATATTGATCCCACTCCAAGCCCCTAAAAGAGAATGGTTTCACAATTGGAAAAAATAATAGTACTAGTAGTTAGATAATTGACCAATGTGCACATTCAAGTAGCATCTAAACTGTGAGTCTAGATGATTATGATATTATCTTCATAGACATACTAAAAGGCTATAGACTATTTCTGAATAAGGATTGGTCCCATACACTTAATGGATAACTCTCTATAGACTTTTATCATATATGGCTTCCATGAAGAGGAGTTTCAAATCAAATCAGGATTGATAGAGAGTTGAGAATGAAGTATACCATTATAGAGTATAACATAAATAATGAATAGGTAAAGTATGAGTCACCTAGCCTTGCAAGGTATTTATACTTCTACTACTCAAAATTTAGTATATAAACTAGAACCTAAAGGTTCCAATTAGTTATGGACTCTACACTTTGATGGTGCTAGATCCAAGTAAGGATCAGGTGTGGGAATTAAGCTATTTGATCCATAATGTAAAATTTTCTTGGTAGCTTATAAGTTGTAATTTCCATGTATTAATAATAGAGCTAAGTATGAGGCTCTAATTCTAGGATTATAGTTTGCACTTAAGAATAATGTGAAACGCTATCATTATTTGGTGATTCAGAGCTAGTGGTCAACTAAATAAAAAATAAATATCAATGCAAGCTATCATATTTGAGGAGATATAAGTATAAAGCATGGGACTTAATCAAAAGATTTGAGGCTTTTAACATAGTAGCACTTCCTAGAGAGAAAAATAAAATTGCTAATTCTCTATCTACTTCTACTACTAATTTGGATCCATTATAAGAATCTAAGGTGAAAAAATTCTTAATTAAACTAGTACCTTTCCCCTCTATTCTAGGTAACATAGAAAATTTCTAGGTCTTTGAGGATGACTAGCATATTATTTAGTTTATAACCAATTCAAGGGAATTCAAATACCAAATCACTAATGACAATGATATTAATCACCTCTATCAAGAGGAATCAGATAAAGAGGGTGTTAATCAACTCAAAGATAATAAAATTTTAGTTGGCTTGTTCTCCTTGGAAAGACCATTCGACATAGATCCTCAAGTTCAACATGTTACTTAGGTAGCCCAAGGTCAATGAATCATACTTTAGAAGGGAAAATATAGAAGTTGAGCATAGCCCATGCTATGTTAATATTTATCTTTAAAATATTCATATGTCTAAGTAATGATGTCCCTATATCAAGTGATTATATCCTTTACTCATTTGTCTCATCTACGGCACAAAATAAAGACAATGAGTGAAGGATCTAATCACTTGATATAGGGACATCATTGCTTAGACATATGAATATTTTAAATTTTATGACCCTCAGGTCATCACTCACATGATTCCCTTGAAGGCAAATCATAAACCATTTAGATAGAGGTAGAGACAAGTCAATCCTAATATGAAGGCTCTCATTTAAAAATAAGTATTTCAAAATGACAAAAGTAAGCTTTTGGGGCACATCATCACCAAGGATGGGATTACTATTGATCTAGATAGAATTCAGTAAATTTCAAAAAGTCAACCATTAAATAGCAAGGAGCTTAAACCATTATTTAGAAAGATTAACTTCATAAGAAAATTCATCTCAAGATTTATAAAAAAATTTAGACCTCTAAATGTTATGTTCAATCAAGATGCAAAATAGAGTGGATAACTAAAGCTCAAAAGTCCTTCTAGGACATTAAATACATAATATCACAGGCTCCAATGTTGATTAGTCTAGATTTTAATAAAGATTTATACCTATACTCATTTTCTTTAGAGCATAAGATTGTTACTTTCATCACATATAAGAAGGATGAGATCGAGCATCCAATCACATTCATGAGCGTAAACCTGAAAGATGTAGAACTCAGGTACTCTATGATTGGCAAATAGATTTTTACCCTTGTTAAAGTCATGAAGAAGTTTTAGCATTACATATTGAGGAATAAATTCATTCATACCTAATCATATGGTCAAACTCACCCTATTATATAATGAGCTAGGAGAATAATGAGGTAAATAGATGGCCAAGCTATAAAAATTAAACATAGAGATCAAGATTGCAAAGACAATTTAGGGCTAAGGTATTATGTAGCTTATGACTAAACCAAATCTAAAAGAGAATGGTATATTGATATAATACATCATTCAATTATAGGAAGTTATTCCTTGGAGCTCAATAGATAAAGGAGAGCTTTAAGGCTCAAATATGCTCATTACATGAATAAGAAGGGAGTCCTCTATAGAAAAAATTATGAAGGTATTTATCTCAGGTGTGTATCTATAGAGGAAGCTAAATAAATCTTAGAGAACTTGTATTAGAAGATAGGTAGTGGTCATCCTTCTAGAAATACCATAGCCCATAAGAAATTAAAAATGGGTTATTACTATCCAATAGTTTTCAAGGCTACTCATACTCATGTTAGAACATGTCATGAATGCCAAGCTCAGAGAGAAGTACATACAATAATGCCTTTATAGCCAGTTATTGAAGGAAGTTCATTTGCCCAATGGGGTTTAGTCTTCATTGGCATCATCAACCTAAATTCCTTAGTATGCCATAAATTTTTACTCACTACTCCAAATTATTATACCAAATAAACCATAGCCATAGCCACAAAGAATTACAGAGCACAAGATGTGATTCATTTCTTGGAGAAACACATAAAAACTAATTTAGCATGTCTATTTATCTGGTTTGTGATAATGGATTAGATTTCATATCATCATAATTTAATGAGTGGGCACATAATAACCAAATTATTATCAGGTCAACTTCTAACCATTTCCCTTAGGTAAATAAACTATCAAAATCAAAAAACAAAAATATGATCAATGCAATTAAGAAATCATCTAGAGACAAGCCTAGGGACTAACACAATTTATTGAAGTATGCTCTTTACGTAGTGTTATCACTCTGGAGTGCACCTTGCTTGAATATGTGTAGAACACACCCTCACTCCAATTGATAAAATAGGAACTTCTCAGAGTGTGGGTGATTATATGATGAGAAGAACCTCCAGAGAGGGTTGGTTCCCTTAAGATTTTTTAATAAATTTGACTACTATGATATCTTTTTATGATTTTGGGGTGAAAAGGGGAAGAGGAAACTTAAAATAAATTCTAATAAAAATGGGGTGATACACCTAAATTATCCAAATATTTTGAAGTTACTAAAATCAATGCACACATATAATCAATGAAATTTATATTTATATCCTTAAGCAAAAATGTTTCAGATGAAGGGTTGAAAACCTTTTCAAATGACCTGTAAAACACTGAGATAGAGAGAGAGAGAGAGAGAGAGAGAGAGAGAGAGAGGTGAGGAAGGGACCTACCAAAAAGAGACAAATCTCACTTATACATTGATGCACAATCAAATACACACTATTTTATTGTCAAAACTCAGATACAGAGTAAAAACTCCTTTATTGATAAATAGTCCAACTTACAATTTCTCTCTTAAAACTTCAAGCCTTTTTTTAATAATGGCTTGATTAAGCCAATAAATATGATTCAAAACCTAAAATAACCCTAAGTAGAGTTCAAAAGAGGAAGGGTTAGTCTTAGTTGACTCAAGCCAAGACTAACACATTTTAAAATGTTTAAAATATTCAATAAAAGCTTTTCCTCCACAAAAATTGCATGCTTTGTTTCAAAATTTGGTGTAGAAGTATGGTGGGCCCATTTGAAAGGTCATTGACATTAAATTCCCAAAATTCACCAAACATGCATGAACTCTTAAAGTTGGCATGAAAGGAAGGATATTGGGCCCATTGAAAGTCAAACTTCCTCCTTGCATGCAATGCTATGCCACAACCTTCAACAGAATATGCCTCTTGATTGAACTTGAAGCTGAGTTGGATCATTGAATGCATGAGATGACTAAGAGATAAGTATGACTTAGAACTATTCAACCAAAGTATAAGACCAATCAAACTCCAAATAGCCTCATTTTGCATAAAAAGGACCTTAAAGGATTAAAAATCATAATATCTTCTTCAAATAGTATCAAAGTGGTGTGGAACTCAAAAATATAACTCATTGAATAGTCTTTCAATGCCAAACTCAAACTTAGCCCTTTGAACAATTACACCAACTAGACTACTTAAGCCTAAAGGATAATTTTTGCAATTGGATACCATGAAACCTACAAAATAATCCATGAAACCTTTAATAAAAACAAATTACACTTGAAAAATAATTCTTCATCACCAAACATGTGATTTTGATTAGAAAATCTTTGGCATTTTGCTTAATTTGGTAAGGATACTTATGATATGATTTATAACCAAATAAAAATTTTAATATGAATAAAAAATTATAATATTTGATCTCTAATTATTATATTCCATTAAATTTACTTGTACTTCATTTTAGATACTTTTTTCATAAAAAATGTGATTTCTACCCTCAAATTTAAAGCTCCATGCATTAAATTTACATTTATAGAATCCTATCATATTTTAATTGATGTTTTAAAATGTTTTATGTTGATCCATGGTGATTTTATTTCAATAAAATCCACTTTTCTCAAAACTAGTTTTTAAGGTGCTTAGTGATGCAGGAGCATCTTCATTCAAATTCAATTTATTATATTTTCCCTCCCATATGCTTTTACTGAGGGGTAATTGTAAAGAAATAAATAAAAGTAAAAAGGTAAGTATGCGCTGTTGAGAAAATCAAGGAATGGTTGAAATGATTTTTCAACCTTAGCATATTGTTGTAATTGAAAACTGTATTTTGTTCCCTTAAGCCAAGTTTGGCATAGAGGTTAGGGAAAAAGATTCATTCAAAACAAAATATATATTGTTCTGATATAGAGAGGGAAGAGGAGTATGTAGAGAGAGAGGAAAGACCTCTCTTTCAAAAAGAAGTTGCTGTACGGATAGGGGGACGCAGAACTAAGGAGGAGGATCTCCTTTGGAGAGAGGAGTCAGTAGATATCTGCAATACACAGACAAATTTTCTAAAATTTGTATAGCCATTCGCCATGGAAGGGAAAGTGTGGTTATGTATAAGGGTAAAATTCTGCATTTCAACTATTAGTTGCATGATATTCAGGTTAAAACAGTGCAGTTTAATCCATAGGCGCACATATAATTATTAATCGATGTTGGTGTTGACTCAGACTTAATTCTATTTATATAATCCTTGGAAAACTCGTATAACACCTAGTTTGTTACTCGGGTTGCGGTTGAATAAACACGATCAGTATATAATCTGTGTAAAAAGAGGAATGGTAGAATCACAAGGGGAATCTAGTAGTTAACAAAGGTGAGAGATAGTTAAGTAGATCTCAAAAGACTTTATCTACAGTTTGAAACATTTCAATAAAGCATGGAAGTAAAATGGAGACAGTGAGTATTTGTAAACTAAAATGCTCCTTGATAGATCCTTGAATTCTGTTTGCTATTCGATCTGTGGTCCAAGCCATCCAACAGTGACCACTTTGACCAGGACAAAGAACGCGACTAACAAAATGAAGAAACGATTTTGTTGCATGATGCGCTTGGTTCTGACTGGGCTATTCGCGTCTTTGTGTTCTTAGAAGATAAAACTTTTCTATACTGTGGCGAGATCTTGTTCTGTAAGCCTCACATAGATTAAATACAAATACAAACCTTCTCCAGCAGCAAAAATTTGAGAAATAAAGTTACTTACAATCCGGAACTGGCAAGACTACTACGTTTTGTTCTGGGATTTTGCAGCAACTCGACTATAACTTGGTGGAATGTCAGGCCTTGGTTTTGGCTCCCACCCGAGAACTTGCTCAACAGATTAAGAAGGTTATGCGTGCTCTTGGTGATTATTTGCAGGTCAAGTTTTCAAAACCTTGAAACAGACGCTCTGCGTGGAGGATTCCATGCTGGCAGCCTGGGTACTCTGCCACCGTAATAGTAACAACGAGAATGAAGATAATTCTTTTGTGCTGAAAATTGACAGAGACAGCCATCGCTTCAGACACGTGTTGAATTATCTCTGTAATGGCACGGTTTGGCTTGAGGACGTGGCATCCTTGCGAGAGCTTCTTGAGGAGGCAGAGTTTTTCTGCCTTAGCGGTCTGATAGGGCTGTGCGAGGAAATGATCAAGAAAATTGAGGTGGCTGGGGGAAGAATAAATTTGGAAAAGCCTATAATAGGCCTAAGTTAATATCAGCTTGACTTTTAGAGTAGTGTGAAATGCATATAATGGATCTGTATTATCAAACAAAGCATTATCATCCATAACTTGAAATCCACATGTGATGTTTTGAATGGCACTTTGAGTCTGATGTCGTGCACCATTTTCTATCAGCATATAATTTTGGTATAAGAAGAGGTATGATTCCTGCTATCTTGATATTTTGCCTATACAATAGAAATACAGTTTTAAAGCTACCATATATCTTTCCAAAATCAAACATATTGAAGGAACTAGATGAGTCCAAGTATAAGGTAAGACAATGACGTGAATCCATAAAAAAAAATTCAATAAAGGTGCCATATCTCTGTTTACATCATTTGGTATCAGAGCTTGAAGCTCTTGGGAATTGGTAACTTGTTGTTGGTTATGATTTCTAATGAGTTGTTACAGGATTTGGCAAGAGGATCAGCAGGACAAAGCATTAGAAGACCATGGGGAGAAAAGGTATGAATAATGTTGCTATTTGATTTGAGTTTATTAAAGAAAATAGGTGAAGAGGAAGGTAGTCAAGCCATTAAGGCTTAAGAAGAGAAGAATCCAAGGAAGGCTTAGTGAAGATCCAAGAAGAAGCTTGGATAGTTTGCCAAAAGACTAAGGTGAAATAGACTTAGGTGAGGTAAAGGATGGAGTTTGAAGCTTGGAGAGCTCAAAAGTAAGAGAGAAAGTGAATGCTCAAGAAGAAGATACAAATCAAGGTAATCTTGGATTTATTATTTGTATTTGATGAAGTGTTGTATAAGAGTTGCTGCAGGATTGAGAAGAGGATCAAAAGACTAGGATGCAAAAGGCCTAGGTGAGATCAAGGAGATTGTCAAAAGACCAGTCAAGGGGAAAAGGCTTGGGTGAGACAAGGGATCAAGAGACCAAGGTGGAAAAGACTTGGGTGAAGATCTCAGAGATGGAAGTGTTGTTGAAGGCACTACAGAGCAGCAAGGTACAGGAGGGCACCAAGAAGAAAGCAAGCATCAAAGGTATGGACAGTTTTGTACTTGATAAAGAAATTGCTAATTTGAAGAGAGAGTTAGCTAAGATTAAAGATGAATATGAGTCTTGGATGCAGATGGATAAGCAAGCATGGGTATGGCCAATAAAGAAAAGGTTGAAGTGGACAATAGATCTCATAAGGAAGAGGAGAAGAAGGCAAAAGAAGATTGCCATGAAGAGAGAAGCCCATAGAGGCTTGAAGAAGGTAAAAAGGTCGCCAAGTGAGCAGCAAGAGGAAGAAGTTGTGAAGAAGGTTCTCATTGAGGAGAACAAGAGAGAAGAAGGAAGAAAAGATGAAGTGCCAGGAAGAGCACTTGAGAAGATGAGAGTGTTGATGAAGATGACACTCATGGAGACATTATGGTCTCTTGTTTTTATATCTAATGTTGTTTTTGCATGGGTAAGTGCAGGTATGAGCAGCCTTGTGAAGGTCAAGAGAAGGGCCTTAGAGAGTGAAGAGATTGGTGCAGGAGAAGACACCAAGTGCACAAGTAAATGTGTAGGAAAGAGAAGTGAGTTTGCTGTTGACAAGAGAGATGAAGATGAATTCCAAGATGCCATTGAATGCCAGGAAGAAGAAAGAGGACAGCCAAGCACAAAGGAAGAAAAAGATTGCTCCGTGGAACAAGCTAACAAAGAGGTAAATGAAGTGTTAAGTGCTGATTTTGATTGTTATTGTGAGCATGAAGATATTAATGCATAGGTTAGAAGAGGCAAGAGGAAAATGAAATCCTCACATAAAGCAGTCAATCATGGATATGTGATGCCTAAGTGGATGGTGAAGCATACAAACAAGCAACAAGTAAGCAAGCAGGCAAGTTTACCTTATAAGATTGATTCTTCTCATATTCCTAATATGAATGTAAATGTGCAAGAAAATAAAAGGACAAATAAGATTGGTTTTTCAGTATTGTCACAAGAGCATGGTTACAAAGTGCCAAAATGGCTCAAGGGATCAGCAAATGATAAGAAGGAGAATCTAATGTGGGTGCCTAAGAAGGCAAAGAATGAAGCAGATGTGAGTGTTGAGACAGCAAGACCAAGAACTCAATGGAGAAAGGTGAAGGATGACACAAGTACATGGAAAGGTAAGACAATTGTTTGCAATGAAAGGGATAATGATTTGTTTGAATCATTTAATGATATTTTTATGAAAATTGAAGAATGGAAAGTGGCTATGAAAGCTAATGTACAGCAAGGAGAGACTTCCAAAGGGATGGATGATGGGGAAAGGAAAGAATATGCAGCAGAACAAACAAGATGGCTTCAAGCAGAGATTGAAGAAAGCAAGGAGATAGAAGGTATGAATACTGCAATTGTTTTTGATGAATATACTGATGTTGATGAAGACGCTAATTTGTATGAAGAAACTATAAAATGGATGAATGTAATTATAGAGGATGAAAGACAATCTGGTCCTAAGTTTGATATAGGACATGAAGATTTAGATGAGTTTGTGTTGAGTGATGAGATGAAGAGTAACGCTAGTAAGGAACAAGCAATCCTTCAAGTTGATAAGCCCAAGTTTGATGAAGATTGTGAGATAGATGAGATCTCGCTAAAGGTAGAGTTGAGAATGATAGAGGAGCTGTTTGGTAATTCAAGAGAGTTGTGTAAAGGTACAAGCTATGGTGAAGGCAGCATTGGAAAGATTGGAACAAGACAAGAGCAAAGCAATGAGACCAAGGCAGTTATGGTCAAGAGACAAGAACAAAAATGTGAAGGCAGCCAAGAGGCTTCATGGCCTCAATGTTTTTCTACTAAGGTTGCTTTTGATGTTTTGAATGTAGGTATGGAAGATGAAAACTTTGAAGACATATATGAAGATGAAGAAGCATGGAAGTGGGAGATTGCAGCTGAGAAGGAGATGAGAAGAAGGACATATCTAAAAAAGAAGAAAGGCAAGATGAAAGGCAAAGACCAGCAAAGACAAATTCAAGCATTATCATTGATAAGAAGACCTTGGGATCCAGGCATACAGTAAAGACTAAAGCATGGAGGCAGCAGTTCATTTGAACCAAGGTTCAAATTGTTTCTAGAGGGAGAGTATGATGCAGGAGCATCTGCATTCAAATTCAATTTATTATATTTTCCCTCCCATATGCTTTTACTGAGGGGTAATTGTAAAGAAATAAATAAAAGTAAAAAGGTAAGTATGCGCTGTTGAGAAAATCAAGGAATGGTTGAAATGATTTTTCAACCTTAGCATATTGTTGTAATTGAAAACTGTATTTTGTTCCCTTAAGCCAAGTTTGGCGTAGAGGTTAGGGAAAAAGATTCATTCAAAACAAAATATATATTGTTCTGATATAGAGAGGGAAGAGGAGTATGTAGAGAGAGAGGAAAGACCTCTCTTTCAAAAAGAAGTTGCTGTACGGATAGGGGGACGCAGAACTAAGGAGGAGGATCTCCTTTGGAGAGAGGAGTCAGTAGATATCTGCAATACACAGACAAATTTTCTAAAATTTGTATAGCCATTCGCCATGGAAGGGAACGTGTGGTTATGTATAAGGGTAAAATTCTGCATTTCAACTATTAGTTGCATGATATTCAGGTTAAAACAGTGCAGTTTAATCCATAGGCGCACATATAATTATTAATCGATGTTGGTGTTGACTCAGACTTAATTTAGTTTATATAATCCTTGGAAAACTCGTATAACACCTAGTTTGTTACTCGGGTTGCGGTTGAATAAACACAATCAATATATAATCTGTGTAAAAAGAGGAATGGCAGAATCACAAGGGGAATCTAGTAGTTAACAAAGGTGAGAGATAGTTAAGTAGATCTCGAAAGACTTTATCTACAGTTTGAAACATTTCAATAAAGCATGGAAGTAAAATGGAGACAGTGAGTATTTGTAAACTAAAATGCTCCTTGATAGATCCTTGAATTCTGTTTGCTATTCGATCTGTGGTCCAAGCCATCCAACAGTGACCACTTTGACCAGGACAAAGAACGCGACTAACAAAATGAAGAAATGATTTTGTTGCATGATGCGCTTGGTTCTGACTGGGCTATTCGCGTCTTTGTGTTCTTAGAAGATAAAACTTTTCTATACTGTGGCGAGATCTTGTTCTGTAAGCCTCACATAGATTAAATACAAATACAAACCTTCTCCAGCAGCAAAAATTTGAGAAATAAAGTTACTTACAATCTGGAACTGGCAAGACTACTACGTTTTGTTCTGGGATTTTGCAGCAACTCGACTATAACTTGGTGGAATGTCAGGCCTTGGTTTTGGCTCCCACCCGAGAACTTGCTCAACAGATTAAGAAGGTTATGCGTGCTCTTGGTGATTATTTGCAGGTCAAGTTTTCGAAACCTCGAAACAGACGCTCTGCGTGGAGGATTCCATGCTGGCAGCCTGGGTACTCCACCACCGTAATAGTAACAACGAGAATGAAGATAATTCTTTTGTGCTGAAAATTGACAGAGACGGCCATCGCTTCAGACACGTGTTGAATTATCTCCGTAATGGCACGGTTTGGCTTGAGGACGTGGCATCCTTGTGAGAGCTTCTTGAGGAGGCAGAGTTTTTCTGCCTTAGCGGTCTGATAGGGCTGTGCGAGGAAATGATTAGGAAAATTGAGGTGGCTGGGGGAAGAATAAATTTGGAAAAGCCTATAATAGGCCTAAGTTAATATGAGCTTGACTTTTAGAGTAGTGTGAAATGCATATAATGGATCTGTATTATCAAACAAAGCATTATCATCCATAACTTGAAATCCACATGTGATGTTTTGAATGGCACTTTGAGTCTGATGTCGTGCACCATTTTCTATCAGCATATAATTTTGGTATAAGAAGAGGTATGATTCCTGCTATCTTGATATTTTGCCTATACAACAGAGTTACAGTTTTAAAGCTACCATATATCTTTCCAAAATTAGACATACTGAAGGAACTAGATGAGTCCAAGTATAAGGTAAGACAATGACGTGAATCCATAAAAAAAAATTCAATAAAGGTGCCATATCTCTGTTTACATCACTTAGGAAGGTTGTGAAGCTGAATCTTCAAACTGATGATTCATGAGGTACAAAATTCCAAATACTAATCCAATTAATTTTATGTGTATCAAATTTACCCCTTTTATATTCTTGAAATTATTGGGCTCCCATGTTAAATATATGAAAAGTCACCACATGGAGAAATCTGCTTGTGGGGTTTTGACTACATTCTGAGTTGCCTATGCTTTTAGCAATTTTTAATAAAGTAAAGACTATAAAATTGTATAAATTTTTCATGAATTATAAATAAATATGGGTCCTTAAAACATATTAAAATCATTTATCCAAACCCCACATGTGGTGAAAGATACGAGTATATGAACAAGAGGCTAAGAAGGGTGTTTAGAACTGCAAAAAGTGAAAATTTCACCATGATTAAAATAATACCTTCCAATATTAATTTTTTTTAAATAATCATTATTTTACCTATACCATGCTATCAAAACACTCTAAAATCATAATTTATCTAAAAATTCAAAATATGTCTTTTTGGCCTATATGCCTATTTTCTTACATAAGCCTATATGGGCATGATTTGCATAAAATTTAAATATTTTACACTCTTTTTAGGTCTTATTATGATTTAAAAATTTCATACCATTCTTATTAAACTTTTAATTGGCACTAGAAGCTTTTGTAGCACTCTGGAACAAAGGATGCTCTAATGGTGACCTCAAACAAATAGGCTGAGGTTTGAGATAAAATAGAGAGTATATAAAATAATAAAATGGATATGAAAAATTTCCATATGGTTATTTATCTCATGATGACCATGTGTATAAAATTTCAAGTCCTGACTCCACTTGTAGCTCTCAAAATCTTCAAGTTTCTCTAAATTTTAATCTTTGTGCATGGACTATCTATATTTTGACTAATTTTTGATGTTTTAAAGGAAAAATTCATGGTTTTTGGAATAATTTAAGATCAAAAACATCTTTATCTATCTCAATATCCTTCTTAATATGCTTTAAACCATTTTTTATGCCTCTTTCTAGCATGCTTTGAGCTCCAAACAAGGTATTTAGGCCTATGTACTAGCATATTCCATACAATTGGCTCTAAAATTTCACTTAATGAGATAATAAAAAGTGTTTTATATTATTTTAAAATAATTTAATATGTCTATAGTTCACTTTATTTTAATTTTCCTTGAATAGAACTTAAAATATCTTGAAAAGTACTTGATTATGTATGTTGTTACGGGCAGACTATATGTTTTCATGGGCTGACTATATGTTAGTTTGAAACATGTCTAATAGCATGATTTGATCTTATATAAGTCCATATCTCACCTTAAATACCCCAAACCATCAAAAAAATTCTTAAAATGGACCATTGACTGTATCCATGTACAAACTAGCTTGAAGATGCCTTAAGCCTTCTGTGGTTGTAGATGATGATCTTGTCAGTGTACGAACTGAGTTTGATACTTCATTGGTCCTAAAAATCCTTTATCTAGCTTTGATTATCTTCTTTACCCTTGAAATAAGTTTTTTTTCAAGACCTTAAAATCAAAAAGTTTCCATTCTTGAGCCAATATGGCCTTGAGACTCATACCTTGACTGCATACCTCTATTATAGGTCATCATTTATGACTATATTTTGATGCTTTGATTGGCTATATATGTCATGATCATGCTTGATGGTGTTTTTATCAACCTTGGTCCTCTTGACAAGATTCATGAAATGGAGATTGGGTTTGAGGTGTGAGTGAAATGGAAAGATGGTGTGAATAGGGTAGAGCGTGGGAGAAAAGGAAGAACAACATAGTGAAGAGATTGAGTATCGTAGTGGTATGAAGAGACTAGGATGGTGGTGAAAAAGAGCATGGAGGAGTATGAGAAGATCAAACTAGGGGGTTGAATGTAAACAAATACTCATGATAATTACACCATATCAAGCTTCATGCCATAAGAGGAGAGCAAGAGGATGAAACTAAAACATGGTTTTCTCCCAAAAAAAACCTTAAAATTTGCAATGATTCCTTAAAATATGCAAAATTAGCCCATTGAAACACACTAAAAACATGGAGATATGCTTTCTTAGCCATGAAACTTGCAAAATATCTAAGAGTTATGCATGAAAGTCCTAAAACCTTGATGAAAACCTTGGAAAACATAAATTCTTGAAAAATTGAGGCTAACTTTCTCTCCTTGGACTGTACAAGTTTTCGTTACAAGCTTACCAACTGTGGATTTGGACTAGATAAGTTTGTAACCTCTATCTAACCTTGAATTTGATGAATAACACCTTCAAAATGACATGTAAGGGTATATCTAGTTCCAAATATTTTTTAATAACTTGAATTTTCCTAAAACTTTGCCCAGGTGAAGAAAAATTGAAGAAAAACAACTACCTTTTTGGATGCTAGGCAATAGAATTTGACTAGACTTCAATTGGATCGTTCTTGATCCTATATAATCCACTTGAAAAATATATTGAACCATTAGGAATCCCTCTGAGTCTAGTTTCTTCATCCCAAATTTGAGAGCTATACCCTCCTCCATCAGACTGTACCATCAAAAAACCTACAGATATGTCACTCTATGCCAATAAGCAAGAAATCAAAAGAAAGCTGAATTTGGGCCTATATGGCCATAAAAATCCATGAAAATTCAATATAAGTTGGCATATTCACTATAAAATACTCCCCCTACCCTAGATTATATAGATTCCATACGGATTCTATACTCTTGCTTGCAAATAGGTGAAAAAAAGCTATTTTTTCCCTTTTAAAAGCAAATTCTTCCTATCCACCACTTGGAATAGAATTTTGGGGAATTATTTCATGGATATCATGCAAATTATCATAAATTTAATCTTTTTAATCAGCAATTTGGCATGTGGGAGTCAAATTGGGGGCCTTTTTAGCTATTAAACCTATCAAACGATCTTTTCATGACTTGAAATTTTAGACTTAGGAAGGATTGACCTTTTTGAACATGAATAAAGATATTTTGGCATAATTTGATAAATTTTTAAACCATTTTTTACTCTTTTTTCCCATTTTTGGCATTTTTAAACTTGAATTTGCACTTTTAGACCATAATTAACTAGTTTGATGAGCTACAAAGGGAAATTGACCATTCTAGGGAAAGTTTTAGATAATAGTGGTAATAATTTGGCCTTTAAAAGCCAAATTAATAACAATTTTGGTAAATTTAATTGTTTAAATATCCTGTTGGTCAAAAAAACTCAAAACTCTAACAAGGATAGACCAAGACAAACACAAAAACTAAAAATAATTATAGACCAATATAATAAAGGAGAAACTAACTCGACAACAATAGCATGTGCACATGTGCAATTAGAGGAATAGATAAAAACATGGAAAAAAAATAACAACTAAAAACATGTGTAAAAAAGCACTTAGAGGAATGAAACTATGGCTATGTACAAAGGAGTGACTCTCCTAATAGCAGTATTTAAGAAACATCCCATTCATAGGAAAGGGAAGTTTCCCCACTCAATCTAAAAAATTGAAAAGCATTGTTCTTCTTGTAATCAGTGATAATGTAAGGTCTATTTCAAAGGCTATTAAATTTGGAGTGCTTACCTGGCTTTGCATGTTCCTTATCGCATTTAAGCACTATGTCTCTTTGTTAAAATGTTTTTGATGAAGTTATCTTATCAAATGTCTTCTTGACCTGCTACTTATTTGACCACATGGTATGCATATCGTCATTTCTCATCTCCTCCAATTCTTTCAGTTCATGCATTCTTACCTCCATTACATCACTTTCTAGAAGCTCTAACTATTATGCAAGCTCTAAAGCTAGAAGCTCCAATGAAATAGGAAACCTTGCTTCTCTTCCATAAAATAGGAGATAAGGTGAATGACCAACGGCTTTCTTAGGGGTGATCTTATCAACCCATAAAGCAATCTTCAACTTTGTATGCCAAGATCTCTAATTATTTTCCATTGTTTTTTTGATGATCTGAATCAAATTCTTGTTAGTAGATTTAGCTATTCTATTACCCTATAAATAGTAATTTGATGAAGATGTCAAATAAATACCATGTTTAAGAGCCCATTCACATACTTTTTTACTACTTAATGCTAAAGAATTATTTGATATGATAGTATAAGGTACTCCAAAATGAGTGACTAAGCTCTCATAGAATTCAAGCATGGATTTCTCATTTGCCTCTTTCAAAGGCACTGCTTCCACTGACCTAGTGAAAAAGTCTGTAGCTATCAAAACCCACTTATCTCTAGCACTAGATGGAGGATGAATCATGCCAATGAATTCTTAACCCCATTGCATGAAAGGTTGCTCAACCTGAATTGGCTTTAGTGGCATAGCAGCTAATCTCTATTTTCCTACAAATATTATAGACTTTGTACATTTCCTAACCCATGCATGTGTATATTTTAATAAATTAGGCCAAAAATAACTATCTCTAATGATTTTTGTAGCTGTAGTCTTGGCTACAAAATGACCTCCAGAAGGACTATCATGAAATTTCTCAAAAAGCTTATCAAATTAACTAGTTTCAACACACCTTAAAAGCATACCTCTAATGTCTTTTTTGAAAATCACTCCATCAATTATAATGTATGGTACATATTGCAACATGAAGTGTCTTCTTTGTGATGCATTCAAACCTCTTGGACACTCTCCAGTTTGAAGAAATCTAGCAATGTTATGTATTCAACTTGTAGGAGATGTATTTTTAGCTTCATGTTGAGTGTCCTATATTATCAAAATTACTTCTTTTTCTTCTTTCAAATATTTTCCAAGATGTTTACATAATCCTTTTCCTTGGACCATATTTTTAACTTTGACTTCTATGTCATATTATATGCATTTAGTGACCCATCCAGTTCTTTTTTCACTCAAGTCTTTGTTTAGAATGAAGTCCTTCAAACTTGGATGAGCAACCATTAGTTAAATCTTGTTATTTAAAACCAAATGTTTGATTTTTTTCAAGCCTATTATAATATAAAGTACATGATTTTATACAAAGTAATATCTCTCTTCATAACCTTCAAAAGCTTGACTAAAGAAAGCAATGGGCTATTTCAAACGTTCATCATTTTATTGCATAAGCATGGTTGAAATAGTACTAGAAGTAGAGAAAGCATACAAGAAGAAATCCTTACTAAAATTTGAATTGAGCAAAGTAGGAGCTTGGCTGATAACTTCCTTTATAGCTTCAAAACTTATTTTACCTTCTCTACTCCAAGTGAACTCTTGATGTTTCTTTAACATTTGAGTAAGTGGCTTTACTAGTTCTGCAAAACTAAAAATGAATCTTCTAATAAATTTGATCTTAACCAAGAAGCTCTATAATCCTTACTTATGTTTAGGAAATGATAGAGAAAGGATTGCCTCCATTGTTTTTGGATCAATGGAAAGACCAAATTTAGACACCACATGCCCAAGAAGTCTCCCCTCATGTACTAAAAAAATGCATTTCTTTAGAAACAATGAAACTCCAAATTCTCTACATCTATAAAAAACAATCTTCAAATTTGTTAGATGATCATTATAATCCTTTGAAGATACTTTAATGTCATCAAGATAGACTAAAACCATTTCACTCAAAAGACCATTAAAAGCAACATCCATTTCTATTTGAAAGGTAGTTCTAGCATTGAAAAGTCCAAAAAGCATCTTATTGTAAACAAAAGTACCCCATTTAATGGTAAAAGTTGTTTTATACTAATCTTTCTCTTTCACCAATATTTGGTTGTATCTTGCGTACCCATCCAATAAAAAAATGTCTACGAACTTGAAACTCTCTGTAAGATTTGATCTATGGAAGGAAGTGGATAGTGATCTTTCAATGATACTCTATTCAAATCTATATAATCAAAACAAAGTATTATCTCTCCATTATTTTGCCTTACTCATACAAGATTTGATACCCATGTCAAATGTTTAATAGGAAAAATAATACCTAATTCAATCAGCTTTGTAAGCTCCTTTCTCATTATAATCTCAACCTTGGGGTTGATTGGCCTTTGATTTTGTCTTACCAGGTTTACATCTTGTTCCAATTCAATAGTGTGTTGTGCTAATATGGGGTTAAAAACTTTAAAATCATGGTATTCCCAAGAAAAAACATCCATAAACTCTTTACATAATGAAATGAAAGCTACTCTCTCAGAATCAAATATTCACTTTACCTAGCTTGAGTTACTTACCTTCAGCTATGTTAATTGGCTCATAATGTTCTTTCTTGGAAGAAATACTCACTTTGTCTTTTATTAATAAATCATCTTCATTTAATATCTTTATAAAGTCACAAAACCTTTAGGAATATTTATTGATTTCAATTGCACAATCTGATTTCCATATTGATCCTATAATTTATATAATGATTTCTTTGCCAAAACTCTACCTCATTCTGTAGAAAATATGCTATTTATTTATTAGAATAAAAAACTTGCCAACTTACATCATTGTTTGTGATTTAATTCCTACATACCACCTTTATTTAGGTCTAATTTTTATTTTTCTTAACTTGATCTAGAATATCATATTGTGTTCCTATGGTAGCAAGTCTATCAGCATGTTGTTTGCTCTTCTAGGAATGGAGCGAATGTTGAATGTAAGGAAATATTCCATGAGATCCCAAAATCTATGTTTGTAAGCCTTCAAAAGAGGATTATTTGCTTCAATTAAACCTATAAATTTTTATACTATCAATTCTCTGTCACCTTTTACCTGCAAGAGCTTAATATCCCTCTTTCTAGCCCACTAAAGACCATAATAAGAGCTTTATACTCTACAATATTATAAGTAAAACTAAACAAAAATCTAACAAAAGAATAGTACCTTTGATTTTGTGGTGAAAATAAAATTAAACCAGCCCCACTACCATTCTTTCTTATAGATCCATCAAAGAATATATTCCAAACTCCTTGATCCTACACTGAGCTAGTGAGACTAGGTAATAAGTCACCTTCTTCATGCATATAATAGACTCCAAAAACAAAATCTTCAATACTTTTTTATGGGTCATGTCCATGATTATCAACATCCCACTCTTCTAAGAGAAGATATGAAATGCCTTCAAGAGGATTATAAGACTCTTGATCAGTGGTGTTATCATCTTCTTTAGAAAGACTACAATTCATATTTGACATATTTGGCATATATGGCTCAAGATGAAATCTAGATATAGGCTCTGATCTAATAGTTACTTTGGTTCCATACTTGGTCCTAAAAACCATGTATGACAAATATGAATAAAGTTAACCTTTTATTTTGGTATTGAAATCTCTAGATAAGCATAATGCAAAATATGGAGGTAGATCAACAACATCTTATAAAATGTTGAGATTTGGACAAGCAGAAAGTATAATTTTTAGATCTTTCAACACACCTATAGTCTTAATAAGAGACCCATATAGCTACAAGACACCTTTCTCATGAGGTTCATACTAAAATCTTAACTTATCAGCTATTTATTTAATCATAATATAAGTACTAACCCCATTATCAATCATATAGTTATGGACAAGACAATCTCCAATGATAACAAAAAGGTAGGAAGTTTAGTCACTTTAAGAGTTTGAGACTCAATAGCTAGATTGGAATTAGCTAGGACAACACTTACTCTTTATTTTTTAGGTGGCTTTGAAAGTTCTTACTACAAGTACTCCTTTTTTCCTAAAATTAGTAAAGTATCCCACATTAAAATTGAGACTATAATCTTTTTCATATGATCCATAATACTTAGTGGAGAAGTGGTTGCCTTTGACTATAATTTAGGAGAAGAAGGAGCTCCCAAATGTTGTGTAAATTAAGGAATGTAAGGTCCTTTCACATTCTTTTCTTTTGGATATTGAGCTTGTTAGTTTGAAATTTTTTGAGGTAGCTCATGTGTTATTGTCTTTTATTGAGGCTAAGAAGAAGGGGCTACCCTTTCAGGACCTAAACCTTCACCAATTGATCTTTTTTTGGATCTAGTATGGATTGTAACTAAATTATCAACATTAGGTAAATATTGACTTTGATTTGCAGCCAAGTGCTCAAAATAATTCTCACTTCCTAGAAATTAACAAATGTAGTTTCAGTAAGTTTCTTACCACTACCTTCTCCTTGTTAATTTGGCACTTCTACTTTAGTGAATGAAGGAATGTCTCCATAGGGTAGAGAAGCTTCTTTATTCTAAGAAGGTGGTTAGTTTTCAAATTAAGAAAGAACTAAACTTTGTTGCATGAAAGATTGATGATAACTCTCACTAGTTGGATCCATTGCCATGTTGTCTGATTGATCTCATTAATTGTTCCATTGTCATTCTTGATCATAATTACTCTAAGTTGGCACAATATCTCTTTAATTCCTTGGATCATTTGGATTATACTACCTTGATTGAGAATCATACCACTGACCTTGCTGATAGGATGGTCTATTGGGTTGATAATTCTAATTAGTATTTTGATAAGGCATGTATGGTCATGCTTGTTGCCTCTCAATTGAAACCAACTTGTTAGTTTGAGAATTAATAAGACTCTCTATCTTTCCCAATCTGTCATTTTGATCAACTTATTTTTTATGGAACTTTAATGACTATAGAATTGGATAAATAGTTGGAGCAAGAGGATGGATCTTTGGAAAAAAGAGCCATTGGAGGCCTTGGAGTTAACTTGCCTTCTTGTAAAAAGAGAATTTTTAGCCTTTATTGATGATTCAAAAGCTTTAGATAAAGTATTACCTCCCATGGATTGGATCATGACAGCCACATCTAAATTAAGAGCCTTCAGATAATATAAAAATGAATAGTTGGGTGTAGGCTTGATCACTACATGAATTGTTTTAAGTTTCTTCACAAGTGAAAGATGATCACTTTTATCTTCAAAATTTTTGCATAGAAGTTCTCCAAATTCATCCCAATTGTTGATTTATGTAGGAGTCAAACCTCTATAACACTGAAGTGCTTTTCTTTAAAATAAGTTGCCAACAACCTCATTGTTACATTTTCCTATATCACATGATGCACTGAATAAAGATTAGCAATATCTACAATATGTTCTATAGGAATTCTTGGATTTTTTCTTGTAAAATATGGAAGAGCCTTTAGAGTTGAAACTAGAATATCATCCCACTGATTGAGATTTAGAGGACTTCAACCATTGAATACAATAAAATCATATCTTCTAAGAATAACCATATAAGGATATTATAAAAATATTTGGCTTAACAATATTGGCTTAAATAAGAGGATTTTGTGCAATAACCTCAGGTGTAAGATTTGGATTTGGGTGAGAAGCTTTCTTCTTCTTTGGCTGGTAAGATAATTTAGAGAAATTTGTTTCTTTCCCTTTTGCAGATGATCTTGTGACAAATCTTGGTGGCATGAAAAATATATAGATCTAAAAATAAAAATTTAGAAGAAAATATAATACTTAGATACATATATAATAATTCAAAAATTTGAATAAATTGTCCCATCAAGCATGCCAGAAACTATTATCACTCTGGAGTGCACCCTGTTTGAAGATGTGTAGAACACACCCTTAATCTAGTTGATAAAATGGGAGCTTTTCAAAGTGTGAGTGACTATATGATGAGAAGAACCTCCAGAGAGGGCTGGTTCCCTTAAGATTTTTCAATAAATTTGACTACTATGATTTTTTTTTGGGACTTTGGGGTGAAAAGGGGAAGAGGAAACTTAAAATATATTCTAGTTAAAAGTGGGTGATACACTTGAATTGTCCAAATCCTCTAAATTTACTAAAATAAATGCACACATATAATCAATGAAATTTATATTTCTATCTTTAAAGAAAAATGTTTTAGATGAAGGGTTAAAAACCTCTTCAAATGACCTATAAAAAGGTGAGATAGAGAGAGATAGGTGAGGAAGGGACCTACCAAAGGAAGATAAATCTCACTTATACGCTGATGCATAATCAAATACACACTATTATTCTATTAAAACTCAAATACAAAACAAAAAATCATTTATTGATAAATGGTCTAGCTTACAATTTCTCTCTTAAAACTTTAGGCCTTTTTTTAAGAATGGCTTGATTAAGCCAATAAATATGCTTCAAAACCTAAAATAGCCCTAAGTAGAGTTCAAAAGAGGAAGGGTTAGTCTTGGTTGACTTAAATCAAAACTAACACCTTTTAAAATGTTTAAAATATTCAATAAAATCTTTTCCTCTAAAAAAGTTACATGCTTTGTTTCAAACTTTGGCATAGAAATATGGTGGGCCCATTTGAAAAGTCATTAACATTAAATTCCCAAAATTTACCAAACATGCATGAAATCTTAAGGTTGGCATGAAAGTAAGGATGGTGAACCCATTAAAATTAAAACATCCTCCTTGCATGCAATGTTATGCCACACTCTTCAAAGGAATATGCCTGTTGATTGAACTTGAAGTTGAGTTGGATCATTGAACACATGAGATAACTAAGAGATAAGTGTGACTTGGAACTAGTCAACCAAATTGTAAGACCAATCAAACTCCAAATATCCTCCTTTTACATGAAAAGGACCTTAAAGGATTAAAAAACTTAATTATTTTCTTCAAATAGTATCAAAGTGGCATGGAACTCAAAAATAGAACTCATTGAATAGCGTTTCAATGCCAAACTTAAACTTAGCCCTTTGAACAATTAGGCCAACTAGACTAGTTAAGCCTAAAGGCTAATTTGTGTGCTTAGACATCATGAAACCTAAAAAATAAGCCATGAAACCTATAAAAACAATAAATTACACTTGAAAAACAATTATTCATCATAAAAAATGTGATTTTGATGAGAAAATCCTCACCATTTAGTCAACAAGGTTGATTAGGCCTATTCTATGCCGTTTTACTTGAGCTAGTAAGGACACTTTATGTATGATTTATTAAAAAATAAATATTTAAATATGAATAACAAGTTCTAATATTTAATCTCTAATGATTATATTTTGTTAAATTTCCTTATACTTTATTTTACATGCTTTTTCCACAAAAAATGTGATTTATGCCCTCAATTGTATAGCTCCATGCATTATAAAATTTACATTTATATAATACTATCAAAGTGAAATTGATGTTTTAAAAGTTTTAAATTTGATACATGGTGATTTTATTTTAATAAAATCCACTTTGATCAAAACTAGTCTTTAAGGTGCTTAAGAAGGTTTTGAAGTTGAATCTTCAAACTAATGATTTATGAGGTATAAACTTTCAAATCTAAAAAAAAATCAATTTATTTATCACATTTATCCCTTTTACATCCTTAAAAATATTTGGCTCCCATGTAAAAGATATGAAAATTTACCACATGGAAAAATCTACCTATGGGGTTTTGGTTATAATCTAAGCTGGCTACACTTTTAGCAATTGTTCAAAAATTAATGTCCATAAAATGGTATAAATTTTTCATGAATTATAAATACATATGGTTCCTAAAAACATATCAAAATAATTCATCCAAACTTGACATGTGGTGAAAGATACAAGCATCTAAACAGGAGGCTAGGAAGGGTGTCTAGAACTGCAAAAAGTGAAAATTTCACCATGATGAAAATAATCCCTTCCAAGCTTCAAATTATTTTTAAAAATAATTATGTTACATATAAAATTCTATCAAAACACTCTAAAATCGCAATTTGTCTAAAAAGTCAAAAAACCTCTTTTTGGCCTATATGCCTATTTGCTTGCATAAGCCTATATGGGCATGATTTTCATAAAATTCATAGATTTTACACACTTTTACATATTATTATGATTTAAAAATTTCATCCCATGCTTATCAATCTTTTACTTGGCACTAAAAGCTTTCGTAGCACTCTGGAATGAAGGATGCTCCAATGGTGACCTCAAATAAATAGGCTAAGGTTTGAGACAAAATAGAGATTATATCCACTCATACAATGGATATGAAATATTTTTATATGTTTATCCAACTCATGATTACCCTATGTACAAAATTTCAAGTCTTGACTCCACTTGTAGCTTTCAAAATCTTTAATTTTCTCTAAATTTTGATCTTTATGCATGGACTATCTGTATTTTGACTGAGTTTCGATGTTTTAAAGGAAAAATTCATGGTTTTTTGATGTATTTAATATTAAAAACATCTTAATTTATCTCAATATCCTTCTTAATATGTTTTAAAGTGTCTTTTACACCTCTTTCTAGCATGCTTTCAGCTCCAAACAAGGCATTTATGTCTCTATACTAGCATATTCCATACAATGAGATATAAAAAAATTCACTTCATGAACTGATACAATATTTTTTATATTAATTTAAAATACTTGAATATGTATATAGCTCACTTGACATGAATTATCCATAAATGGAACTTAAAATATCTTGAAAGGTACTTGACTATGTATGTTGCTACGGGCAGACTGTATGTTGTTACCGGTAAAGTGTATGTTGTTATGGGTAGAATATATGTTGCTATAGGTAGATATTATGTTTCTATTGTAGATTATATGTTAGATTTAAAACATCTCTACTAGCATGATTTGATCTTATAGGAGTCCATCTCTCACCTTAAATACCAAACCATCAAGAAACTTCTCAAAATGAACCATTGACTGTATCCATTTACAAACTAGCTTGAAGATTCCTTAAGCCTTATGTGGTTGTATATGATGATATTTTCAATGTACAGACTGAGTTTGATACTTATTTGGTCCTTAAACTCCTTTATACTACTTTTATGACCTTTTTTACCCTTGACATAAGTTGTTTTATCTTTAAAACGTTAAAATCAAAAGGTTTCCATTCTTGAGCCAAGATGGCCTTGAAACTCATACCTTTACTACATACCTCTATTATAGGTCATAATTTATGACTATATTTTAATGCTTTGACTAGTTATATACCTCATGATCATGCTTGATGGCTTTTTTATCAACCTTGGCCCTCTTAACAACCTTCATGGAATGGAGATGGGGTTTGAGGTGTAAGTGAAATGTAAAGATGGTGTGAATAGGATGGATGGTGGGAGAAAAGTAAGAACAACATAGTGAAGAGACTGAGTATGGTAGTGGTATGAAGAGACTAGGATGATGGTGAAAAAGAGCATGGAGGAGTATGAGAAGATCAAACTAGGGGGTTGAACGTGAACAAGGTCTCATGACAATCACATCGTATCAAACTTCATGACATAAGAGGAGAGCAAGAGGATGAAATTGAAACATGGTTTTCTCCAAAAAATAAACCTTAAAATTTGCAAAGATTCCTTAGAATTTGCAAAACTAGCCCATTGAGACAACCTAAAAACATGGACATATGCTTTCTTAGCCATAAAAATTGGAAAATCTCTTAGATTTATGAATGGAATTCATGAAAACTTGATTCAAATGATGGAAAACACAAACTCTTGAAAATTTGAGGCTGAATTCTTCTCCTTGGACTATATAAGTTCTCTTTGCAAGCTTACCAACTGTAGATTTGGAATGGCTAAGTTTGTGACCTCTATTTGACCTTTAATTAGATGAAGAATACCTTCAAAATGACATGGAAGGGTATATCAAGTTTCATATATCCTTTAAAAAATTTAATTTTCCTAAACTCTATCCAGGTGAAGAAAAATTGAAGAAAAACAATTACCTTTCTAGATGCTTGGTAGCAGAATTTGACCTGACTTTAACTAGATGGTTCTTAAGCCTAGATAATCCAATGGATAAACCACTTAAACCATTAGGAAGCCTTCTAAGTCTAGTTTCTTTATTCCAAATTTGAAATATGTACCCTCCTCCATCAGACCATACTATTAGAAAACCTCTAGGCATGTCACTTTATGCTAATAAGTAAGAAATCAAAAGAAAACTAGATTTGGGCTTATATGGCCATGAAACTCCATAAAATTGTTGTATAAGATGTTATATGCACTATAAAATACTTCCCCTACCTTGGATTATATGGATTCCATACTCTTACTTGCAAATAGGTGAAAATAAGCTATTTTTGCCCTTTTAAAAGCAAATTCTTCCTATCCACCACTTGGAATGGAATGTTGGAGAATTATTTCATGCCTATGTTATCATAAATTTAACCTTTTTAATTAGAAATTTGGCATGTGGGAGTCAAATTGGGGGATTTTTTGGCTATTAAACCTATCAAATGATCTTTTCATGACTTGAACTTTTAGACTTAGGCTAAATTGACCTTTTTAAACATGAATAAATATCTTTTGTAATAATTTGATAACTTTTAAAACCATTTTTGATGATTTTTACCCCTTTTTATGTTTTAAAACTTGAATTTACACTTTTAAACCATAATTGACCAGTTTGATGAGCTACAAAGGGAAGTTGAACATTATGGGGAAAGTTTTAGATAATAAGTGTAGTAATTTGGCCTTAAAAATCCAAATTACTAATAGGTAGACTAGACGAAACACAAAAAATCCCTTAGAAATTTACCCTATCTATTGGTATATGAGCATAAGCCTATGTTCCCAATTATGCTAAATTTACCCACTTATCAGTTTATGCAAGACTACATGGAACCAAGTGATAAAGTAGAATCAATATTGTTGGACATAATATAAATGTAAGATTCAACAAATAAGGCCTTATAGACATTCAACAAACACTAAGATATGGTCAAGAGGTGGTTTGATAAGAAATCAAAAGTTAAAGCATTTAGGATTTTGGATCTAGTGCTACTTTGGGATAAAGCCCATGAGAAGAAAGGATCGCACAAAAAATTTGCCCCACTATGGATTGGACCATACCAAAGTTTAGATATCATGGGTAATAATTCATTTCACTTGAAAGACCTCCAAGGCAATGAGCTTACATATATATTTAAGGGATAGTTCTTACAACACTACTTTAGGGTTGTGTCATCTATGAATATTACTAATTGATGAAGGATGAATTAATGTAGATTGAGGATTAGATTAGATTTACAAATTTTTTAGATTATATTCCTTGCTTTCATATATTAGATTTATTAATTTCATAGACTAGTTTCCTACTTTTAGCATTTTGCTATCATAGATTAGATTTCATGCTTTCATAGATTAGATTCCTACTTTTTTAGTTTAGATTTTATGCTTTCTAGAGTAGATGTTTTTATTTTCTTTCTATGATGATTATAAATGTGTTTGCTCTAACTATAATTGAGTTGAAATCCAAACCAACTAGTCTTATGACTTGTAGAAAAGGGAAAAATTAAAATCTTGACGCTTTGGGACTAGTTTACATATTAGGCATATTTTTGTGTTTTTGAGTCTTTAGGATGAAGGTAGGTAATCACGAATTATTCTAAATGGTGTCATAATTGAATACTTTTACCAGACATGTGAAATTTTCTCTCAGAGTACTTCATACAAATTTATAAAAAAAAATTTATTGTATTGTATTAAATTCACTTATGACATTAAATACCTATTGAAAGTGATAATTTTGGTTATAAGTGTAGCTGGTAGGGATGTTCTAGTAATGATTTGTTTTATAATTACACTGGATTACTAGAGTTCCAACTCTTCTCTTTAAAAAGAATTTAAAAAAATAAAAAAAATAAAAAAGAACTAATGGGTTCAAAAGATCCAAAAAAAAATCAAAAGGCTCACATGATGAAATAAGGCCAATGTACCATGCATCATGATCAAAAGAAAATAATAGAATGAGAAGAGAAGGATCCCAAGGTATCTCTTTCAGGGATATGGACACCTAGCTAGTAGTATAGCAATGCCTGAGCCTCCCTTGTTTTTTGAGTTTTAAAGAGATATTAGAATGAAACCTATAGCCTCATCAAATATTTTTAAAAACTCATCATAGTAAAGGTTAAATAAACTATACATTTTGACACACATTGATCCAAGAAATTAGAAGGTAAGTATGTTGTGTAAAGGAACTTAAGATTCTCTTTCATGTTTCTAATTTAAGTATTCTTTTGTGACACACTTCATGATTGATTTAAGATTGCAAACCAAAGTTATGGGTTCTTGAATACTCTAAAGTATTCTCCCCATAAGTCACAATTTATTGTACCCAATATACCCCCTTTTCCTATAAAGAAATGGGGACCCATCTTTTTTAGACTATGGTCTTGATTTTGAGCCCCTCTTCTATGTATTTTTTAGCAAAATTTTAAGAAAAGACCGACTAATTGGACTTTTATACTTTGAAAAACTGACATTGATATTGTGTTTTCATTTCAAGACTTATTTCTATTAGGCTTATTATATAATTCCTTTAGGTCTTTTATCTAACTTATCTTTTATTGGACCTATCTTTATCAAACATTTTCCCTAGAGGATTTAGTCTTTGTCAAGATTTTTCCCATAGTATTTTTTCCATGGACTTATCTTTATCAAGGACATTGTTGTAGACATTTTGTCTAAAACAATTCCTTAATAAAATTGGGTCTATAGGCTTTTTTCCATAGGCATTTTTTCTAATAGAATTACTTTACACTTTTTTCAATTTTCATTCAGCCCCTCTTTACCTACCCTTCAATAGTTTTATCCCACACCTTTTCCTTATTGAACCATTCCTTTAAAAAAATTGTCTGAGACATTTTCCCTGAGCCAATTGAATTTCTTCAAACATTTTATCTGAGACATTTTCCCTAGGGAGATGAACCTACCCTTTGGGATTTGTGTAACCTACATTTCATGACTTTAATCTCAAACACTTTTATGATAATATGACCCTTTGACCTTAATCCACCTACCCTTTGGTATTTTTGAAAGTGCCCTTCAACCTTTTGAGAATACCTTTTGATCCTTTAATCCTGACCCATCCCTTTGGACATTTTGAAAAAGACTCCTTGGACTTTTTTGAAGTGACCACTTACCCTTCAATACTTTGTCTTAGGCCCTTTCCCCTTTAGGACTTTTTTCCCAAGTCCTTTTTCCCTTTGGCCAATTCTTTCAGGACTTTTGTCTTGGGCCTTTTTCCATTGAGCTAATTCCTTAAAATATTTTGTCTAAGACTTTGTGCCTTTTAGCCCTTTTTGAAACACCCTTCAAACATTTTTTCTGAGAGAATCAGGTCTTTAAGAGAATTGTTATGGACATTTTATCTAAAATAATTACCCCAATATAAATCTTGTAGAATTTGTGTCTAAGACAATTTTTCCAATGAAATTAGGGTCTTTGTAATACAAATCCCACAATATTCCCCCCATAATAATTGCCCTGAGACCAATACCATACTACCAAGTGGTACCCCTATTTAGAGAACATTTTCATTATGTTTTTAGCTTAATTTAAGTTTTTTAGCATAGGTCCAAATTTTATTTTATTAATACTAAAATCTTAGGCTAAAATATTCATGCAGGGTCCTTTATATATGTTTCCCAAAGTATTATACTAATTCCTCTTTCTATACTTACAAGAGTAGAGTGAACTAGGAAATGAAAATTATATAGCTCATATGGATTTAAACTGATGTGATAGTCACGTGGATGTCTTTTGATGTTTGTGCTAATGCCAAAATTAAGCTAAAAAATAAAAGGACATGGGTTCATATTATGATGGTCACATGGATGACATCAATAGTCATGAGGAAATATTTGATGGTCATGTAGATGTTAAATTTAAGATTAGTAAGAAAATAATATGGGATTAAATTATGACACTCATATAGACGTCATTGATGGTTGTAAGAATGTCTTTGATACTTATTTAGACGTCAAATTTAATCACATAAATTAGCCATATATGAAATCAAAGGTTATTAGGCCCAAGTAGATCAATGGCCAACATTGATCCATATAGTTGATCCAATGGTGCAAGATAAATAGACTTTTTAAAGGAATGAGGATGTGACAAGTGTTAAAAAACTCATAGGAGTCAAATCACTAGATCTATGAATCATATTAACTTGAGCATAGATGATCTATGGTGTGAGATTAACATGGAATTTTCAAAGGTATTAGAGCTAGTGAAATACTACCACTTGGCATAAAAAATGTTAAACATATGACTATAAAGAGTACAGAGGCATCATGGAGCTACCAAATAGCACACTCATGTTCCATCATGCATCAAATCAATGGTGTGAATCGATAATGGAATTATAAAAGGTCCAAATTTAATTAAGAATATGAACATGCATGTGAATATGAAAGTGAGGATCTAAAAACCAAATAAGAAATGGTTGCAATTTTAATGGATGGAATGCAACACATAGTTATTTTTAGATAACAATAGTGTCATTGGTTCTAAAACATTGGTAAAGTGGTACTTATCTTAGACATATGTCTAATTTCCATTTTGAAGTTAACTAATCTAAAAGATCAATAGGATGTCTTTGTAACCTATAAAAAGAGATTTATCATGAAGTTTAAGCTATTATTTTAAAAATTACTTTTATCTTCATACACATGCACATGTTGCATATCTTTTGTAAAGGCTATTTTAAACTGATATTTGTAAATAGACACTTATACAGTTTTGAAACACATTTAGAACTCATATTCAAACTATTACTTTTAATGACCTTACATTAACTTAGAGGATGAGGTGACCCCTTCCACAAGTATATATAAATAATTATAATCTAACTTGGAGTTTAGTTAGAGAATTTTTGAAGACAAGAGCACCATCAATTTTGATCATCAATGAATGTGTTTGTGTATTTTATTTATAATTTATATGTAATTAGTTGTTACTTTCTTTGGTGGTATATTTTAATAATACTAAGTGTGTAAAATCTATGAATGAATTCTTGATTATTTTGATTGATGTACTAATATATAGATCTGAAACAATTATTGAAGGATTGGTAAACATATTGGTTAAGATAGTCAAGTTCAAATTGATTTGTAATTTTGATTGTGCATAAGTTCTTTCTTAGATGTAGTTTTCTATGTGTGTGCAAAGCTTCCTCAGATTCTTCATTAGATCAATTCATAATCTCCTAATTGAGGGTGTGCAATAGTTTCCTTAAAAGGATCAACCTTTGTCGAAGGCTTGTGAATTTACTACATCATTATTTCCTTAGACTTCTTGTGTGTATGTGAAATTGTTGCTAGCATTAGGAATAGGTTCTGAGAGCACTTTTCCTTTTAGAAACTAATCAAGGAAGTGACTCCTAAAGACCATAAAATATTTCTTATCTACCTTACCCTTCCCTCCTTTTTGAGTTTATTTTGAGACATACCCAATTTAGATTAAAATCCAACCATCCATCCAACTCATGTAAGGATTCACTACCTTTTAGGAACCACATGTCCATCTAAAAACCTTATAAATAACCTACATACCCTACTAGCTATTTCATGAATAGGTTGAAATAAACCACATACTTATAACTCATGCCCTAGAGTGGAGTTAACCTCTATTGAGATCTTAAAATGTTAGAGGCTACCTTATTAAAGCTATGGTGTGCATAAAATCCACACTAGCAAAACTATAAACCCTTAACCCTAAAATAAATATGAAACCCTAAAACTTAAACCCTAAACTATTCCATAAACTAAATAATAAATCCTAAACCCTAGACTAAACACTAAACCCTAAACACTCAACCCTAAATTTTCAACCCAAACCCAACCCTAAACCCTAACCTAATTCATAATCCATAAACCTTAAACTAAACCTAAAAATTAAACCCTAAACTAAACCCTAAATCCTAAACTAAAAACTAAATGCTAAACCCTAAACACTAAATTAAACCTAAACTTTAAACTGAACCTTAATCTATAATCCCTAAGCCCTTATCTTTAAACACTAAACTAAACCATAAACCATAACTCATAAAACTCTAAACCCTAAAACTTCAACCCTTAAACTAAATATTACTCCCTAAACCTTAAAACCATAAAATAAACCATAAACCTTAAACCCCAAATTAAACCCTTAAAACTAAACTAAACCCTAATCCCTAAACCCTAAAGTAAACCCTAAACCCTAAACTAAACCCTAAATCATAAATCCTAAAACACTAAACCCTAAAACATAAACCTTAAACTAAACCCTAAAACCTAAGTTTAACCCTAAAATCTAAACAAAACCTTAAACATTGAAATCTAAACCTTAAACTAATCCCTAAACCTTAAACTAAACCATAAATCCTAAACTATAACCTAAACCCTAAACTAAACCCAAACCCTAAATCCTATACTAAAAACTAAACCCTAAACTAAAGCATGAACCCTAAACCATAAAGTATACCCTAAACTAAACCATAAACCTTAAACCTTAAATCTTAAACCAAAAACTAATCCCTAAACCATAAACTATAAACCCTAAACCTTAAACTAAAACATAAACCCTCAACTTTGAACCATAAACTAAACCATAAACCATAAATTTTAAACCCTAATCTAAACTCTAAAACCTAAACCTTAAAACCTCAATCTTAAATACTAAACCCTAAACTATAAACCCTAAACGAAACCCTTAACATTAAACACTAAATTAAACCCTAAACTAAATCCTAAACTAAATTCTAAACATTAAATCTTATATGAAAACTAAACCTTAAACCCTAAACCCTTGTCTAAACCCTAAAAACTAAACCATAAATGTTAAACTAAACCCTAAACCCTTTATTATAAAACCTAAACTAAACCCCAAACACTAAAACTTAAACCTAATCACTAAACCCTAAACCCTAAACATGAAAACTTAAATGTTAAACTAAACCCTAACCCCTAAACCCCAAACTAAACTCTAAACCTTAAATCCTAAACCTTAAACCCTAAAATAAACACTAAACCCTATACTAAACCTTAAAACCTTAAAACATAAACTAAATAATAAACCCCAAACTAAGCCCTAAATGAAACCTTAAATCTTAAAACTAAACCCTAAACCCTAAACTAAACCTTAAACCCTAAATTTTATATTAAAAACTAAACCCTAAAAATTAAACCCTAAACTAAAGCTTGAACCTTAAATCTTGAATAATGCCCTAAACCCTAAACCTAAAATAAAACCTAAAACCTTAAATTCTAAACTAAAAACTAAGCCCTAACCCATAAACTAAATTATAAACCCTAAACTAAACCATAAACCCTAAACTATACCTTGAACCTAAACACTAAATGAAACCATAAATCCTAAATTCTAAACTAAAAAGGAATCCCTAAACCTCAAATTATAAATTAAATTTTGAACCCTAAACCCTAAACTAAACCTTAAACCCTAAATAATACCCTAAACCCTAAAACCTAAACTCTAAACTAGACCTTAAACCAAGCCCTAAATCATGAACCCTAAACTAAACCCTAGAACTTAAATCCTAAAATCTAAACTAAACCCTAAACCTTAAATCGTAAAATAGACCCCAAACCTATTACCTAAAACCTAAACCCTAAACCCAAAAATATACACTAAATCCCAAACCCAACCCTCAACCCTAACCCTAAAACCCTAAAGGAAACATAATCTAAAACCTAAAACCCAAAAATCTCAATTAAACCCTAAACCCTAAAACTTAAACCTAAACCTTAAATGAAACCCTAATCCCTAAACCCTACCCTAAACTATAAACCCTAAACTAAACCCTAAACCCTAAAATAAGCCCTAAAAACTAAACCCTAAATCCAAAATAAAACCCTAAACACTAAATCCCAAACCCTAAACTAAACATTAACCTTTAAATCCTAAACTAAAGTCTAGCCTCTAAACCCTAAACTAAACCCGAAACCCATCCATAAAACCTAAACCCAAATTAAACCCTAAACCCTAAATCCAACCCTAAACTATAAATCATGAACTAAACACTAAAACCTAAACTCTAAATTAAACCTTAAATACCAAACTAAATTTTAAACCCTAGGCTAAGCCCTAAATCCTAAAGTCTAAACTAAATCTTAAACCCTAAACTAAACTGTAATCCCTAACCCATAACCCATAAACCCTAAACCCTAAAAATAAACGTTAAAAACTAAACCTTAACTCCTAAACTAAACCCTAAATACAAAACACTAAACTAAACCCTAAATCTTAAAATAAACACCAACCCCTAAACTCAAAACCCTAAATCTTAAACCCTAAACCCTAAATTAAACACTAAACCCTAAACCCTAAACCCCAAACTAAACCTTAAACCCTATACCCTATATTTGTAACCCTAAAATTTTAAACCTAAACTAAACCCAATCCTAAACCCTAAACCTTATAACGTAAGCTAACCTAAACCCTAAACGCTCAACTAAACCTTAAACCCTACACTAAACCCTAAACTAACGTAATCCCTAACCCCTAAACTAAACCCTAAACCATAAAACCTAAACTCTAAACCCTAAACCTAATATACTAAACTAAACCCTAAACTCAAAATTATAAATACTAAACCTTAAACCCTAAAATTAACCCTAATATTTAAACCCTAAACCCTAAAAAACCCTAAACCCTAAACTAAACCCTAAAACCTATACCCTAAACTAAACCCTAAACTCTAAATTCTAAACCCTAAACTCTAAACACTTAAATTAAACCCTAAACCCTAAACTAAACACTAAAGCCTAGATTAAACCCTAAACATTAAACCTTAAACCCTAAACTATTCACTAAATCCTAGAATAAACACTAAATCCTTAAACCCTACACTATAAACCTTAAACCCAACCCCAGACCCTAAACCTTATGTCTTAAACCCTAAACTCTAAACTAAACCCAACCTTAAACACTAAAACCATAAACACTAAACCTTAAACTAAACTCTAGACCCTAAAACCTAAACTAAACCCTAAGATCCTAAATCCAAACTCTAAAACTTTAACTAAACCCTATACCCTAAAATATAAATCCTTAACCCTAAACCCTACCCTAAAGCCTAAACTAACCTTAAACCTAAACCCAAAACCCTAAACCTTAAACCCAACCCTAAATCCAAACCTAAATCCTAAACACTAAACCCTAAAACCTTAAACCTTAAATTAAACCATACACCTTAAACCTTAAACCCTAAACACTAAACCTAACCCTAAACTAAACACTAAACCTAAAATGAACCCTACACCTTAAACCCTTAACCTTAACCTAAACATAAGACCCTAAAACCTTAAGCCCCAAACCCTAAACCCAACCTTAATCCCTAAACCCTAAACTAATTCATAAGCCATAAACCCTAAACCCTAAACTAAACACTAAATCCTAAATCCTAAACTAAGCCCTAAACCCTAAACTAAAACAAAATGTTAAACTAAACCTAAGCCATAAGCCCTAAGAACTAAACTCAAAACCTAAACCCTAAATTCTAAACCATAAACTAAAAAGTAATCCCTAAACCTCAAAACCCTAAAATACTAAACCCTATACCCCAAACTAAACTCTTAAAACTAAACTAAACCTTAATCTCTAAACTTTAAAGTAAACCCTAAACTAAACCTTAAACTAAACCTTAAACCCTAAACCCTAAATACTAAAACCCTAAACCCAAAACTAAACCCTAAAACCTAATCTAGACCCTAAACCCTAAATAAAACCTTAAAGCTTGAAACCTAAACCCTAAACCCTAAATTAAACCCTAAACCTTAAACTAAACCTTAAACCCAAAATTAATTCATAAACACTAAACTAAACCCAAACCCTAAATCCTAAACTAAAATTTAAACCCTAAACTGTAAAGTAAAGCATGAACCTTAAATTCTAAACTATACAATAAACCTTAAACTAAAGTATGAACACTAAACCATAAAATATACCCTAAATCCTAAAGCCTATGATGTGGGTTTTATGTACACCACAACATAATGAGGTAGCCTCTAACATTTTAAGGTCTTAATGGAGGTAAACTCTAGTCTAGGGCATGAGTTATAGGTATGCAGTTAGAATAACCTATTGATGGAATAGCTGGTAGGGCATGCAAGTTATTGATAAATTTTTTTGGATGGATTTATGGTTCTTAAAGAGTAGTGAATTCCTACATGAGTTTGATGGGTTGCTAGTTACTAATATAAAGTGGGTAGATCTCAAAAAAACTCAAAAGGGAGGAAGGGTAAGGTATAAAATAAGTCTCTATGGTTTTTAGGAATCACCTCTCTAACTAGTTTCTAAATGGACCTGTGCTCTCAAAACATATCCATGTTGCTATAAATAATTTTACACACACAATCAAACATGGTTAAGAATTCTAAGGGGATAATGATGCAAATAATTCATAGGCCTTAGACAAAAGTTTTTTCTTTTATGATAGCTATTGCACACTCTAGTCAAGAGATTATGGGTCAGGCTAGTTAAGTATCTAAGGCAAACTTAGCACACACACATAAAAATACATCAAAGAAAGCATTAGTACACATTAATAATTATGAATCAAATAACTTGACTATCTTAACCAATCTATTTTACCAATCTCTCAATAACTATTACACATCTACAAATCAATAAATTAATAAAAATAATCAAGAATCCATTTATAGCTATTACACACTAAAGATTAATTGAAACATGCAACCAAAGAAAGTAACAACTAATTACATATAAATTTGAAATAAAATACACAAACACATTCATTTATGATCAAAATTAATGTTAATTTTGTATTCAAAATTCTTTGACAAAAATCTAGGTTGGATTACAATTGTTTATATAGACTTGGGGAAGGGGTCCCCTCTCTCCAAGCTAATGTAAGGTCATTGCATGTGATAGTTAAAACTTGAGTTATATCTATGGTTTAAAACCATATAAGAGTCTTCTTATAGTTATCAATTTAAGTTGTCCTCTATAAAAGTTATGCAATATGTGCAAGTGTATAAAGACAAAGGCTATGTTTGTAAATATATGCACCATTTTCCTAAAATTATACATGCTTCCTTTTATAGTCTATGAGAATAACCTATTTTAATTTTATATGTTGTGAGAATAACATATTTATATTTTAGATTATCTACCTTTAAATGGAACTCAGATAAAGGTCCAAGATAAGTATCACTTTTGCCAATGCTTAAGAATTAGTGACACTTATGTTAGCAATAACTAATCTTACTGAACTATGCATTGCATGTCACTTGTGCCTTTTAAAAGATGAATATTTCACTTCAAAATGTTTTATGAGATTAGCTCCCAAAGGAATATAACTTAACTATGAGATCCAATGGCTATCGATAGATATAGCCCAAGTGTCGAAAGATCTATTTCCATTAGACAAACTATCCATGATAATAAGTCTGAAGGGAAATTCTATAAGACAAAATGCCAATGGAAAAAATACCATAGTATGTATGTAAGTCCCTATTTATGTCACATAAAATGTATGTAATAATTTTCCTAGTTACCAATTCCATCAGACAAAATGTCTAAAGCAATAAGTCTGGGGTAAAAATCCTAAAAAAATAAGTCTAGGGGAAAAAGCTTGAAAGAATTTTCTGAATTGCTTAAGTCCTGAACATATACATAATTATATCCATAATGCCATGCCATTTTATTTACTATATTTTGAAATGTAGTTTTACCTCTGGTAGATGTGTCAACACCTTGAGTCTTGATCTTTTGAAAATTCCTCTTAAGACTTGCACCATCAAATCTTCTACATAATGAAATGTAAGTGTGCCACTTGGTAGCTCTATAGGGCCTCTATGTACCTTCCAATCCTATCTTGAATGCCTTTATGCCACTTTTCAGCTCCTCATTAGTTCTAATACCTTTGAAAATTCCATATTGATATCACATAATTAGATCAATTGTACCTAAGTTAATGTAGTTCATAGATCTTAGTGTTTTGACTTATTGACTCCTATGAGCTTTTGACACTTGTCACATCTTTCATTCCTCTATTTACTAAGATCCCTCACTTCATTCAATCAAATTTATTGGGATCCTATGATGGTGACATTTTTCACTCTTATAGGGCTTCATAGAGCTTTAACATTTCAATGTTGCACTTGCTTTGTTTGATCAATGGTATGTGAGTTAATGCACACTATTAGATTATGATCCATGGGGTTGATTGAGATTGGGTCCATTGGTTAAAATATCTGACTTATTGCACTCCATCTCACACCATTTGATTAACTTTACCAAAGTAAACGTGGGTCATTGATTGTGATCTAGACAGTTGAATGCAATTGGCTTTACTCCTACATACCAAAATAAACTAAGTGATCCTAAGAAATATAAAGGACCTAAACTAAATTCCTAAACTAAGCTTAAAATGTAATAAAGGGGAACCATGCTAATAAAATGACCATGGATAATTATTATATCCTAAAGTTTGAATTGTGTTAACAAATATGATTAAGACCTAGGCTTAGAATATATAAAAGATCCATTGCATTAATTTTGACTTTTCATAAATCATAAGTCATAAAAAGGACCAAGCATATAGATTTTTAGCTTAAGGTATTAGTATTAATAAAATATGATTATGACCTAGGCTAAAATATTAAATTAAGTCCATAATATAATAAAAGAGCTCTCTAATAATTTTGACCCTGCATAAAAAATTGAATCTATTAAAAAATATTTTAGGATAAAGAAATTATCCTAAGGTTTAAATATGATTTTAATCATAGACTAAATTTAATCAATAAGATTCCAAAGGTTAAAACAAAAAATTAATTTAGCATTAAAGTGTAAAACCCAAGGTAGTGTTTACATACATGGACTCCATTAATCTTGTAACCTAAAAACATAAGAATCTGAGGTTAGCATATTTAGACAAGATCAAACTAGAATCACGTGTAAATATGGAAACCCAACCATGGCGTGGATGATCTTAAAATAAATACAATGTGAAAAACACTCTAGTAGTACTTTGATTAGATGAATTTTTAGTTTAAAGCACAAATTTACATAATTTGAAACAAGGGTCCCTATTTTTAGAAATGGGGGACTCACAGGGGGAATGCTCTTAAGTATTCAAGAACCAAGAACTTTAGTTATCAATCCTTAAATCAATCATGAGGTGTGTCACATAATAATACTTAAATTAGAAACATGAAAGAGACTCCTAATTTGATTCATTCAACATACTTGCCTTCTAATTCTTAGATTTGTGTGTGTCAAAATGTGTAATTAATTTAACCTTTATTGTGATTAGTTTTTCAAAGGATTGATGAAGCTATAGGTTTCATTTTAGTGTCTCTTAAATCTCATTAAAATCAAGGTAAGCTCATGTATTACTCTACTTTCAATTAGGCATCCATATCCCTGATAGAGATACCTTAGGCTCCTCTTATCTTTACATTATCTTCTTTTAATCATGATGTATGGTACATTAAACCTTATTTCACCATGTGAGCCTTTTAATTTTTTTTTAAATTTATTTTGCTTTTTTCAAATCATTGGTTTTCTTATTATTATTTTTTCTTTTATTCTTAAATGAAAATAGAAGAGATAGAACCCTAGTGAGCTGGTATAAATATAAAACAAATAATTACTAGAACATCCTTACCAGCCACATATATACCTATAATTATCATTTATAATTGGTATTAAATGTTATAAGTGCATTTGATCCAATAAAATAGGGAAACTTTCTAAATTTGTATGAAGTGGTCTGAGAGAAACTTTTATATGCCTGATAAAAGTATTCAATTGTGATAATATCCAGAATGGTTCATGATTACATACTTTTATCCTAAAGACTCAAAACATAGAAATATGCCCAATCTATAAACACATCCCAAATTGCCAAAAAATATATATTCCCCTTTTCTAAAAGTATATTTAAGCATAACCTTAGTTGGTTGGGATATTTATCTTGGTTACAGTCAGAGAAAATATAGTTCAGATTGATAGAGAAAGCAATAAACAACTAATCTATGAAATCAAGAATTTAACTAAAAAAGCATTGAAATCTAGTCTATAAAGCATGAAATCTAATCTAAGAAAGCAATAAATTTAATTTATGAAAACAAATGATATAAAATAAGAAACCTAACCTAATACTAATCTAAATAAAATCCAAACAAGATGGGGGATGGATTTTGAAACTTTGGTTGGTATGCTTATTACTCTTTGGTAATAATAAGGTTTTCCCCATTAAAGTTCTGAGATAGGTAGGGACATCCATTATTCATTTATTAGAGTTTTTATCCTTTCCCTCATATTCTAGAAAAAAAAATTAGGGTTACTTATTGGGATATCCCAAACACAACAAATAAATAAATCATCCAAAGTGTCTCCTAAAATAGATATTATATCTAATCTATAGTCTTGAAAGTCATCATCCTCTATTGAGTTCTATGAACTCAATATGGGGAAGGTCCACAAAGATAGAATCAAAACCATAAGTATAATCATGAACAACATTTTCCTCAAAAACTTTATCTAAACTCTCATTTTGAGTGTGACCTTCACTATTATAATGAATTAGATCATGACTTTCCTAATTATGAATAAATTTGTTGCTTACTTAGGGCTCATTATTTCTAATTTTAGGAGTGAGATATTCATTAATTATTAATTCCAGAGGGATCATCCCATCCACTACCTATTGTTAATCCTTTTATTGTTGTTATTTTGAATTGAAACTCTAATTATTGCCATCTAAGTAATCCACTTCTTTTGAATAGTTATAATCTAAAAGATATGCAATTTTAGGTGTATCATATGTGTAATCAAAGGTCTTCGCTTCAATGATTTTGATTTCCACACACACTAGGGTTCTTGGTCAATCACATAATCAACCAAAATTCATGAATATTAAAATTAGTCACTAAATTGAATTTAACATCTATCAAATCAAGGCATGGGTATTTATGTGAATTAATTCCATTGAAAGGGAACTCAAAAATAGAATCAAAATTATTAGGGGAAGATAGAACACCTTTTTCATTTGACTCTTAATAAAAATATGTACTGACCTCAAGTATAACATAATCTAAAATCTCAACATTGAAGATTGCATGATTAGAGGAGAACAAGTTAACAATATAATCATCAAATGAGTCTTCTAATAGAGATTTCAATGCAAACCAGTAGTCACAAGAGTCATCAACACCATATTTAGAGCTAATATCTTCTTTTTCAAGGCAAATTAATTGATCCTCCTCTTAAGCATATACTATCTCATAGAGCTATTGCAAAGGTCGATAATGTTCTTCTAAATTGACACTTTCCTCATTGTCATTATTCCCTTCTTTAATTATCTCATTAAATATAGGGATGGAATTAACATTATCTAATTCTCCTATCTTGATGGATTATTCTTCTTATTTTTAGTATTTCAATTTCTCTTATAGCATTACAATTCTTCATTGATGGCTGAAATATGCTATTCATCTAGGATATCTTCTTCCTCTTTATGCATAGTGCTTGGATTGAAAGGAATCCCTTCCACTATGTTCATGTTTGGGCATAGTAAGAAGCTTTCTCTTTGGATAAATTCTATATAATTCATATCTAACATACTTACTATAGATAACCTTATAGAAGATGTTAAATTATTTTCTAAATCATGAACATCAATATTTGGACCAAATCAAATAAAAAAATGTTCCTCAAGATCACTCCAAATATTAATAGAAATAGGTGCCAATTATCCTAACCAATCATGCATTTCTTCTCCTAGTGTGAATGGGAACAACCTATAGATTTCATCATCAAATTTTATATCCATAACATGTATACCATATGTGCAGGCAGTAAGATGCCCTTCAACAGATCTTAGGTCATTATTATGGAACCTAGGAAGGTTTAGAAATGGGTCATCTAGGAGATCATGTTTAATACCTAGGATATCTATGGGTGATTTTTTAAGCCAATCCATTCTCAAAAATAATTAGTATAATCAGAGGAGTTGGACCTCCTAACACCAATACTGTTGATGTGGGTTTTATGAACACCATAGCATAATGAGTTAGCCTCTAACATTTTAAGATCTCAATGGAGATAAACTCCACTCTAGGACATGAAATGTAGGTATGTGATTAGAAAAACCTATTGATGGAATAATAGGTAGGCCATGCAAGTTGTTGAAAAGGTTTTTTTAATGGAGTTATGGGTCCTAAATAGTAGTGAATTCCTATGTGAGTTGGATGGGTGGATGGTTCCTAATATAAAGTGGATATATTTCAAAAAAAACTAAAAAGGAGGGAAGGGTAAGGAAAAAATTAAGGATCTATGGTTTTTAGGAATCACCTCTCTAGTTGGTTTCTAAATAGACCTATGATCTCAAAACTTATGCCTATTGTTAGTAACAATTGCACACAAACAATTTGACACAATTAAGAAGTCTAAGGAGATAATGATGTAGGAAATTTATAGGCCTCAGACAAAGGTTACTCCTTTTAGGGGAGTTTTTTCACACTTACTCAAGAGATTATTGCTCGAGCTAGTGAAATATCTGAGATAGATTTGGCACACACAAAAAACTACATCAAAGAAATCACTAATACACATTCAAAATTATGAATCAAATAACATAACTATCTTTATGAATATATTTTAACAATCTCTCAATAGCTATTGCACATATACAAATCATTACATCAATCAAAATAAATAAGAATCTATTTGTAGCTATTTCACACTAAAGATTATTAAAAGATACAATGAAAGAAAGTAACAACTAATTACATAAAAATTAGAAATAAAATACAAAATCACATTCACTAACAATTAAAATTGATGTTGTTTTTATATTCAAAATTCTCTAACAAAAATCCAAGTTGGATTACAATTATTTATATAGACTTGGGGAAGGGGTTGCATTATCTTCCAAGCTAATGTAAGGTCATTATATGTGATAGTTATAAATTGAGTACTAATTGTGGTCTAAAACTATATAAGCGTCTTCTTATAGTTATCAATTTAAGTTAGCCTATGTAAAAGTCATGCAACATGTACATGTGTATTATGACAATTATTCCTCATTTTATAGGTTATGAGAACAAACTATTGATATTTTAGATTATCCACCTTCAAATGGAACTCAAACAAAGATCTAAGACAAGTATCACTTTTGCCAATGCTTGAAAACTAGTGACACTTGTGTTAGCTATGACTAATTTAACTGAACTATGCATTACATGTCACCTATGCTTTTTATAGGATATAATATTCTTCTTAAAAATGTTATACAAGTGCTATGTTACCAAAATAATATAACTTAACTGTGAGACCCAATGGCTATCGATAAACATAGCTCAAGTGTTGAAAGATTTATTTCCATCAAAAAAAAAACTATGACAAGAAGTCTAGAGAATAATTCTATTGGACAATATGCCCACAAAAAAAATACCATAGTATGTATGTAAAGCCCTACTTCCATTAGACAAAATTTCCACAATAATTTTTCCAAATACCAATTCCATCAGATAAAATGTTCAAAACAATAAGTCCAAGGAAAAATGCTTGAAAGAATAAGTCTGAGGTAAAAATCCTAAAATAATTATTTGAATTTATTAAGTCCTAAACATATATATAATTATATCCATAATGCCATACCATTTTGTTTACTTTCATTCAAAATGTAGTTTTTCCTTTGGGACATATGTCAACACCTTATTGAGTTTAGATATTTTGAAAAGTCCTCCTAGGATTCACACCATCAAATCTTTTACATGATAAAACATGAGTGTGCCACTTAGTATGTTTGTAGGGCCTCTATGTACCTTAAAATCCTATATTTAACACCTTTATACCACTTGTAAACTTTTCATTAGTTTTGGGACCTTTGAAAAGTCCATGTTGATCTCACACTATTGGATCAACTATATCCGAGTTAACATAGTTCATAAATCTCAGAGCTTTGACTTATTGACTCATGTGAGCTTTTGAAACTTGTTTCATACTAAATTCCTCTATGTAATAATCTCTCTCACTTAGTTTGATCAACTTTACTAGGATCCCATGATGGTGACGCTTGTCACTCTCATGAGGCTCTACAAAGATTTGACATTTCAACATTACACTCAATTCATTTGATCAACATTGTGCAAGTTAACATACACCATTATATCATGATCCATGGAGTTTATTGAGATTGGTTATGTTGATTAAAATATTTGACTTATTATGTTCTATCTTACATTATTTAATTAATTTCACCTAAGTAAATATGGGTCATGGATTTGATCTAGACAATAGAATGTGATTGGCTCCACTCCTACAGACCAAAATAAACTAAGTGATCTTGGGAAATATAAAGGACTTAGAATAAATTCTTAGACTAAGCTTAAAATTTAATAAAGGGGGGAATATGTTAATAAAAGGACCATGCATAAATATTCTTTCCTAAGGTTTGAGTTGTATTAACAAATATGATTAAGACCTAGGCTTATAATATATAAAAGAGCCCCTACATTAATTTTAACTATGCATAAATCATAAGATATAAAAAGGACTAAGCATATATATTTTTAGCCTAAGGTTTTAGTATTAATAAAATATGATTATGATCTTGGCTAAAATCTTAAATTAAGTCCATAATATAATAAAAGAGCTCTCTAATAATTTCGACCCTGCATAAAAAATTGAATCTATTAAAAAGGACTTTAGGCTAAGAAAATTATCCTAAGGTTTAGACATGATTTTAATCATAGACTCAATTTAATCAATAATATACCAAGGGTTAAAACAAAAAATCAATTTAGAATTAAGGCATAAAACCCTAGGTAGTGTTTACACAAATGGACTATATTAACCATGTAAACTGAAAACATAAGAATCTAAGGTTAAAAAATTTAGATATGATCAAAATAGAATCATGTTTAAATATGTAAACCAAACCATGGTGTGGATAATCCTCAAATAAAGATAATGTGAAAAAAATAATCTAATGGTACTTGTTGACCAAATTTGACTTTTAGGTCAAATTTGGACCCTTATAGGTAAAAAAAATATTTTTTAGATGTTTAAGGGTAAAATACTTTGTCATAGGCTATATTATAGTTCATTTGATATTATCTAATGTATTTTTAGCCTTAGTCATGGTCTAATAAGTTTATTTATCATTTTGGGTCATTTAGTGGGTTTTTAGGGGTCATAAATGCAAGTAACATAGTCCCCAAGGTCTCCAAGTGTCTTATTTTCCTTACAAACATCCAAGAGGTCAGATTCCTTATCAAGAATGTCAGTTCAATTAGAATATTATAGGTTATCTAATTGAAGATAAAGTAATCAACTGAAAAGGGTGAGTTTGGCACTTGTATGACCCATGGGGGAAGGTGGCACATGGTAAAAGGTCATGGAATTCCTCTTCATATTCCTTACACTCATATAAATTATTTTCAAACTCTAGAAGTGCCATGTTAAAGCCAAAACCATTCTACTCCTTCTTTGCCTTTTTAGATATATAGAGAAAACTAGCAAGTTTGTGATTAGTACTGATAGCTGAAGAGGTTTTAGGTCAAATTATTTTTGGAGGTGGTATTAAAATTATATACCTTGATTTCCATAACAATATTTAAAGGATTTCTCAACTATGTTTTTTTTCTCACTGTTTCCTACAGCCTATAGGTTTAGCTCCACTTTAGACAATTCTGTAAAAATTAATTGGTGATGTTGACTATAGATATGTTTTATACCTTCTTATATTCTCTCCATGATTAGTTTCATGTTCCATGATGTTTTTATGGGAAAGTTATCTCATGTTATAGGAAGGTGTCACCATTGTGAAGTTTCAATCAATTCTTCCTTATTGTAGAATCTTAGTCTTCTACAAAGGTTTCATGTGAATATAATATGGTGATACATATATCTCAAGCCCATATGTCATCTCTTCCCATGTTTGGTTTCATCATATCATGCTTTGGGTAACTTTCAATCTTGCCATTCCTCTTAGTTAACTCTACTCAGTTTTATTTTAAAACACACATGTATAAGACTTGCCAAGCTTGTTCATGGAATGGTAATAAGGTTATATTATTTTTTTCAAGAAATTAGGAGTTGAATAAAGTTATTTTAGATGTTTTGGGAAGTTCATGTTGGTTACAAGCTCATTCATCATACCAAACCGCCATTAGATACCTTGCTTACTTTGTTCTAAATGTTTACAAGTGGTTTTCACATTGAAATAGATGTTTTGGAGCTTATATTAATATAAAATTAATTTAAATAATGTATTTTATGGGTTGATAATTATTTTGAGTTGTTATTTAGACCATAAATCCACCCATGTTGCTCCATTCCATATTTACTACCTCCATACAATAAATGCACACCTGTAGGAGCCTTTTGTTGATGTCATGTTGAGAGGAAAAGTTTGATATGTGTTTCAATATCTTAAGATTTATAGGAATTAATTGAGGTACTTGGTGAAAACATATGATTTATTTCAAACATACACACCTTGTGTATTATCTAGTTGACCTACTATTTGTATATGTACAAATGACCACCTATAGATGGTACCATAGAGCCATGAAGACATTTGTATAGAAATATGAAATATGGTAAAAAAAATTTGGTTCCTAGCATGTGATAAATCCAAATAAAACCTATATGAGGTGTCAAAAATATAAAAGTAGGTATATATCATGTTGGAAGGAATAAAGACTGATTTCAAGGAAGGTTTCCCAAAAATTCAAAAATAGAGGTCCAAGGGTGTTTTTTGAATACCCTATAACATGTTTGATAATAGTTTTGAAACATATAAATAGGTAAGTATAATATTTTATATCATGGGGAGGAGTTGTGCCAATTATGGAGGTTAGAAGGTGAGTAGAATATAGAAGTTGAAGGCCTCAAATATGCCTCTAAAAACACTAAACCCTATAATCTTATCTACTGGTTTGAGGTTTGAATGATAGTTGATATCCTAAGGAGAAAATTAAAAAAACTCTCATGTTAGAATGGTCTTATTGATAAAATAGTGTTTAAATAGGCATGAAGTTCACTAGTATGGGTTGATAAATAGTTTTTCAATCTTTATGGACACCTACAGGGGTCCCTCTATAGAAAAATATGCACCTGCAAGTGGGAAAACAAATAGTGGGTTGGCGTAGTTGTTTTCATGGTGTTTTAGTAATTTCAAGGTGAATTCAAGTATGATAAAGTTCTATTTGACTATCAATATTCAATGAGGGTTTTAATAGATCATGGTCAAAGACAAATTTAAGCTTACACACACCTATAGGAATAAAAAAGGTAAGGTCTCATAGTTGGAGGTAGAACTCAATCTTATGAGTTCAAAGTATATGTAAAGAGATTAAAATAAATTCAAAATAACCTTTAAAAACCTTAATTATATCCATGATGACCTCCATGAACTCTTTTAAATATGAAACAAGCTTACTCAAACCTTTTAGAGCTATGTATGCACTTACAGCTGAGTGTGTAGTCTTGAGCATGAATTCAGGGTAAAGAGGTGAATGTGTTTATGGAGAGGGAGAATAATTTGTTTTTACATGCTCTAAGACTCATTTCAAGTGGAACACCCACAATTCCTCCTAGCCAAAGGTAGCAGTCCGTACAGTTACACTAAGGGACTCTTGCTCAATAGGTAAGAATGAGGAATCTAAGGGGGAAGATCATTTTGTGATGAATTTTAAGATTAATTAGAATTAATTTATGATTTATATCATGTTTTAGTAACCTAGTAACATTGTTTTATCCTAGAGAGGTCATTCTTATTTAGATTTGAAAAATGCACAAAAATGGTCCTTTTAGAGGCCTTTTTTAGACAAATTGAGTTGGTTAGGTGCCTAAATGAGTGATTATAACTTTTAAATTTTATAAAAATAATAATTATGACATAATATAACTTAAAAAATCTTAATTGTGCCTTGGGGAAGAGGGATATACCTTAGTGTTTTATTTCAGAGGTCAGCAGTCAAGAAAAATTAAGGTTTTGACAAAACAAGCAAATGAAGCCAAGGAGGGTGAGAAACTTGATTTAAATATTGGGTAACCTCAAGAAAAATTTATTTAGGTGTATTAAAGGTAAATATATGATATTAAGAACTAATTAAATCTTATATATCTTAAAATGATCAAAACACTCTCGTACATAGTCTAACTAGACAAGCTTCAATTAAGCCTAACTAGTGAATGAGAAGAAAGAATGAGGAGTGATTGAGAAGTTATGTGATGAATTTTTAATATTTAATGAGGTGTTAAAAAAATATTAAACACCATCCCATACATTATATATTAATCCATAAATTAAAAACTAGTAGGGTGCATGCGAAACCCATTAAGCCTTAAAGGCACTTGAGCCAATTGGGGATCCAAATTCACTTCTATCTCCTAGTGTGTGTTATATCTAGTTAGATCATGTTTATGAGATTTATTTATACATTTTTTATCTTTATTTATGAAAATAAAACTATAATAAATATACTTTTATCTTAGAGATATTCCAAGCATGTAGGAAAGGTGGAAATAAGCTCAATAGGGTGATTTCAAATGCTCATATCTTTTATAAGGATGTGCATGGAGTAAAAAGGATTTTTAGGAGGTTATTATGGGTATTTAACATCATATTTTTTATTTTTTTTAATTTCAAATGTTAGGACTTTATGAACAAATCTTAAGAATGAAAACTACCTAAAACCCTTGCAAACCCTTAGTCAAAACCTGATAGAAAAAATAAAGCTGGAAAGTTGCTCAAATGGAATAGTTTATCTATAATGAGAATTAGATGTTGTATAATACTATCTCAGGCTACTAAAAATCAAGATTATTTGTATTAAATGGTATGTATGGGGTAAAAAATAGGGTATTTCTCACTATTTTGTGCATTGTGTAGGTTCTAAGAACATTCAAGAGATGAAATCAAGTTTGGGGGTAAAATTATGAATTAATATAACTACATATGTATATTCAATTCCTTTTAAAAACTTATAAATGTGAAAACAATATCTCTCATCTTAGCCAGTCAAAACTGGCATAGTGAGAAGAGTGAAAACTTCAAGTGTGAACTTTTAAAAGGTGTATCTGAGAATTATAAGGCAATGAAGAGTATTTCCAAGTGTTATCCACTCCTTCCTATGTATTTTCATGGAAAAATAAGGCCAATTTTGAGTCCAAGTGTGAGGGATGACTGAAAGAGGAGATTTTAGTTATAGGTTATGATGGCTTACTTCTAAGAGATCCTAGATGAGTAGGAATGCAAATAATGCATGTAGAGGAATGTATGAAATATTTTACTCTCATTAAAACTTTCATACCTATCCATATTTTGTTTTGGGATGTTCAAATAGGTCTAAATCATGAAGTTAGTTTTTTAAGCTAAGACAAGGAGTTTCATACCACTTTTCATAAGTTTCATGACTTGTATAGACACTTAGACTTCCTAAAATTGTATGGGTCATTTAAAATATTTTTTTCAAGTATATGTAACCTCTTTTATTATATTTATAGGTGTCCAAGTGACATTTTTAATTCCCTTGTCTTGCCTCTCTCCCAAATACTATAAATAGTAACCTTTTTGGCTCTTTTGAGTAGCCTCCATTGGTTAATGGTGAAACCCTAGCCTATTTTGTATTTGAATGACTATTAAAGCAATAAAAGAATTCAATTTGATGACTTACATGTTGTATAATTGAGTTTTGTTACAATCTTGTTGGTCTTATCTAGTAGAAGATGATCTTTTCTAGCATGTTATCCTTGATTTTTCACCAAGTGTGTAGAATAGTAATTATTATAGGTCTTTGTTAGTGTTATATTTTAATTTATAAGTATTTTATAAGTTTTATATGATTTTATTATCCAAATTATCATTCATCATCTATCCTAAACATCAATATACCTATTCAATCTAGCATATGAAACACTGATGTAACAATCTATCTTGAGTTATGAGTTTTGTGTGCAAGACACTTTGATTTACTCTAAGTAGTATAAGTTAAATAAATAGGAGGAAATTTAATATTTTTTCATCACCTTTTAGTTTTATAATTTTGTCTTCTTAACCCTTTTCATGCAAAGTTGATAAGTGAAAGAGTGTTTAAAATAATGCATCAAGGGAACTAGCGCTTCTAAATATTTATCTCATCAAATTGATTTACCATATCAAGTGAGATGTTTCCATTATGACACTTGGATGAAACGAGATGAGACATATCTTCAAGGTTTGTAAATCCAAGTGACAATAGTTTTTGGCATGCTCGGTGGGACTCTAATTCCTAGAAGATTGTCCAAGATTGGTGTTGGTCTTGACATATTTACAATCACAAGAATATCTAAATTTAGTACCTAGTGACTCTACTAAGTTTTCAAATCTTTAGTTACTAATCAATCCTTAATTTCCATTCCAAATGTGACCACTAGGTCTATTACTAAAGGTATACCTTTTGAGTTTGTGCAATTACCTTTGTATTCTATAAAAATATTTAGATTTGTGAATACTCATCCTTATTCAAGGGATTTGGTGTTTAATAAGTCAAATTTTATACTTATTTCAAACCCTAGTACCCATATTCTTCATTCCAATATGGCTAGGATGTAACCTTTTATAGACTTCACCAGATCATCTCATTTAAAGCGTGCCTAATATGACCAAATTCCTAGAGTACCCCTTAAGAGTGTTCCATATTTTACTGGAGGTCTTACTACTCTCATTGAACACATTAAAAACATAGAAAACTTATATAATATATATAATATCACTCAATATAATGTATCCATCAGTTTATTGGCATTGTCTTTCAAATGGAAAGCTATAGATTGGTATGGGACTCTTCTTGACAATTCCATTACTTCATGGGATAAACTAGGAGATTTATTGTCTAAGAGGTTTGAAGATAAGATTGATATATACTATTAGATGATAAATTGACCACTATAAAAAGGGATCCATAAGATTTCATCCAATATTTTAAATCTAGATTTCAAAAAACATGGGATAGGATCCTAGCCCTTTTGAAACCTACTCCAAATTATGCCTTCTTTTATTACTTAAAAGCATTGAAGAGTGATATAACCATGATGATCCAATACATGGGTGGGAATACACTACCTAGTGCCTATGAGATAGCTATTAATTCTAAGAATTTTCTTGGTCAAATAGGGAAGAATACTCTTAGACCACCAATGTTATTGTTCCCTAATTTGCAGCCTCTTAGTCAAGTTGCATTACCTACCTTGGCTCCTTTGCCTAATAGTCAGGAAAATTATACCCTTGACCCTAAAAATTAAATCCATGAAATAAATATTTTTCTTAAAAGTGTTACTAATAAATTTTTATCCCTCAAAAGACAACAATCTCAAATTTATAGACCTTATCAACCCTATAATCAATTTAGATAAGTAATTAGGCCTCCTTTTCAAAGTAATGCTCACGAAAAAGGTCAAATCACTCAAGATATACCTTACCAAAGTTACAATAATAATGCCCCATTATATTCTAGAGCTCATTTTCCCACTCAAAAATACTTTTTTAAGAACAAACATGCTATCCTTCCTATGACCAAAGTCAAGGCCAAGTTGCATATGCCAATGAAATGCCTAATCAAGCCATGATAATACCAGGTAGTCAAACACCTCAAGTTATAAATTTTGAGACGACAATGCAAAATGGAATGGAAAATAGACATTTAAAATTTGATTATACTCTTATGAATCACTTGTAATTGGAATTTTGTGCCATTAATCATTTGGGAATTTCAAACAATGTGAGTGTTAGTGTGTCCTCTAACACTATATCTAAAAAGAGGGTTGTTGAAGAGACAAAAGGGGAGATTAAAGGACCTATTTTTACTCATAAATCACCTTCAATGCTAGGTGGGTATAACTCATCTCATAATGTGCAATAAAATCAAAAGTTTTAGAATACAAGGATAACTCCTACACAACCATCTTCACATGTTACACCACAAGGTACTAGTGCTTCCAAAGAGAAATTCAAGATAAATAATCCTTCTATCAATATTTTGGATCAAATGAAGAAGTTACACATGAATATTTCATTATGGGATTCATTTAAAATATTAAGATAAAAGGATATGCTCCAAAAGGAGTTTCTTGGATTAGGCAAATAAGTTGGATCAGCTAGGACTGAAAATGTTGTATTAGTGAATAGAACTCAACCCATTTATGGAAAAGTGAATAAAAATAATAAGACTCATAATTTTTATCAATCCTTTATCATTGGTGATTTCTTATTTCATAATTTCATCATAGATAGTGGGGCTAGTACTTTATTTATACCCAAGTCAATAACAGATAAACTAGGCTTCAAGTATGAACCAATGGCTAAAGGAGTTATATAATTGGATGGGTCTCCAGCAAAGACCTTGGGAGTAGTCAAGGATTTGAATTGGGTTTTACATTATTTTCCTATTTTTTCCATACCTCATGGTGTGGTTATGGTATATTTACCCCCATACTTTTCTCTTTATTTTTCAAAAGAGTTTACAACCAAGATAGGTGAATACTTGGCAGCTAATTGGTCCTGTATGGTTTTTAAGACAAAGTATAGTACCAAGGTAAAGAATGAATCATATAATATTAATAAAAATAATTATGTTGATTATTTTATTATTGATGAAGAATATCTTCTCATGGATTAATCTCCAACTTATTTTTTGAAGGAGTTTCATATTTATATCTAGATGAATGGACACTATGAGCATGATCCTTAAAAATTCATAGAGAAGGCTAGTCTTAGAGTGTATTTCCTTCATGATTAGGACTCTTTCATGCCAAATTTAATGAATCCAAGTGAAAATATGGATGGTTTATGTTAGTTATTCTTTGATGGATCTAGAATCAATTTTATAGTAGGTAGTGGAGCAACGTTAGTTTCTCCAAAGAAAGTTATTATTCTACTTTTAGATTTCACTGCACTTATAATGTGGTAGAATATGAGGCCCTCATTCATGGCCTTGAGTGGGCTAGGAAAATAGGTGTGAAATATTTACGTGTATGGTGATAGTGTGTTAGTTGTGAATCAAGTGAGAGGCTAAAATATGACTAAGAACTCATTGCTTAAGTCTTATAAGCATAGAGTGTGGTATCTTATGGAATATTTCTAAGCCTTCAACATCCAATGTTTCCCAAGATAAAACAACAAACATGTTGATAGGTTGATAGAAATTAGACCTTTGTTTGATGTTCTAAAGGGGATAAGAGAGGATAAGTGATTGTAAGGCCCTCTATACCTGATAACGTCACTAATTGGAAAGTGTTTGATAGTGACCAAAAAATAGATCTATTTCTATAAGAGGAGGCTGAGTTTTCCTCAAAGAATAAGGCCAAACTAAAATAACAATATAAAGGGTAGATTATATAATTGAAGATAAACAACTTGTCTAAGGGCTTAGTCACACTTGAGAGAATATTCAATGATGATGATCAATTGAATAAGGAAAAGGTAAGCATGTTTACTAATCAAGAAAACTATGAGAGATTAAAAATCTTATAGAAAAAGTTTCTTTCTCTTGTCAAGGTATGTACTAGGGAAGAAATATATTCTTTCATTGAGCTATGTAAGGAATTTTTTGATGTATTTTCATGGGAATATAGTGATTTAAAGTGATTTAATCCAAGCTTAGCTCAACATACCATAGATATAGATGATAATGATAAGCCTATCAAGCAAATACAAAGGCCAATCAATCCTAAGATTGAGCCTCTCATGAGAAATGAGATTATAAAGTTGATTGAGTCCAAGATCATTTTTCCTATTAAGCATTCATTTTGGTTGGTAAACTTAGTCTTGATAAGGAATAAGAATGGGGAAATCAGGTTCTGTGTTGACTTTAGAGATTTTAATATAGTTTATTTGAAGTACCATTATCCTTTTCCTTCCATGGATTAGATTTTACAAGTTGTGATAGGTAGTGAAAGGTTCTCACTTATTGATGGATACTCATGGTATAATAAAAAAATTTTAGAGGAAAGTGACCAATAGAAGACAACCTTTACTATTAAATGGGGTACATATAATTATATAAAAATTCCTTTTAGTTTGTATAATGTTGGTGAAACATTTCCATTTTCAATAGATATGGCTTTTAAAGGTCTAATAAATGATATAGTGTTGGTGTATCTTGATGATATCATAATTTTCTCTAAGGATGCAAAGGGCCCTTTGAATCATCTTAGGTATATTTTTGAGAGATGTAAATATTTTATAATCTCTCTTAACCAAAATAAGTATGTGTTTTTTTTCCATGAAGGTAAAATTTTAGGACACATTATCTCAAAGAAAGGCTTATCCATAGATCCTAAAAGGGTGAGTGCAATCTTGGCATTGACTTCACCCAAACACAAGAAAGGTTTGAAAAGTTTATTTGGAAAAATAAATTTACTAAGAAGTTTTATTCCTAATTTTTCTAATTTATTCAAGCCTATAACCTCCATGCTAAGGAAATATGAAGTGGTTACTTGGATAAGGAGAAGGAAGGATAGTTTTGAAGGGATCAAACAAGCTATTGCTCAAGCCCCAACTCTTGAAAGTACTAATTTATCAAAGGATTTAAATTTGTATACCTTTGTAAATGAAGAATTAATCTTTACTATTCTCACTAAATCAAATGAAAAAAAATTGGAACAACCCATTACCTTCTTTATTCAAGGACTGGAAGGTTATGAGGTAAGATATACTTATGTAGAGAAGCAAGTAATTTCAATTGTTAGAAGTCTAAATAAGTTTAGTAATATGTTGTATAACAACAAGATTAATATATTGGTACCTCATCCTAGTGCCAAATAATTCATTTTGATTAGATATTTGAATGAGAAAAGGGTCAGTTGGATTACAAAAGTGATGGAGTATGATGTAGAAATCAAGAAAACCAAGCTAGTGAAAGAGAAGGGATTATGTGAGAAACTTGCTTCAGATTTAAAGGAACAAAAAGATGTTGTTTTATAACTTCATTATGATACTATAATATTTGCATCTTCATCAATGAGGAGTTGGACACAAGAAATGATTCATTTTCTTCAAACTAGTGAGTGTCCATAAGGCCTAGATAAAGCCAAAAGAAGGTACTTCAGATTAAAATATATTCTCTATTTATGTGTTGATGGGGTATTTTGTAGGAAATAATTTTTATATGTACTATTGAGAATGAATAAGATTAGGTTGATAAAATATTGTTTGAGTTTCATGATGGACCAACTAGTGGTTACTTTGCTCCAAGAACCATAGCTGCTAAGATTATGAGAGTTGGATATTTTTGGACTAGTTTATTTAGATACACCCATGATTGGGTAAGGAGATGTCAAAAAATTTCTCTCTTTGATGGCAAGAAAAATATTTCAACCTTGCCTTTTCATCCAATACAAGTATACCAACCTATTATGCAATGGGGTCTAGATTTCATAGGCCTAATAAACCCACTTTATAGTGTTGGCCAAAAGTGGGTGTTGACTACTATAGATTACTTTACAAGATGGGTGGAGGTTGTAGATCTTAAGGAAGCAAATGAAACTTTAGTTTTAGACTTCTATGAAGGCATAGTGATAAGGTTTGGGGATCTTTCAATAATAGTTTTAGATAAAATGCATTATCTTTCCTTGGAGTAAAGATGAGTGGGATTTAAAACATGGTATTTATCTTAGTACTTCTTCAAACTATTATCCATAAGGGAATAGACTAGCTGAGTCCACTAATAATAATTTAATTAGGATTATAAAGAGGACAATGGAAGAAAACCAAATAATTTGGCATTCCAAGTTAAATATAACTCTTTAGGTTGATAGAATCACCCCTAAAAGAGCCATTATAAACTCATCATATACACTTGTTTATGGGAGAGAAGCTATAATACCTATTTAAATTTAGTTACCAACCTTGGATCTCACTTACTAGCTAGATTTGATGGAAAATGAAAGCATGGAGGTTAGATTATGTGAGTTGATGGAGCTTGAAGAAATAAGAGATCAAGCTATGTAAACTATGAGAAATCATCAAGATCAAACAAAGAAATACTTTGATAAGAAAGCCATGCCAAGAATATTCCAAGAGGGGGACATTTTTCTAAAGTGAGATGAAGATAGGGATAAGCCTAGAAAACATACAAAGTTTGATGATTTATAGAGTGGTCCTTATGTCATCACCTAATACAAGTAACACAATGCTTTCTAACTCTCAAAGTTGGATAAAGAGGAGCTTCATATCCTAGTCAATGGGATATATCTTAAATATTTATACTAAGTTTCTCCTCGCTACTTGTACATAGCTACTATTTTCTTGTTTTTCCTAAGTACACACTCACATGTGTGAGTCTTTTTAGTATCTTTCCTTATTTTATGTTTGCTTGGTGTGTTGTAGTTTTTTTTGTGTGTTTTAGGCAATTATTTTCTATTTTTCCTCAATATTTCATTAACTCACCATCCTATAGATTGATAATGCTACTATTCTTTAGTATAACAGGCATACTAACCTTATAAGTCACTATTTTATTGACCAAATTTGACTTTTAGGTCAAATTTGGACCCCTATAGGTAAAAAACTTGTTTTTTATATGTTTAGGGGTTAAATAATTTATCATATACTTTTTTATAGTTTATTTAATGTTATCTAATGTATTTTTACCTTTAGTCATGGTTTAATAAGTTTATTTGTCATTTTGGGTCATTCGGTGGGCTTTTAGAGGTCATAAATGCAAGTGGCATGGTCCCCAAGGTGTCAAAGTGTCACATTTTCTTTTAAAACATCAAAGAGGTCAGATTCCATATCAATAATGCTATTTTAGTAATAATATTGTAGGTTATTAGTAATCAATTGAAAAAGGTGAGTTTGGCACTTGTACAGCCCATGGGGGAAGGTGTCACATGGGAGAAGGTCATGAAACACCTATTCATATTCTTCACACTCATCTCAATTATTTAAATTATTTTGAATTTTCATTTTTAAACCTAAACCATTCTACTCCTTCTTTGCCTTTTTAGACATACAAAAGTGACAATCAAGTTTGTGCTTAGTATAGATAACTAAAGAGGTTTTAGGTCAAATTATTTTGGGAGGTGGTATTATAATCAGAGACATTAATTTTAATAATAATATTTAAATGATTTTTCAACCATGATTTATGAACCATCCTTTACATGTTGACTATGTTTTTTTGCTCACTATTTCCTACACCTTATAGGTTTTGATCCATTTTGGATAAGTCCATATGAACTAGTTGGTGATGTTAACTCTAGAGTATTTTTTCTAGCTTATTATATTTTTTCATAATTATTTTCATGTTTCATGATGCTTTGATAGGAAATTTGTCTTATGTTATAGCAAGGTTTACCATTGTGAAGTTTCAGTCAATTCATCCTTGTTGTAGAATGTTGGTCTTCTAAAAAGGTTTCATGTGAATATAAGATGGTGTTACATAGGTATCAGGGTCATTTGATCATCTCTTCCCCTATTTTGTTTCATCATATCATGCTTTGGGAAACTTTTAGTCTTATCATTCCTCTTACTCAACTCTTTGCTTAATTTTATGTTGAAACACAGATGTATAAGACTTGTCAAACTTGTTCATGGAATTTTAATCATGTTATATTAGTTTTTTAAATATATTATGAGTTTAATAATGTTTTTTTATATGTTTTGGGAAGTGCAAGTTGGTTGCAAGCTTATTTGTCATACCAAATAACCAATAAATACTCTGCCCACTTTGTTCCAGATGTCTGCAAGTGGTTTTCACATTGAAATGGATGTTTTGTAACATGTATTCATATATAATTAAATTAAATCATGTATTTTAGGGTTTAAATTTTATTTTGAGTTGTTATTGGGACCATTCATCCATCCTTATTTCTCCATTCCATGTTTAGTGCCTCCATATAATAAATGCATACCTACAGGAGCCTTTTGTTGATGTCATGCTGAGAGGAAAATTTTGATATGTGTTTCAATATCTTCATATTTATATGAATTCATTGAGTCACTTGGTGAAAACATAAGATATATTTAAAACATACACACCTTGCATACTATCTAGTTGACCTATTACCTGTGTATGTGCAAATGACCACCTACAAGTGGTACCATAGAGCCATGAAAGCATTTTGTACAAAAATATGAAACATGGTAAAACCTTATTATATTTAATATCATGTGATAAATCCAAATCAAACCTATATGAGGTGTAAAAATTAAAAAATGAGATATAAATCATGTTGGAAGGAATAAAGACTAAGTTTAAGGAAGGTTTCCCAAAAATGCAAAAATAGAGGTCTAGGGGTGTTTTGTGAATACTCTATAAAATGTTTGAAAATAGTTTTGAAACATACAAATAGGTAATTATAATAAATTATATCATGGAAAGGATCTATACCAATAATTTAGGATAGAAGGTGAGTATAAGATAGAAGTTGAAGGCCTCCAATATGCCTCTAAAAACACTAAAACCCTAAAACCATATCTACAGGTTTGAGGTTTGAATGATAGTTGATATCCTAACAAGAAAATAAAAAAGGAATCTCATATTTTCATGGTATTATTGATAAAATAGTTTTTAAATATTCATGGCCACTAGTACAAGGTTGATACATAGTTTTGCAAGCTCCATGGACACCTACAAGTGCCCCTCTTCAGAAAAAATATGCACCTATAATTGGGAATATTGATAGTGGCATAGCATAGGTGTTTTGATCATGTTTTAGTAATTTCAAGGTGAATTCAGGTATGATAAAGTGTCAGGTGACTATCAAGCTTCAATGAGGGTCTTCATACATCATGGTTAAAACCAAATTTAGGCTTACACACACCTACATGAATAAAAAAGGCAAGGTATCATAGTTAGAGGTAGACCTTAATATTATGAGTTTAAATTGTATGTGAAGAGGTTAAAGGGAGGTTTAAATAACCTATAACACATTTATTATATCCATTATGACCTTCATGAACTCTTGTCAATATGAAACAGGGTTACCCAGACCTTTTAGAGTCCTATATGCACCTACAGCTGAGTGTGCAGTCTTGAGCATGAATTGAGGGTAAGGAGGTGAATGTGCTAAGGAGAGAGAAAAGGTTACAAAAAATTTAAAATTTTTCATTATTTATCAATAATGTGTTTTCACATACTCTAGGACTCTTTTCAAGTTGACCACCCACTCTTCCTCCTAGCAAAAGATAGCAGTCTGTACAGTTGCCCTAAGGGACTCTTTTCTCAATGGGTAAGAATGAGGAATCTAAGGGAGAAGATAATTTTTTGATGAATTTTAAGCTTATTTATAATTAATTTATTATGTTTATCATGTTTTAATAACTTAGGAACATTGTTTTAGCTTGTAGAGGTCATTCTTAGGTGGATTTGGAAAATACAGGAAAATAGTCCTTTTAAAGGCCTTTTTTAGACAAAGTGAGTTGTTTAGGTGCCTAAATGGGGGATTATGACTTTTTTATTTTATATATAACCTAATTATGACCTAACATAACTCTTAAAATCTTCATTTTTCCTTGGGTAATAGGGATATACCTCACTATTTTGTCTCAGAGCCAATTAAGAAAAGTCAAGGTTTTGGCAAAATAAGCAAATGAAGCCAAGGAGGGTGAGAAACTTAATGTAAATATTGGGTAACCTCAAGAAACATCTATTGATATGTATTAATGGTAAATATATTCTATTAAGAACTAGTTAAATCTTAGACCTCTCAAAATGATTAAAACACTCTCACATATAATCCAACTAGACAAGCTTCGATTAGGCCTAGTTGGTGAATGAGAAGGAGTGATTTGAAAGTTATGTGATGAATTTTTAAGATTTAATAATTTGTGAAAATTTATGAAACACCAGCCCATCAATGATATATCAATCCAAATATTCATAACTAGCAAGGTGCATGTTAATCCCATTAGGCCTTGAAGGGACATAGAGCCAACTAGGGTTATAAATTCACTTTTAGCTCCTGGTGAGTGTTCTATCTAGTTGTATCATGTTTATGATATGTATTTAGACATTTATGATCTTTATTTATTCAAATAAACCTATATTAAAGCTACTTTTAGCTCAAAGATAGTCCAAGCATGTAGGAAAGGTGGAAATAAGCTCAATAGGGTGATTCAAATGTTCATATCTTTTCTGAGGATGTGCATGGAGGTCAAAAAATTTTGTGGAGGTTAGTAGGGGGTCTTTAAAATCAGTTTTATGGAATTTATTGGTAGTTCCAATGTCAGGACTTTATAAAAAAATCTTAAGAATGAAAGCTTCCTAAAACCCTTGAAAATCTTTAGTCAAAACTTGATGGAGAAAATGAAGTTGGAAATTTTCTCAAATGGAATATTTTGTACATAATTAGGATTAGAGGTTTTATAAGACTCTCTCAAGCTACTCTCCATTAATATTAGTTGTAATTAATGGTATATATGGGGTACAAAACATGGTATTTCTAACTATTTTGTGGATTTTGTAGGTTATAAAAACATTCAAGAGATTTAATCAAGTTTAGGGGGGAATATTATGACTTAATATAACTCCCTATGGATATTTAATGCCTTTTAAAAACTTCTAAGTGTGTAAACAATAGCTCTCATCTTAGCCATTCAAAATTGGCATAGTGAACATAATGGTGAGAAGGGTGAAAACTTTAAGTGTGAGCCTTTTTAGGTGTAACTGAGTAGTATAGGGCCATGGAGAGTCTTTAAGAGTTTCATCCACTCTCTCCCATATATTTTCATGTAAAATTAAATCTAATTTTGAGGCAGGTATGACTAAAAGAGGAGTTTGTTAGACTGCAGGCAATGATGGCTTTCTTTCAAGAGATTCTATATGAGTATGACTATAACTAATTCATATATAGGCATGTATAAAATTATTCCCTCTCATTCAAATCATAAAATCTATCCCTAGTTAGCTTTGATATGCTCAACAGGTCCAAATCATGAAGGTAATTTTTTGAGCCAAGACAAGGAGTTTCATACCACTTTTCAAAATTTTCATGACTTGTATGGACACTTGGACTTCCTAAAATTGCATGGTTAATTTAAAATCTATTTATCATGCATACTTAACCTCTTTTCTCAGCTTTACATGTGTCCAAGTGACCTTTGGAATTCCTTTATCTTGTCTCTCTCCCAAATACTATAAATAATAACCATTTTAGCTCTTTTGAGTAGCCTCCATTGGTTAATGGTGAAACACTAGCCAATTTTTTATTTTAATTAATATTTAATCAATAAAAAAAGTGAATTTACCTACTTAAATGCTATAAAATTGAGTTTTTTTGTAATCTTATTGGTTTTGTCTAGTAAAAGATATTTTCTAGTATGTTATCCTTGATTGCTCACCAAGTGTGTAGAAGAGTAATTATTATAGGTCTTTGTTAGTTTTTTCTTTTATTTTATAAGTGCTTTAGAATTGGTTTATAATTTTTTTTATCTAAAGTATCATTCATCATCTCTTCTAAACATCAATATACCTCTTGAACCTAGCATATGAAAAATTGATGTAACAATCTATCTTGAGTTGTGAGTTTTGTGTGAAAGAAGATTTGATTTGATCTAAGTAGTATAATTTTATCCAATAGGAGTAAATTCAATATTTTTTCATCACCTTTTAATTTTATAAGTTTGTCTTCTTAGCCCTTTTCATGAAAAGTTGGTAAGTGAAAGAGTGTTTCAAATAATTCATCAAGGGAGCTAGCTCTTATAGAGATTCATCTCATTGAATTGATTACCCACAACAAGTGAGATGTTTCCATTATGCTTTATAAATCCAAGTGATAATAGTACTTTGATCAAATGATTTTTCAATTTAAAGCTAAATTTTTTATAATTTGAAATAAGTGTCCCTATTTTAAGAAATGTGGGTATTTTGGTTACAAAAAAATACTAAACTAAAAACTAATCCCTAAACCCTAAACTAAACCATAAACATTAAACTAAACCATAAACTCTAACCCCTAAACTAAACCATAAACTATAAATTCTAAACATTAAACTAAACCCTAAACCTTAAACCTTAAAACCTCAATCTTAAATACTAAACCCTAAAACTTTAAACCTTAAACCCTTAAAACCTAAACCCTAAATGTTAAAATAGACCTTAAATACCAAATTATAACATAAATACTAAACCCTAAACCCTAAATGCTAAACTAAATCATAAACCCTAAATATTAAACAATAAAATAAACCTTTAACCCTAAAATAAATTCCAAGCCCTAAATATTATATAAAAACTAAACCCTAACAACTAAACCATAAACCTTAAAACCTAAACTAAACCCTAAACCCTAATAACAAAACCTTAACCCTAAACTAAACCCAAACACTAAACCCTAAAGACTAAACTAAAACCTAAAACCTATACTATAAACCCCAAATCCCAAACCCTAAACCCCTAACACTAAACCTTAAACCCTTTATTATAAACCCTAAACACTAAACTTGAAACCCTAAATACAAAAACCTAAACCTTAAACTAAACTCTAAAACCTAACCCCAAACTAAACCCTAAATCTTACACCTTAAACCCTAAAATAAGCACTAAACTATATACTAAACCCTAAAACATTAAACAAAATAATAAACCCTAAACTAAACCCTAAATCTTAAACTAAATGATAAACCCTAAAATAAACCTTAGACATTAAATCCTAAATTAAAAACTAAATCTTGAACCCTAAATCCTAAATAATACCATAAACCCTAAACCTAGAATGAAACCTAAAACCTTAAATCCTAAACTAAAACATAAGCTCTAAACTCTAAACTAAAACCAAAACTAAACTATAAACCCTAAACCCTAAACCCTAAAATAAACCCTAAACTAAACCATAAACCTTGAACCATAAACCCTAAACTAAATGCTAAATATCAAACCCTAAATTATACCCTACCCTTAAACCTTAAAATTAACCCCAAACCCTAAATCCTAAAATAAAAAGGAAACCCTAAACACTAAACCTTAAACTAAAGACTAAACACTAAACCCTAAACTAAACCTTGAACCCTAAATAATACCCTAAACCCTAATCTAAACTCTAAACCCTAAACACTAAACTAAACCCTAAACCATAAAACCTAAACTCTATACTAAACCCTAAAACCTCAAACCTCAACCCTGAATCCTAAAACCCTAAATCATAAACCTTAGACTAAACATTAAACCATAAGCTAAACCCTAAACACTAAACACAAAATCCTAAACTAAATCCTATTATCACTTGAATGCACATAATGAGGAGATGGGAATAACTTATCCTCATTCAAGTGACATAATGGAACCACCCCAAGGCTTTGGGTATCCCTAGCATGGAGTGGATCTCTAGATTATGGGCTAGCTCCCTTTGATGCATCATTTAAGCTAATGTTCCTACTACTAGAAAATTGGGGAATGAAAAGGGTTAAGAATAGCATGAAAAGTAAAACTATTATACTAGAAGTGATGCACCAAATATTTACTCTACTCACACTCTTGACATGTACTTTAAACCAAGAGAACCCTAACATACACTACATCTAATAACAACCTTCTTCTTGCATCAATGTTTCAACATGAGGTCTTGGAATTGGATTAGGATAGGAAGACTTAGATAATAGGTGTCTAATACACACTATTATAAAATCTATTCACTACACTTGCAACTCCATTTGACACTTCTTTCTGACCTACAAAGAGAAGTCCTTGAACTCATAAGGTATTAGGAAAATTTACATGTGAAGGTAAGCTAAGATACACTTGCAGAAGATAATAAACATCACATACACTTAGAAAATTATTGAATGAGGTAAACAATATCTATCTTTATTGATTCAAGAAAAACTATTGTATAAATTCACCATACCCAAGTGGAGTGATCCATATAATGCTAAAATGGACAAAATTTATAAAAGAATTAGGAAGGTAGAAAGAAGGGAAGTCCAAGTGTCACTTGACATGTGTCAAGATAATAATTTTAGTTACAATTTCATGTGAAAGATATGTGGGTCTATCTATGACAAGTCATGGTGTATAATTATCCAAAACAAGTCATAAAGATAGTGAAAAGTGGCATTAAACTATCATTTTGGCATAAGAAACTGAAAACTTGAGTTGTCTTCCAAAACTACCTATATGCCTACAAATGTATAGGTTTGATGGTTAGTACAAATAATAGGGGTTACAAATAATCCCCCACATTCATTGGATTGATGCCTGACCATACCTATTCTTATTGACATGCAAAATCATCACTGGTAGTTTCCAAAAGGCTCTTTTCTATGCACCTTCTCCATTTATCAATCAAAACTCCTTAATTTTCATAACTAATCCATTAACAAGAGGGAATGACACTTTTGGGACACTTAGAATTTCTTTCATGAAGTGAGATGAATTTTTGGAGTTATATCAAGAGTATATCTTCCCTCCAAAATTTCTTTCATCTCCTAACTCTTTTTATAGCTCTCCCACCACTTAAAATGGCCAAAATAAGCCTAGTTTTCCCCTATTCCCTACAATTTCGTATAAGAAAAGCACATGTATATAATCCTATAATATTCCTCTCTAAAATTTATTTGGTTTTATGATCATCCCTCTACATTCAAATGTTTAAAATGCTCTATCTTTCCAATCAGGTCCTTGTGAGGGTTTTACATGGGTTTTGAGAGGCCCAAACTCTTAACCTCCATTCATAAAGGTTAGACACTGGAACCGTTGAAAAATTCCATCATGATATCCTTAAAGACCCTATCTATAATTTACAATTTGTTTATGGCTCCATGTAAATGATTGTGAAAGATGTGAGCAATTCAATTTGGTCATTAAAACCATTCTTTACCTCTTACAGGGGTTTGAGCACCTTTCATGTCTAAAATGACTTTTTGGATAGTCCCTCTACCAAATTATAGTTGTATCACCTCTATATATATCCCATTAATCTCCTAAAACTACTAGTATAGCTCATTGATAACTATAAATAAGAATGGTTCCTCTTTAGGATTAGGCCTAAACGTTGTGCAAGGAGTCTGCCTATATCCTTGTGTTCAAGAAAAAATCTTTCTTGATGATTTATTACCTTATATAGATTATAAACCTAAAATATTTTTTATCACACATTTAACAAAACATTATAAGACTTCTTAAACACTAGAACTAGGAATGACCCTCTATTTGGCATTTGACCCCTTGCTTGCACAACTGGCTACACCTGCAAACTTAGTATCTCTAAGCATTTTGTATGGTTTACAACCCAAAAATAAATTTTTAAATATGTTACTAGGTGTGATTTAACTTACCAAACCTTCTTTGAAACATTATTTTACTTTTGATGTGGGGCTTTGGTCATATTTGTCAATTTTGTAAGGTTTGTGCAAGGGAAAAGTGACCCTTATTTGAGACAAAATAAGGGGAAATTAACTTATTCTTCTCAAAAAAAAATTATTTTATATGATACCCTGGTTCATGAGTATGACCTCCACAAATTTTTATATCTTGATTCTAAGAGATGACCCTCTAACTGATTCAAAACTCAAGACTAAGTTTTTTGAGAAATTGGTTGTAGGGTTAGAGGGAGAAGGACTATGTTTTTTGTGATTTATTCCCTCAAAATGATCTAAAATAGTATTATAAAGGTTTTTTTAAGTTACACTCATTCAATTAAATTATTCCAACCTTTCATTACTCCCTTGACCTATCCTTTGGAGCTTGGCTTGTTTGTTGTTTTATTAGGCCTATATGCAAATCTTATTATGTGGAACATTATTATTTTGTTTCAAAACTTATAAGTTTATTTTATGTTTTTTGAGAAGTGTTTACATGCTTAAATAACCTTTAATCATGACCTCCAACATCATTATCCACCTAATCCCCTTTTTCCTCACAACTACATGAATCTTATTTAAGGAAGGTACCCCTGTTCTAAGATAGAATAGGGGATATCTATTATGTTTATATCAAAATGTTAGGGGATAGTTAATCTTATACGAGTGACCTAGGTTTTCCATATAAATAAATGGTTCTTTATTGGGTCATTTGACCCTTCAAACCCCTTAGTCTTCAAAATAGGCTCCTTAGAATGCCACTGGTCAGGATTGTTTGAGAATGACTAAGTTTTGCTTGAAGAATACCCCTATTTCATTGTTTGTATAGGTTAGGTATTTTGAATGGATCATAGGAGATCTTAACATCATTTAATATTATCATTACATACTTGGGACCTATGCAATTATGCTCTAGATCATCAATTTATCAAACCATGCTCCTTTCTCACTGTCTGACCTGTAGGTGCATCCTTTGCCTTGGTTGTAGGTGCTCAATGCAAGTCTTTGACTCCAAATTCCATGAAATCCCTTTTCCTTCCTTCCTATCATCTTTTAATGTTATCTAATTCACTTACATGTTTCAATCTGCCTCAAAAACCCCCTATCACTGACTAAGATCACCTTTCAAATGGACTGGCTGAAGGATGTTATATATAGGCCTATAGATTGCATCCAAAGCTTTTGAATCATGTTTAAACTTGTATAAGGCTTGTGGAGCTTAAAAATTGTATAATAAAACTCACACCAAGACTTGGCTCATTCATGGATTCTTAATCATCATTTTTGTTTCCAAACCTTCAAATACTATTTTCTCTTCCTATTTTGCCCTATGTACAGACTAAGACAAGTTAAGAAAGACATTTCATTCAATCACGTCCTTATTTCATAATCTAGGTGATTAATAATTATTTTTAATGTGTTTTGACTCATTCCTTCTTTCAATAATATACCTATCCCTTCCTTTTATGGTGTAAACATAGTTTCCCTCTCATAGTCCTGTAGACTTTACTATTTGGTTTTAGTGACTTTTTGCCATCTTTAAAGCTTTCATAATCTATCTCCCACTTTTCCTTTGGATCTCAAAATTTTCATGGTAGTACTATATTCATAGGGGTATAATAATAAATCAATAATAGTGATAAAATATTCTTTCATCATGACCAATCTTTATTCACAAAAGCATCAGGACCACTATTTACAATCTTCAGGGACTGAGAGCCCAAAATGGAGATAACTTTCTTTGACGTGAAAAATTTCTTATATACCACCTTAAACATTCATAACATGATAATTATTAATATTGGGGAGTTTTAAGGCACAAAATGGATACAACATGCACTCCCAACTTTTCCTCATCTCTATAACCTCCATTAAACCAAGATAACTTGATTGGAAGTGGCAAGGCAACAAATAAGGCAGACAATGAGCAATTTGGCTTTGGAAAGATGCCAATTGGACCTTCCAAAATATTATTTCATGAAGGATCATTTTATTCATGAATCTTGGACAAAATATGACCACCATTAAGCTTCTTAGACATTGAAAACTCAGGTCTTGCACTTAACTTTATAAATTCTCATGAAACATGCATTATAAGATAACTCCTTCACAAGCAATGAAAAGGTGAAGTGTTAGCTATGAAAAAATCATGGAGAGAGAGTTATTTTAGCATAAATACACATCACAAAGATAACATAGCTCTAAGGACCTTTGAAACTTATAAATAGATTGGTAAGTATACCGCTCTTTAATGTAATTCTATAACAGGTTACCTAGAGTGTTAAGGATTGTTCATAAAAAAATGCATTAATTTAAGACTTATTTCCATAAAATATAAGTGGACTAAGATTAATATCCACCCCTAATACCATTCCTCTTGATTCCACTTGTATGGCCCATGGTGAGCATTTAAAGTTGAACCTTCTTTGCATGTTATTGGAAAATGAGTTCTAAAAGCAAACTTTTGGATTGTCCTTGAAGTTTGAGCATGTAAATGGATGTGGGGAGGTGAAGACACACCCCACTCACATTTTTAGTTGCATACCTGATCATGGGAGCCATAAAAGTGCAAAAAACTCCCTCAAAACAAGGGTCTGACTGATCCTAACCTGATTCTAACCTCTCCCACATTGCAAGTACCTTTGGTTACATTTTGTATATTTATAAGTCCGTAAAATTTCATTAATGAGCTAAAAATTGACCAAAATACCCCATTTTTTATCATAAAACTTATTAAATGGACAAGTAAAGACTTGTAGACCTTTTAAAATATTATAAAAAACATTTTAAGACATTATACCAAATGGACTTTTGACTAGATTTGATCAGGTTGACCATCATGGACTAGGCCAATTCAAGAGGGAAAAACTTTTACCAAGACTAGGACATGGCTAAGAAAGATATTTAGGATAATATGAGACCTCAAAATATGTGTGCAAAACTTCTAAAAAAGTTTTAAAATGATAGGGGTTGACCTTATTTGACTCAAAGTCAAATCTGGTCAACATTTTTGGCAACTCTTAGGGGTAACATGATTTCCTATGTTAAGGAATAGTATCCTTATCCTATCCATTGGGAATATGGAGTCAAAATATTCTTGGGAAACATTAGGAATAGACCTTTAATAGACCAAAATGATAGAGATTTACCTCAAACACAAAAGGAAAAGACACACACAAGACATAATAACTAGCAAGACAAAGACACACTTATGCTACTATAACATAGGGAAACAAACATAGTATAAAGGAAATAAATATGTACATTCACCTTTCTCATAAGTCCCTTCCTAGTTTAAAAGGGAAGTAACTTAGGTCTCCTCTCTCACTAGATGAGTGAGGGTGTCAATCTTGATTCTTTTGGGATCAGATAATTGATGACTCTTTCTTTATTTTTGTTCCTTGTATTTGTACCTCATATAATAGAGTCATCTCCCATAGATTTATAGAATAGATAAGGTCCTATTGAACCTTTAAACAAGTCTCATACTACTATCCTCCTTACTCTTCATGACAATTTATCAAACTTAGAATGTGAAAGCTTGTTGTGAATCAATTTCTCTTTGAAGGATTCCATCATCCTTATTAATGGTCATTATATCACAATGTCTTCAAATTATTCAAAGGGGATTATATCATGACCATGGGGGAGTGTTTCTTGTTCATTTTCTCCTTGGAAGTGGGTGGAGGTAGCATCATGAATGGATGTAGAAACAAACTCAAAATCACCTTCAAAGGGTCCAAAAACATCATATATGGTTCCATCATGGGTTGAACCTTCTTGGAAGTGATTTTCCTCAACATGTCTTTCTCTCTTTCATCTTTATGTTGTTAAAATTGGAGGTCATCCCTCTTATCATCCTCATATTCTTGAAACATTTATAAGTAGATCTTCCACATGTTCTCCTTTTAATTCACATCCTCTTGCTTGTTATGGCTTGGGATGAGTTCTATAGGACTTGTAGGCTCTTTTAAACCTTCACCTTCCTTACATATTTCTTAAAACTTATACCATAAGTCCTCCTTATCTGACTAGTCTAAGTCATGGGATGGAAATGCAAGAGAGACTTGTTCTTCTTCTACCATAGGATGTAAAAGGAGCTCTTCTACCAACTCTCCCTCAACTTTTCCTTTGTCATTACAAGAAGATATCTCCATATTATCAGTTATCACCTCTTCATCCTCTATCTAATATGAAATTTTGATTTCATCCTCCTTCTTGATGAAATTAACCTCAGGCACTTCAAAAATGCTAATCTTGGCTACCGAAGATTCCCAAGTAGCAAGATAACTCTCCACATTAGGAAGGCAAACTTGATCAATTAGATGGGTTGGACAAATGGATTCAATAGTCTCTTGAGGAGGTGTGAGAGGGTGAGGAATGACTTCAAATGTCTCTTCCTCAACAACTTCTCCATGTGACCCATTCTTTTCCTCATGAGCTACCATTACATCTCTCCACTTAGGGAATGTAGGTTTAAGAGTATCTTTATGTAAATGAGAGACTGATGCAGGAGTGAAGGATATGTCTAGGAAGCTTAGAGTTTCTTGAGGTTTGCTAGATTTATTGGGAAATGAAGAAGTAGGATTAGAGGGTTTATATTTCATTACCATGATGGACTGCTTTAAAACTTGACTGGCCAATTCCCACTCTCCTTCAAGATGAGTTTCAAATTTTAATCTCTTCTTTTCACAATCCTCCTCCAATAAGTGAGCCTACTCAACCATGATATTTTCCTTACTTGGGATATTTTCTTGGATGGGTTTCCAATAAGGGAAAATTGGGGAAGTGTATGAGGGGTTTGAAGTATTAGGGAACATGGTTGGACCAAAATTTTGGAGAGGCAAGGATACAACACTTGAAGGTGAACATGGGGAAATTTGATATTGACAAGGTGAAATTGTATTATAGATTCTCAATATCTCCTCTAGATTGGATATCAAACCACACATATAAATCATTTCATAGGTAAAGTTAGGCCAATTAGCCCTTTCTATGGTTGTCCACTCCTTCTTAATCTATTCCAATACATTTCTCACACTCTCAACAAAAATAATAGGTATAATCTCACCATAAGCATATCTAGTTTCAAGACCTAGCATATACTCTTGGTAACAACTAAGAGTTATTTTTAAATTGGAAATGGAAGGGCTTGGAGGAGGATTAGGTGAGTTTAATGGAGTACAAACTTGATGGGTTTGACCATTGGAAGCATGTTTTTTATAGGAATCATGATAAGGCTTTAAAATAACTTGTTCATAGCTAAGAGGAAAAGGAAAGCTAGACATAGCTCTTAAACTTGGGTTAAAACAAGCTCAAACTCACCAATCTCCATGAATGACTTCAAAAAAGAGTAGTGAACAACAAAATAACTTCAATTGATGTACCTCACATGCTCAACCAGTAGATGTATAAGTGGAGTCACCATTGATGTTTGTTAGAATTGCCTCAAAAGGTTGATGTCTTAAAGAGAACACCAAAACTCTTCAATGATTGGACTCAATAGTCCCACTAGGCATGCCAAAAAAAATTGTCACTTGAATGCACCTAATGAGGAGATGGGACTAACTTATCCTCATTCAAGTGGCACAATGGAACCACCCCATGGCTATGGGTATCCCTATCATGGATTGGATCTCTAGATTAGGGGCTAGCTCTACTTGATGCATCATTTAAGCTCATGTTCCTACTGCTATCAACTTATGGAATGAAAAGGGTTAAGAATAAAATGAAAAGTAAACCTATTCTACTAGAGGTGATGCACCAAATTTCTTCTCTACTTACACTCTTGACATTCAATTTGAACCAAAAGAAGCCTTAACATACACTACATCTAATAACAGCCTTCTTCTTGCATCAATGTTTCAACATGGGGTCTTGGAATTGGCTTAGGATAGGAAGACTTAGACAATAGGTGTCTAAGACACACTATTAGAAAAGATATTTACTACACCTAAAAATCTATTTAACACTTCTTGCTGACCTGCAAAGAAAATTCCTTGAACTCTCAAGGTATTATTAAAATTGACATGTGAAGGTAAGCTAAGATACACTTACACAAGACAATAACCATCACATACACTTATAAAACTATTGAATGAGGAAAAAAATAGTTTTATTTATTTATTTAAGACAAAATTTTGGTAGGGATTCACCATACCCAAGTGGAGTGATCCATATAATGCCAAAATGTCTATATTTTATAAAATAATTGGGAAGGTAGAGAGAAGGGAAGTCCAAGAGTCACTTGGACATGTGTCAAGCTAATAATTTTAGTTACAATCGCATGTGGAAAATATACTGTTCAAGATATGCCAGTTCATGGTGTATACTTTTCCAAAACAAGTCATAAAGATAGTGAAAAGTTCCAATTCATGATGTGAAATGAATTTTGGGAGTTATCTCAAGAGTAGATCTTCCCTTCAAAACTTGTTTCATCTCTTAAATCTTTTATATTTCTCCCACCACTTAAAATGGCAAAAAAAAGCCTAGTTTTCCCATGTTCCCTATAATTATATACAAGAAAATCACCTATATAGAATCCTCTGAGAGTCCTCTACAACCTTCAATTGGTTTCATGGTCATCCCTCTACATTTAGATGCTCAAAATGCTCTATCTCTCTAATCGGGTCCTTGTGAGGGTTTTACAAGGGTTTTGAGAGGTTTGGACTCTTAACCTCCAATAATTAAGGTTATACATTAGAAACCTTGAAAAATTCCACCAAGATCTCCTTGAGGACCCACTCTATCATTTCCAATTGGCTCAAGGCTCAATGCAAATGATTATGAAAGATGTGAGCAATTCAAACTAATCATTAAAACCTTTCTTTGCCTCTTGCAGGGGTTTGAGCATCTTTTACATCTAAAATGACTTCTATGGAAGTCCCTCTACCAAATGAGAGTTGTATCACCTCTATATATATCCCACTCATCTCTTCAAATTGATAAGATAGCTCATTGAGAAGTAGAAATAGGAATGGTTCTTCTTTAGGATTAGGCCTAAACCTTATGTAAGGAGTCTACCTATATCCTTGTGTTGAAGAAAAACTCTTTATTGATGATTTATTTCCTTAGATAGCTCAAACACCTCAAATATTTTTTAGGACACATGGAATAAAACATTATAATACTTTCCAAACACTAGAACTAGGAATGACCCTCTATTTGGCATTAGACCCCTTGCTTGCACAACTAGCTACACCTAAAAACTTAGTAGATTCATGTATTTTGTATGGTTTCAAACCCTAAAATAAAGTTTTAATGATTTTACTAGGTGTGATTAAACTCACCAAACCTTCTTAGAAACATTCCTTTACTTATGATTTGTGGCTTTGGTCATATTTCTCAATTTTATAATGTTTGTGTAAGGGAAAAGTGACTCCTATCTAAGACAAAACAAGGGGAACTTACCTTGTTATTCCCAAAAAACTAATTATTATAGATGATACCCTGGGTCATGAGGATGACCTCAAAATTTTTTGAGATATTGACTCTGAGAGATGACCCCCCAAGTGATTCAAAACTCAAGACTGAGTTTTTTGAGAAATTGGCTACAAGGTTAAAGGGAGAAGGACTATGTTTTTTATGATTTCTTGCCTCCAAAGGATCTAACCCAGTATTATAAAGGTTTTTTGAATTTCCACTTATTCAATTAAATTATTCCAACCTTTCATTGCTTCCTTGACCGATCCTTTGGAGCTTGGCATGTATGTTGTTATATTATGTGGAACCATATTATTTAATTTAAAACCTTCTAAGTTGATTTTATGTCTTTTGAAAAGTGCTTACATGATTAAATAACCTTTACTTAGGACCTCCAACATCCTTATCCACCTAATCCCCTTTTTCCTCATAACTACTTGTATCTTACTTAAGGAAGGTACCCATATTCTAAGATTGAACATGGGATATCTATTATGTTTGTATCAACAAGTTAGGGGCTAGGTAAGATTATAAGAGTGACCTAGGTTCTCCATACAAATAATTGGTTCATAATTGGTCATTTTGCTATATACCTAGGGATATGATATATTGATGTAAATGGGTTGATGGAGATGCTAACATGTGGCACACATCCCCTTAGTTAGTTATATGGGTACAATATATTAGGATAATAGAGTAACTTGTGGAAGTAGTACATTGGGTAATGGTCAGCCTACATTGGGATTAGGAGGTTATCCATCCATTGGTTAGATAGATGTATATATATAGGAGATGATTATCATGGTGAAGATATCAAGTAAGCATTGAGTCTTCTATTGTAAGAGGATATTGGAGGTTGTCCCCTCGAAGAGACATTATGGAGTTATTCCTTCCTAAAGGAGTATTATATGGTGTTTCCCTACCTTAAGGGTATTTCAACATATATTTAATAATCAAGTTCATATCAAGTGGTATCAGAGCTTTGATTTGGGCAATTTGTGGAGTGAAACCCTAGTTTTTTTTTAATCGTCAATAACTTTTGATTGGTTGCGAATTTTTTCACAAATTTTTTACTAGGTATGGATAATATTTCAAATAAGTCACATTAAAAAAATTGAGATTCTTTTATTTGTTTTGAGGGAGTTATTTCTATTTTAGAGTTTATAATAATTTCACTATATCTTCTGAAATATAGGGAATTTTTATTTGAAATTTTGTTTGGACATGTAAGAAAATATAAGAGAAGAAAATTCAAAATTTCAGAATTTTTTGAGTTGTTTTAAGTGATTTATTGTGATTTTATGGATCAGTTTTGACATTTTAGGGTTTCATGAACCTTAAATTTTTTGTGGATCATGGAGCTGCAAACATTTTCAGGGGAAGATGATATTGATGCTAGATAATGGTGGATTCTTTTGGAGAATAATTTTACAAAAACTTTTGGGTAAAGACGATTACTTCCTTTTTTGTCTGGGCCTGCACTACATTGGTTTGATCAATTGAGCTATACAGAAAGGTTTTCTTCATGGAATGAAATGAAACATATCTTTTTAGATCATTGGGATCTAAAACAAGAAGTAGAAAAAGAAGAAGCAGTAGAAGAAGAAGAAGAAAAAAAAGAAGAAGAAAAAATAGAAGAATGAGAAGAAGAAGAAGAAGAAGAATTGGATGATAAAGGTTCAAATTATTTGGCTCCAAAGAAATATAAGTCAATTTTTCAATTTCATGGATGCATTCAAAAGAAAAGGGTTATTGTGTCCATAAACCCTACCAGTACATATAACTTCATCAACATTAATGTGTCAAAGCATTTACATGTTCAATAAAAGAATATCAAAGAGGTTTAAGTAGATGGTAAGAATATTTCAATGTTTGAAGATCTGAAGCTCATTATGGAAAAATATGTTTTGCATTCAGATTTTTATGCTTTAGATATGGATGATGTGGATATAGTTCTTGGATATCCATGGTTAGAGACTTTGGGAACAATGAATAGTAATGTTCAAAAAAAGATCATGAAGTTTTGGTATAATAAAAAGATCACTTTACAAGATATTATAGTGAAAAAGGCACCAATAACAATCCAAGTAGATCATAAGGATGAGAGATAAATAGTTGATGAAGAGCATGATGAAGATTCAGATGATATAGATAAAGACATACTACAAATGAACACCTCATCTACTCAAGAGATAAAGAAGGAAAATGTGGAAGAGGTAGAAGCAAAGGTGGATAAGGTCAAGGTATTGGAACAAGTTGAGGTATATAGACACCCACATCATCATTAGAGGAAACAATCATGGAACCAGGTGAGGAAGTGTCATAATAACAATAATTTTGTCTATACAAGAAATAAAATTTCCAATAATTATGGATATGCATGGAATCCAAAGAAAAAATACTATGGCACATGGAATGAATGGGCAAATCACTATGACTATGCATGGAAGAATACCTACTATGGTCATGGTTGTAATTAGAGAAGTGTAATGGAATATGGTACATGGAATAAAAAAAGGAGTAATTATGCTGGGACACCAAAGTAATATAATTATGATCATGAATGAAATCAGAGGAGCACAAGGGAATTTGGAAACAAGCTTGGAGAGCTATCACCTACCAAGATCACATTTGGATGGCTAGATGATCGAGATTGGAGACAAGTGTGTAATGATTTAAAGCACACTCATTATATGGTTTCTTCTTATGTTTCAGGGCTGAAACATGTCAAAGAGTGAAGTAATGCTATATACCTAGGGATATGATATATTGATGTATATGGGTTGATGGAGATGTTGACATGTGGCACACATCCCCTTAGTTATATGGGTATAATATGTTAGGATAATAGAGTAAATTGTGGAAGTAGTACATTAGGTAATGGTCAGCCTACATTGGGATTAGGAGGTTATCCATCCATGGGTTAGATAGATGTATATATATAAGAGATGATTATCATGGTAAAGATATCAAGTAAGCATTAAGTCTTCTATTGTAATAGGATATTGGATGTTGTCCCCTCGAAGAGACATTATGGAGTTATTCCTTCCTAAAGGAGTATTATATGGTGTTTCCCTAACTTAAGGGTATTTCTACATATATTGAATATCCAGATCATTACACATTTACCCTTCAACCCCTCAGTCTTTAAAATAGGCTCCTTAGAATGCCACTAATCAAGATTGTTTGAGAATGACTAAGTTTTGCTTGAAGGATACCCTTATTTCATTATTTGTATAGGTTAGGTATTTTTCATGTCTCATGGGAGATCTTACCATCCCTTATGATTATCATTCCATACTTGGAACCTATGCAATTATGCTCTAAATCATCAATTTACCAAACCATGTTCCTTTCTCATTGTCTAACCTATAAGTGCATCCTTTACCTTGGTTGTAGTTGCTCAAGGTAGGTATTTGACTCCAAGTTCGATGAAAATACCTTTTAATTCCTTCTTATCATATTTCAATGTTATCTCATTCACTTACATGTTTTAATTTGCCTCAAAAACCCCCTATCACTGACTAAGATCACCTTTCAAATGGGTTGGTTGTAATATGCTATGTATAGGCCTGTAGATTGCATCCAAAGCATTTAAATCATGTTACAACTTGTCTAAGGATTATGGAGATTACAAATGATATAATATCACTCAAACCAAGACATGGATCATTCATGGATTCTTAAACATCATTTTTGTTGGAAAACCTTCAAATACTATTTTTAGTGCCTATTCTACCCTGTGTACAGACTGAGACAAGTCAAGAAAGACATTTCATGCAATCACTTCATTCTTTCATAATCTAGGTGATTATGAATGCTTTTAAAGGTGTTTATACTCATTCCTTCTTTCAAAAATAGGCCTAGCCCTTCCTTTTATGGTGCAAACACAATATCCCTCTCATAGTTCTATAGACATCACTATTTAGTTTTAGTGACTTTTTGCCATCTTTGAAGCTTTCAAAACCTATCTCCCACTTTTCCTTTTGCTCTCAAAATTGGCATGGTCATACTAGGTGCATAGGGGTACAAGACTAAAGCAATAATAGTGATAAAATATTATTTCATCATGACCAATCTTTATTCACAAAAGCATCAAGACCACTGTTTGCAATCTTTAAGGACTGAGAGCCCAAAATGGAGATAACTTTCTTTGAGGTGAAAACTTGCATATATACCACCTTAAACCTTAATAACATGAGAATTATTAATTTTTGTGAGTGTTAAGGCAAAAAATGGATACAACATGCACTCCCAACTTTTCCTTGTCTCTACAACCTCCATTAAACCAAGACAACTAGACTAGAAGTGGCAAGAAAATAAATAAGGAAAATAATGAGAAATTTGGATTTGAAAAGATGAAAATTATACTTCTAAAATATTATTTCATGAAGGATCATTTTATTCATGAATATTGGACAAAATATGACCACCATTAAGCTTCTTAGATGTTGAGAACTCAGGCCCTACACTCAACTTTGCAAATTCTCATGAAATTGGCATTATAAGAGAACTTCACAAGGAATGAAAAGGTGAAGTGTTAGCTATAAAAAAATCATGAAAAGAGTTATTTCAGCACAAAAAAACCTAGAAAATATCACATAGTGCTAAGGACCTTTGAATCTCATAAATAGAGAGGTAAGTATACCCCTCTTCAATGCAATTCTATAACAAGCTACCTGGAGTGTTAATGATTTTTCATATATAAAAATTCATAAATATAAGACTTTTTGTCATGAAATTGAAGTGGAATAAGATTAATATCCACCCCTAATACCATTCCTCTTGATTCCACCTGTATGGCCCATGGTGAGCATTTGAAATTGAACCTTCTTTGCATGCCAATGGAGAAGATGAGAAAATGAGTTACAAAAGAAAATTTTTGTATTCTCATAGAATTTATAGCATTAAAATTTATGTGGGTGGTTAAGTTACATCCCACCCACATTTTTAGTTGCATACCTTATCATGGGAGCTGTACAGGTGCCCAAAACTCCCTTAAAACAAGGATAAATTCACCTTTATTAGATGTAACTAACTTATGACTGAAATATGACTGATAATCACTTGATTCTGACCTATTCCACATTTTAACTACCTTTGGTTACACTTTGTATCTTTATAAGTCTATACAAGTTCATTAAGGAGCTAAAAATTGACCAAAAGACCCTCTTTTTGCTCATAAAACTTAGGAAATGGACAATTCATGACTTATAGACATATTAAAATATTGTAAAAAACCATTATAAAACAAAATTTCACCAAATGGACTTTTTAATAGATTTGGCCAAGGTTTGACTAGGTTGACCATGGTTGACTAGGCCAATTCCAGAGGGAAAAACTTTAACCAAGACTATGAAATGGCTAAGCAAGATATTTATGAAAATATGAGACCTCATAAGATGTGTGTAAACCTTATAAAAAAAAATTAAAATGATATGGGTTGACCTTATTTGACTAAAAGTCAAATTTGGTCAACATTCTTAGCAACTCCTAGGGGTAACATGCTTGTCTATGTTAAGGACTAGGAGTTTTATCCTATCCATTGGGCATATGGAGTCAGAATATGCTTGGTAAAATTAGGAAAAGACCTTCAAGAGACAAAAATGATAGATATTTACCTCAAACACAAAAGGAAAAGACACACACATGACATAACAACCAGTAAGACAAAGACACACTTGTCTTACTAGCACTTAGGGAATCAAACATAGTAGAAAGGAAACAAATATGTAAATTTACCTTGCTCATACCTCCCTTTCTAGATCAAAATGGAATTAACTTAGGTCTCCTTCCTTAATAGATGAGTGAGGGTGCCAAGCTTGCTTCTTTTATCATGGGATAATTTATGACTCTTGCCTTCTTTTTGTTCCTTGTCTTTGAACATAATTTAATGGAGTCATCTCCCATAGATTTATATAATAGATAAGGTCCTCTTAAACCTTGAAGTAAGTCACATACTACTATCCTCCCCGGCCACCCTAGCCACTACGCCCGGTTACCCTACTCGGCCACCCTAGCCGCTACACCCGGCTATCAGGGTCCCAGTTAGCCCCACTGCCGCCGCCACTATCAGGGTCCCAGCTACTACACCTTGTTGCTTCTAAACTTTTGATTACCTCACCACCACCGCCACTGCAGCCTGTTGCTTCAAAGAATCTTGGCATGGGGTACTCGGCTACCAAACTTTCGATTAGGGGCAGTTTGGCATGGGGTACCCGGCTAGCCGGTACCCGGTAGCCTCACCCTCACCCTTGATTTGTCTATCATGGATAGCTGGTACCCAGCTATCCGATAGCCTCACCCGGCCACCCTTCGCCCTTTGTCTAACCATTGCCCCAACTACCTTTCACCTTTTGTCATATATGACTTAGAACTTCTAATCTTTTATTGTAGATCTTCATGATAATTTGGCATATTTAGACATGGGAGAACTTGTTGTGAATTAATTTATCTTTGAAGGATTCCATCATCCTTCTCAATGGTCATTATATCATAATGTCTTCAAATTCTTAAAAGGGGATTATATCATGACCATGGGGGAGTTTTTCTTGTTCATTTTCTCCTTGGAAGTGGGTGGAGGTAGCTTCATGAATGGATGTAGAAATAAAGTTAAAATCACCTTCAAAGGATCCAAAATCATCATATATGGTTCCATCATGGGTTGGACCTTCTTGGAAGTGATTTTATTCAACATGTCTTACTCTCCTTCATCTTGATCTTGTTTAACTTAGAGGTCAGCCCTCTTACCATCCTCATATTCTTAAAAATTTTGTAATTAGACTTACCACATGTTCTCCTTTTAATTCACATCCTCTTGCTTTTCATGGCTTGGGATGAGTTCCATAAGACTTGTAGGATCTTTGAAACCTTTAGCTTCCTTACATACTTCTTCAAACTTTTACCATAAGTCCTCCTTAGCTGACTATTTTGAGTCATGTGATGGAAGGTAAGAGAGACTTCTTCTTCTTCTACCATAGGATGCAAAAGGAGCTCTTCTACCAACTCTCCCTCAACATTTCCTTTGTCATTGCAAGTAAATATCTCCATATTATCAATCAACACCTCTTAATCCTTTATCCAATCTAAAATTTTGATTTAATCCTCCTTCTTGATGACATTAACCTCAGGCACTTCAAAAATGGGGAGCTTGGACAATGAGGATTCCCAAGTAGCAAGACAACTCTCCACATTAGGAAGGCAAACTTGATCAATTGGAGGTGTTGGACAAATTGATTTAATAGTCTCTTGAGGAGGGGTGAGAGGGTGAATAATGACTTCAAATGTCTCTTCCTTAACAACTTCTCCATGTAACCTATTCTTTTCCTCATGAGCTATCATTACATCTCCCCACTTAGGGAATGTAGGTTTAAGATCAACTTCATGTAATTGAGAGATTGATGCAAAAGTGAAGGATATGTATAAGAAGCTTGGATTTATTGAGGTTTGTTAGCTTTATTGGGAAATGGAGTAAGATTAGAGTGTTTATCTTTCATTTCCATGATAGACTACCTCAAAACATGACTAGCCAATCCCAGTCTCTTTCAAGATAAGCTTCAAAGTTCAATCTCTTCCTTTCACAATCCTCTTCTAATAAGTGAGCCTACTCAACCATGATATTTTCCTTCCTTGGGATGTTTTATTGGATGGTTTTACAAGAAAGGAAACTTGGAGAAGTGTATGATGGGTGTGAAGTATTAGGGAACATGGTTGGACTAGAATTTTGGAGAGGAAAGGACGCCACACTTGAAGGTGAACATGGGGAACTTTGATATTGATAAGGTAAAATTATATCATAGATTCTCAATCTCTCCTCTAAATTGGAAATCAAACCACACACATCAAGCATTTCATAGGTGAAGCTAATTAGGCTAATTAAAACTCTCTATGGGTGTCCTCTCCTTCTTAATCTATTCCAATGCATTTCTCACACTCTTAACACATACTAGGTATAATTTCACTACAACCATATCTCATTTCAAGATCTAGCATATATTCTTGGTAACTATGGAGAGTTATTTTGAAATTGGTAATGGAAGGGCTTGGAGGAAGACTAGGTGAGCTGAATGGACTATAAACTTGTTGGGTCTGACCATTAGAAGCATGTGTTTGATAGGAATCATGACAAGGTTGGGTAAGAAATTGTTCATAGCTAAGAAGAAAAGGTAAATCTAGACATAGATCTTCAACTTAGGTTAAACAAGGTCAAACTCACCAATCTCCATGAATGAATTCACAAAAGAGTAGTGAATAATAAAATAACTTCAATTGATGTACCTGGGCTGCTCAATGAGTAGATGTATAAGTGGAGTCACCATTGATGTTTGTTGGAATTGCCTCCAAAAGTTGATGTCTTGAAGAGAACACCAAAACTCTTTAATGAATAAACTCAATGGTCCCACTAGGCATGCTAAAAACTATTGTCACTTAAATGCACCAAATGAGGAGATGGGAATACAAAAAAGTCCCCATATTCATTGTATTTATGTCTAACCATCCCTTTTCTTATGGGCATGCAAAATCATCACTGGCAGTTTCCAAAAGGCTCTTTTCTATGCAGCTTCTCCATTTGTCATTAAAAACTCCAAAATTTTCATAATTTATCCATACCCAAGATTTCATGACACTTTTCAAAATATCCCACATCATCAGTTTCAAGAAAAAGTCTTTAAAATGTCTCTCTAATTTCTTTTCATCATTTTCCTAAGTGTTCACTATTCGAGCTCACTAGACTAGCTAAAAATGAGAGTCTATTTGGGACACTTAGAATTTATTTCATGAGGTGAAATAAATTTTTTGAGTTATCTTAAGAGTATATCTTCCCTCCAAAACTTTTTTCATCTCTTAACTCTTTATATAGCTCTCCCACCACTTTAAATGGCCAAAACAAGCCTAGTTTTCCCTTATTCCATATAATAAAAGCACATGTATAGAATCCTATGAGAGTCCTCTCCAACCTCCAATTGGTTTCCTAGTCATCCCTCTACATTTAGATGCTCAAAATGCTCTCTCTCTCTAATCAAGTCCTTGTGAGGGTTTTACAAGGGTTTTGAGAGGCCTAGACTCTTATCCTCTATTCATAAAGGTCAAACATTAGAACCCTTAAAAAATTCCTCAAATATATCCATAAGGACCCTATATATCATTTCCAATTGTCTTAGGGCTCCATTAAAATTATTATGAAAGATGTGATTAATTCAAACTAGTCATTAAAACCATTCTTTGCCTCTTACAAGGGTTTGAGCACCTTTTAAGTCAAAAATGACTTTTGGGGAAGTCCCTCTACCAGATGATAGTTGTATCACCTCTATATATATCCCATTCATCTCCTCAAACTACTAGGATATCTCGTTGAGAACTATAAATAGGAATGGTTCCTCTTTAGGATTACGCCTGAACCTTGTGTAAGGACTCTGCCTATATCCTTATGTTCAAGAACAAATATTTATTGATGATTTCTTGCCTTGGATATCTTAGAAAACTCAAATATGTTTTATCATAAATTTAACAAAACATTATAAGAATTCCCAAACACTAGAGCTAGGAATGACCCTCTATTTGGCATTAGACCCCTTGCTTGCACAACTGGCTACACCTATAAACTTAGTAGCTCCAAGAATTTTTTATTGTTTACAACCCTAAAATAATTTTTTTATGATATTAATAGGTGTGATTAAACTCAAAAAAACTTCTTGGAAACATTCCTTTACTTTTGATGTGTGTCTTTGGTCATATTTCTCAATTTTATAAGGTCTATACAAGGGAAAAGTGAACCCTATCTAAGACAAAACAAGGGTACTTCCCTTGTTCTCAAAAAATAATTATTTTAGATGATATTATGGGTCATGAGGATGACCTTCACAATGTTTGAGATCTTCACTCTAAGAAATGACCCTCTAACTAATTCAAAACTCAAGACTGAGTATTCTGAGAATTACCTACAGGGTTAAAGGGAGGACTATGCTTTTTAGTGATTTATTGCCTCTAAAGGATCTAACTCAGTATTAGAAAGGTTTTTGAAGATTCAATTTTTCAATGAAATTATTCCAACCTTTCATTACTCCCTTGAATTTTCCTTTGGAGCTTGGCATGTATGTTGCTTTATTAGGCATGTATGCAAATCTTATTATGTGGAACCATCCTATTTAGTTTCAAACATTTTAAGTTGATTTTATGGCATGTGAAAAGTGTGTCCATGATTAAATCACCTTTACTCAGGACCTCTAACATCCTTATCCACATAATCCCCTTTTTCCTCACAACTACATGTATCTTGCTTAAGGAAGGTACCCCTATTCTAAGACATAATAGGGGATATATATTATGTTTGTATCAATAATTTATGGGATAGGTAATCTTATAAGAGTGACCAAGGTTATCAATATAATTAATTGGTTATTTATTGGGTCATTTGACCCTTCAAACCCCTCAGTCTTCAAAATAGGCTCCTTAAAATGCCACTGATTAGGATTGTTTGAGAATGATTGAGTTTTGCTTGAAGGATACCCTTATTTCATTGTTTGTATATGTTATGTCTTTGGTATGGCTCATGGTAGATCTTACCATCCCTTACTATTATCATTCCATACCTTGGATCTATTCAATTAAGCTCTAGATCATCAATTTACCAAACCATGCTCCTTTTTAATTGTCTAACCTGTAGGTGCATCCTTTACCTTGGTTGTAGGTGATCAAGGAAAGTCTTTGACTCTAAATTACATGAAAATCTATTTTTCTTCCTTCCTATCATCTTTTAATTTTATCTCATTCGCTTACATGTTTCAATTTGCCTCAAAAAGCCCCTATCACTAATTAAGATCACCTTTCAAATGGATTGGCTACAAGATGTTATGTATAGGCCTGTAGATTGTATCCAAAGCATTTGAATCATGTTACAACTTATCTAAGACTTTTTTAGCCTATATCTAGTCTAATATTACTCTCACTAAGACTTGGGTCATTCATGGAATCTTAAACATCATTTTTTTGGCAAACCTTCAAATACTATTTTCACTACCTGTTATGCCCTGTGTATGGACTGAGACAAGTCAAGAAAGACATTTCATGAAATCACTTCCTTATTTCATAATTTAGGTGATTAGGAATTATTTTGAAGGTGTTTAGACTCATTCCCTCTTACAATAATAGATTGATCCCTTCCTTTTATGGTGTAAACACAACTTCTCTCTCATAGTCCTATAGACATCACTATTTAGTTTTAGTGACTTTTTGCCATCTTTGAATCTTTCAAAAACTATCTCCCACTTTTCATTTTACTCTCAAAATTGTCATGGTCATACTAGGTACATATGGGTACAAAAATAAACCAATAATATTGATAAAATCTTATTTCATCATGACTAATCTTTATTCACAAAACCATCAGGACCACTATTTACAATCTTCAGGGACTAAGAGCCCAAAATGGAGATAACTTTTTTTGAAGTGAAAACTTGTTTATATAACACCTTAAACCTTCATATCATGATAATTATGGATCTTGGGTATTTTTAAGGCATAAAATGGATACAACATGTACTCCCAACTTTTCCTCATCTCTACAACCTCTATTAAACCAAGATAACTTGACTAGAAGTGGCAAGGCAAACAATGAGCAATTTGGATTTGAAAAGATGCCAATTGGACCTTACAAACCATTATTTTAAGAATATTTTTATGCATGAACCTTGGATAAAATATGACAACCATTAAGCTTCCTAGATGTTGAAAACTTAGGCCCTGCACTCAACTTTGCAAATTCTCATGAAATAGGCATTATAAGAGAACTCCTTCACAATAAATGAAAAGGTGAAGTTTTAGATATTAAAAAATCATGGAGAGAGATTTATTTCATCATAAAAACACCTCACAAATTTCACATAGCTATAAGGACCTTTGAAACTTAGAAATAGATTGGTAAGTATACTCCTCTTTAATGTAATTTTATAACAGACTACTTGGAGTCTTAACAATTATTCATAAAGAAAAATTCATCAATGTAAGACTTATTTCAATTAAATTAAATTTTAATAAGATTAATACCCACCCCCAAGACCATTCCTCTTGATTCCTCTTGTACGGCCCATGGTGAACATTTGAAGTTGAACCTTCTTCACATGCCAATGGAGAAGATGATAAAATGAGTTGTATAAGTAAAATTTTGGATTCTCATTAAAGTTTGAGAATTTAAATTGATTTGGGTAGGTGAAGAGACATCCCACCCACATTTTTAACTACATACATGATTATAGGAACCGTATAAGTGCCCAAAACTCTTGCAAAACAAGGAGAAAATCACCTTTCTTGGATGTAACTAACTTATAACTATAATCTAATTGATCCTAACTTTATTATAATCTCTCCCACGTTATAACTACCTTTGGTGACATTTTATATCTTTAGAAGTTTGTACAAGTTCATTGATGAGCTAAAAATTGACCAAAAGACCCTCTTTTGCTCATAAAATTTAGGAAATGTAAAATTCATGACTTATAGACCTCTTAAAATATTATAAAAAACCATTTTAAGACAAAATTTCACCAAATGGACTTTTGACCATATTTGACCAAGTTGACCATGGTTGACTAGGCCAATTCAAGAGGGAAAAACTTTAACCAAGACTAGGACATGGCTAGGCAAGATATTTAGGACAATATGAGACCTCATAGTATGTGTGTAAACCTTCTTAAAAAGATTTAAAATGATATCGGTCATATTTGACTAAAATTCAAATTTGGTCAATAAAACATAAACCTTAAAATAAACCCTAAACCCTAAAATAAAAACTAAACCCTAAACTAAAATTTAAACCTTAAACTAAACCCTAATTCCTAAACTAAAAATTAAATAATAAACCTTAAACCCAATACACTAAACCCTGAACCATAAAACTTAACTAAAACCTATACCCTAAATTCAAACCCAAACTCTAAACTATACACTAAACACTAAACCCTAAATTAAAACATAAACCCTAAACACAAAAACCTAAATCCTAAATTAAACCCTAAACCCTATACCACAAAATAAACCTTAAACCCTAAACTTTAAATGAAACCCTAAAACCTAAATTAAATACTAATCCCTAAATTAAACACTAAACCCTATGCCCTAAACCCTCAACCCTAAACCCTAAAATAAACCCTCATCCCTAAATCCTAAAATAAACCCTCATCCCTAAACCCTAAAAACTAAACCAAACCCTAAACCCTAAACCAAACCCTAAACTAAAACCCAAACCCTAAACCCTAAACTAAACCCTTAATGCTAAATATTAAACCCTAAACTAAACACTAAACCCTAGACCCTAACCCCAAACCATAAACCCTAAAACATAAACTAAACCATTACCCCTAAAATTTTAACCCTAAACTAAAGCTTAGACCCTAAATCCTAAATCCTAACTCCTAACCCTTAAACCCTAAACCCTCAACTCTAAACCTTAAACCCTCTAAATCCTAAACTATACCCTAAAAACTAAAGCCTAAACCTTAAACCCTCTAAATCCTAAACTATACCCTAAAAACTAAAGCCTAAACCTTAAATCTTAAACTTTACCCTAAACCCTAAAATAAATCTCAAACCCTAAACCTTAAACTAACCCATAAATTAAACCCTAAACTTTAAACAATAAACCCTAAACTGAACCCTAAATATTAAACCATAAAACCTAAACTAAACCCTAAACTCTAAAATCTAAACTAAACTCTAAGCTCTAAATATTAAACCCAAAATTATACACTAAACCCTAAACACTAAACTCAAAAATAAACCCTAAATCCTAATCCACACTCAATTTTTAACCCTCAACTCCAAACCCTAAACCCAAACCTAAACACTACACCTTAAACCCTAAACCCTAATCTTAAATCCTAAACCTTAAAATAGTAAACCCTAATCCCTACAACCTAAATCCTAATACTTGAACTAAACCCTAAACCATAAATCATAAAATTGAAACCCTATACTAAACCTAAACCATAAACCCTAAACTAAAGCATAAATTGAACCCTAAAACCTAGACCTTAATGTTAAAACCATAAAACTAAAACAAACCATAAACCTTAAACCCTAAAAGAAAACCTAAATCTTAATCCCTAAACCTTAAACCTTAACCCTAATCCTTAAACTAAACCCTAAAACATAAACTAAACCCTAAACCCTAAATTAAACCTTAAACCCTAAATCCTAATCCCTCAACCCTAAACACTAAACTCTAAACCCTAAACCCTATACTAAACATTAAACCTTGTACCATAAACCCCAAACTAAACGTTAAACCTTACATCATAAACCATAAAATCTAAACCCTAAACTAAACCCAATCCCAAATCCTAAAACACTAAACCCTAAACTAAACCTTAAACCCTAAATTAAACCCTAAACCTTAAACTAACCTAAACCCTAACATCTAAACAAAACCCTAAACTAAACCTAAAACCACAAACTAAACCATAAAACCTAAATCCCAAACCTAATACACTAAACTAAACCCTAAACCTAAAATTTAAAAATAAACCATAAACCCTAAACTCAAAACACTAAATACTAAACATTAAACCCTAAACTAAACCCTAAACCCTAATACTTAAACCCTAAAATCTTAAATTAAAACCTAAAATAAATAATAAAACCTACATCTTAAACCCTAAACCCTAAACTCTTATCTAAACCCTAAAACCTAAACCATAAACTAAACCCTAAATACTAAATTATAAACCCTAAACTTTAAAACCTAAAATAAACCCTAAACCCTAGATATAAATCCTTAACCCTAAACTTTACCTTAAATCATAAACCCTAAACCTAACCCTTAACCCTAAACCCAACACAAAATCCAAACCTAAACCATAAACCCTAAACCTTAAATCTTGAACCCTAAACCATAAATTAAACCCTAAACTAAATGCTAAACCCAAAATGAAACACTAAACCTTTAACCCTAAAGTAAATAGGAAACCCTAAAACCTAAACCCTAAACCCCAAACACTAAACCTTTAACCATAAACCCTAAACACTACACCCTAAACTAAACCCTAAACCTTAAACCCTCAACCCTAAATCTAAACCTAATCCCTAAATCCTACACTGGTTCATAAGCCCTAAACCCTAAACTAAACCATAAAACATAAACCTGAAATTAAACTAAACCTTAAACATTAAATAAAGTGCTAAACTTAAATACTAAACTAAACCCTAAGCCCTAGACACTAAACACTATACTAAACCCTAAAACTCTAAACCCTAAAACCCTAAACTAAACACTATTCCTTAAAAAATTAAACCCCTAAACCCAAAAAAAATGAAAAACTAAACTCTTAACACTAATCTAAACCATAATCCCTATACCCTAAATTAAACCTTAAACTCTAAACCCTAAATTAAACCTTAAAACCTAAAACCTAAACTAAACCCTAAAACCTAATCTAAATGTTAAACCCTAAACAAAACCATAAACCTTGAAACCTAAACCCTAAATTAAACAAAACCTTAAACCAAACCCTAAACTAAACTACAAACCCTTAACTAAACCCAATCCCTAAATCTTAAACTAGAAATTAAACCCTAAAACCTAAAGTAAAGCATGAACCCTAAACCTTAAATTATACCCTAAACCTTAAACTAAAGTGTAGACCCTAAACCATAAAATATACCCTAAACCTTAAACTAAACACTAAACCCTAAAACTTAAACTAAAAACTAAGCCCTAAACCTTAAGATAAATCCTAAACCCTAAACCTTAAACTAAAAAATCAACCCTAAACTAAACCATAAACCATAAATTCTAAACCCTAAACTACACCCTTAAACCTAAACCTTAAACCTTAAAGCCTAAACATTAAACCCTAAAACCTTAATCATAAATACTAAAACCTAAATATTTAAATCCTAAACCATTAAATTCCAAAACCTAAACTAAACCTTAAACCTTATATCCTAAATTACACCCTGAACTAAACCTTAAACCCCAAAGTAAACACCAAATAAAACCTTAAACCCTAAATTAAATGCTAAACCCTAATTCCTATATAAAAAGTAATTTTAAATAAGTGTCCCTATTTTCAATAATGGGGGTGTGTTGGGTACAACAAATCCAAAATTAAAAACTAAGCCTTCAACCCTAAATTAATCCCTAAACCCTAAACATTATACTAAAACCTAAATTAAATAATAAATTCTAAACCCTAAACTAAACCCTAAAACCTCAATCCTAAATATGAAAACTTAATACCCTAAACCTTTAAACCTTAACCCTTTAAAACCTAAACCTTAAACACTAAACTGAACCTTAAATCCTAAATTATACTCTAAATACTAAAGCCTAAACCCTAAGTGGTAAACTAAACCCTAAACCCCAAACTAAACCCTTAACCCTAAATATTAAACCCTAAACTAAACCTTGAATGATAATCTAAATGATAAACCCTAAATCCTATATAAAAACTAAACCTTAAACCCTAAAAACTAAGCCATAAACCTTAAACCCTAAACTAAACCCTAGACCCCAAACATTAAACCCTAAACACTAAACTAAACCCTAAAACCTTTACTATAAACCCTAAATCCCAAACATCAAACACTAAACCTTAACCCCCAAACACAAAACCCTAATTCCTAAACACTAAACCCTAAACACTAAACTAAAACCTAAAACTTAAACTAAACCCTAAACCTTTTACTATAAGCCCTAAACTATAAACCCTAAATATGAAACCCTAAACACAATAACCTAAACCCTAAACTAAACCCTAAAACATAAATCCCAAACTAAACCCTAAACCTTAAACTATATACTAAACCCTAAAAAACAATAAACCTATATTATAAACTAAACCTTAAAACCTAAATGCTAAATTAAAAACTAAACCCTAAACCCTAAACATAAGACCCTACAAATAAATTTAAACCCTAAAGTAAACCTTAAAACCTAAACCCCAAACTCAACCCTAAACCTTAAACCCTAAACTAAATACTAAACCATAATCTAAACCCTAAAACCTTAAATAAAATAATAAACCCTAAAAAAAACCCTAAATGAAACCTAAAATCCTAAACTAAACCTTAAACCCTAAATCCTAAATCTTAAATTAAAAACTAAACCCTAAACTAAAGCTTCAACCATAAATCCTAAACAATACCACAAACTCGAAACATGAAATGAAACCTAGAACCTTAAATCTAAACTAAAAACTAACATCTAAACCCAAAAATAAACCCAAACTAAAAACTAACATATAAACCCAAAACTAAACTATAAACCCTAAACCCTAAATCCTAAACTAAACCCCAAATTTAAACCCTAAACTAAACCCTAAAACCCAAACCATAAACCCTAAATTATACCCTACCCCTAAACCCTAAACCCTAAATCCTAAAATAAAAAGGAAACCCTAAAACCTAAACCTTAAACTAAAGCCTAAATAATAAACTAAACCTTGAACCCTAAAAATGAATAAAACCCTTATTTAAACTCTTAAACCTAAACTCTAAACTAAACCCTCAAAACTCAAACCTCAACCCTAAAACCCTAAAACCTAAAACCCTAAACCCTAAACACTAAAAACAAAATCCTAAACTAAACCCTAAATCCTAAAATAAATTGTAAATCCTAAACCCTAAATAATAAACTAAATACTAAATGATAATTCTTAAAATAAAAATTAAAAAATAAACCCTAAACCCATAACTAAACTTAAAACACTAAACCCTAAATCATAAAACCTAACTAAACCCCAAACCCTAAACTAAACCTTTAATTAAACAATAAATCCCTTCTTATAAACCTTAAACCCTAAACATTAAACCTTAACTTAAACCCTAAACCCATTCCTCAACATTAAACTAAACCCTAAACCTTCATCCCTAAACCTCCAACCCAACCCTAAACCCTAAACTATAAACTAAACCCCAAACTAAACTAGAAATGCTAAACCCTAAACCTTAAACTCTAAATCCTAAACTAAACGCTTAACCATAAACTTTAAACTCTAAACCCTAAACCCCAATCACATATTATAAAGCATAAACCATAAACTAAACACTTACCCCTAAACTTTAAACCCTAAACCCTAAGTTAAACCCTAAATTAAACCTTAGACCCTAAATCCTAAACCCTAACCCCTAACCCTTAAACCCTAAACCATACCCTAAACCCTCAACTCTAAACCTTAACCCAACCCTAAACCCAAAACCCTAAACTAAACCCCAAACCCTAAACCTTAAACTTTACCCTAAACCCTAAAATTCATAAGTATCCACATAACCTTAAACTTTAAATTCTAAACCCTAAACCCTAACTACAAACCCTAAAGTATAAACCATAAAATAAACCCTTACCCCTAAACTTTATCCTAAACCCTAAACTAAACCTTAGACCATAAATCCTAAACCCTAACACTTAAACCCTGAACCATACCTTAAACCCTCCACTTTAAACCCAAAACCCAACCCTAAATTAATAGCTGAACCTTAAAATTTACCCTAAACCCTAAAATAAACCTCAAACCCTAATCCTTAAACCAAACTATAACTTAAACCCTAAACTAAACCCTAAAAATAAATAATAATCCCTAAATTAGACCTTAAATGTTGGACCTTAAAACCTAAACTAAACCCTAAAATCCAAACTAAACCCTAAGATCTAAACCATAAACCCTAAATTAGACACTAAACTTTAAACACTAAACCCAAAACTAGATCCTAAATAATAAACCTTAAAAACTAAACTGAACACTAAATCCCATTCCCAAACTTAAACCCTAAACCCTCAACTCTAAACCCTGAACCCAATGTTAAACATTAAACCTTAAAACTTAAACCCTAAACCCTAAACTAAACCTAATTTTAGACCCTAAACCCAAAAATACTAAGCCCTAATCCCTAAAACCTAAACCTTAAAACTTGAACTAAACCTTAGACATTAAACCCTAAACCCCTAGCCCTAAACTAAAGCCTAAGACTTAAACCATAAATTGAACCTTAAACCTTAAATCTTAAAACCTAAACTAACATTAAACCCTAAAACCTAAAATAAAACCTAAACCTTAGCTAATCCCTAATCTTTAAACCCTAAATAAAACCCTAAACCTTAAACTAAATCGTAAACCTTAAAACTAAAGACTAGACATTAAACCCTATACCTTAAACCTTAAACCCAACCCTCAACCCTAATTCCTAACCTAAAAACCTTAAACTAAAACCTAAATCCAAAACACTAAACTAAACCCTAAATCCTAAAATAAACCCTAAACCCTAAACTCAAAACCCTAAATCATAAACCCTAAACTAAACCCTAAACCTTAAACTCTAAACTCTAACCCTAAGCCCTAAACTAAACACTAAAACCTAGACCCTAAACCTTAAACCCTATAGCCTACATCCTAAACCCTAAAATATAAACCCTAAACTAAACCCAATACTAAACCCTAAACCATAAATCATAAAACATTAAACCCTAAAACCTAAACTAGCATAAACCATAAACCATGAACTAAACCTTAAACCCTAAACCCTAACCCCTAAACTAAATCCTAAACCATAAACTAAATGATAAAACCTAAACCTTAAACGTAAAACCCTAAACCTAATACACTAAAACAAACCCTAAACCTAGAACCTAAAACCCTAAACCTAATACACTAAAACAAACCCGAAACCCAAAACCTAAAACTAAACCCTAAAGTCAAAACCCTAAATATTAAACCTTAAACCCTAAACTAAGCCCCAATGCTCAAACCCTAAATCCTAAACTCTAAACATTAAACCCTAAATGAAAAAATAAATTAAACCATAAAACCTAAAACCTAAACCTTAAAAAAACATAAAACCTAAACCCTAATCTAAACCTTGGAACCTAAATCATAAACTAAACCCCAAACTATAAATTCTAAACCTTAAACACTAAACCCTAATCTAAACCCCAAAATATAAAACCATAAACTAAACCCTAAATTCTAAATTCTAAATGCTAAACACTTAAACTAAACCCTAAACCCAAAACTAAACACTAAACCCTAGACTATACCCTAAGCTAAATGTTAAATCCTAAACTAAACCTTGAACCCTAAACCCTTAAACCTACATCCTAAACCCTAAACACAACACTAAACCCTAAACCTTAAATATGAAACCCTAAACACTAAATGTTAGCCTAAAATAAACCCAAATTTAGACATTAAACCCTAAACTAAACTCTAAACACTAGATCCTATCATAAACCTTAAAGTAGACCTTAAACTCTAAAACCAAAACTAAACACTAAACTCTAAACCTTAAACTATAAATCATTAACCTTAAACCCTACCCTAAATCCTAAACACTAACTTAACCCTTAACCATAAACCCTAAACCTTATACCCTAAACCCTAAATCCAAACATAAACTCTAAACCCTAAATTAAATCCTAAACCCTAAACCTTAAATCTTAAACCCTAAACCTTAAACTAAACCCTAAACCCTAAACCCTAAACCTTAAACACTAAACCCTAAAAATTAAACCTAACCCTAAACCCCAAACTAAACCCTAAACCCAAAATGAAACCCTAAATCCTTAACCTTAAACTAAACAAGAAACCTTACAACTTAAACCCCAAACCCTAAACCTTCAACCATAAACCCTAAACTAAACTATAAACCTTAGACTAAACCCTAAACTAAATAATAAACCCTAAACCTAATCTTAATCTTAATCCCTAAACTAATTTGTAAGCCTTAAAACATCAACCATAAACCCTAAACTAAATCCTAAAACATAAACCATAAATTAAACTAAACCCTAAACCCTAAACAAAGACCTAACCCTACACTAAACCTAAATACTAAACACTAAACTAAACCCTAAAAGTTTAAACACAAACTCTAAACCAAACACTAATCCTTAAACCTTACAACCTTAAACAAAAACTAAAATCTTAAAATTAAACTAAACCCTAATCCCTATATCCTAAACTAAACCCTAAACACTAATATAAACTTTAAATCCTAAAACCTTAAACCCTAAACATTAAAACTTAAACCCTAAACTAAACCCTAAAATGTAATATAAACCTTAAACAAAACCTTAAACCTTAAACCTTAAACTAAACCCTAAACTAAATCAAAACCCTGAATCCTAAATTAGAAACTAAACGATAAAAACTAAACTAAAGTATGAACCCTATGCCCTAAATTATACCCTAAACCATAAACTAAAGCATGGAACCTAAACCATAAAATATACTATAAACCTTGAACTAAACGCCTAACACTAAATCCTAAACTAAAAACTAATCCCTAAACCCTAAACTAAATCCTAAACTCTATACCCTAAACCTTAAACTAAACCATGAACCCTAAACTCTCAACCCTAATCTAAAGCATAAACCATAATTTTAAACCATAAACTAAACCCTAAAACCTAAAACCTCAATCCTAAATACTAAACACTAAAACCCTAAACATTTAACCCTTAAAATCTAAACCCTAAATGCTAAATGCTAAACTAAACCCTAAACACCAAATAAAACCCTAAACACTAAATATTAAACCATAAACTAAATGCTAAACCCTAAACCCTATATAAAAGCTAATTTGAAATAAGTGTCCCTATTTTTAGAAATGGGGTGTGTTGGGTACAACAAATCCTAAACTAAAAACTAATCCCTAAAACATAAACTAAATTGAAAACCATAAACCCTAAATATTTAACTAAGCCATAAACCCTAAACTCTAAACCCTAAACTAAACCATAAACCATAAATTTTAAACCCTAAACTAAACCCTGAACTTTAAAACCTAAATCTTAAACCCTAAAATCTCAATCCTAAATATTAAACCCTAAAAATTTAAACCTAAGCCATTAAAACCTAAACCCTAAACTAAACACTAAATCCTAAATGATACCCTAAATACTAAACCCTAAACCTTAAATATTAAACCCCAAACCAAACCATAAACTAAACCTAAACCCTAAATATTAACCCCCTAAACTAAACATTAAACCCTAATCTAAACACCAAAAACTAAACCATAAATATTAAATTCTAAACTAAAGACTAAAACTTAAACCCTAATCTAAACCCTAAAACCTAAACCATAAACTAAATCCCAAACTTTAAATTCTAAACCCTAATCTTTAAAACTTGAAGTAAACCCTAAACTTGAAACCCTAAAATATAAATCCTTAACCCTAAATCCTACACCTTAAACCTTAAACCCAACCCAAAATCCAAACCTAAACCATATGCCCTAAACTAAAGCCTAAACCCTAAACCTTAAATCATGAACCCTAAACCTTAAATTAAACCCTAAATTATAAACCCTAAACTAAATTACAAACCCTAAAACCTAAACCCTAAACCCTAAGCCCTCAACCCTAAACCCAATCCTAATCCTTAAACCTTAACCTAATTTATAAACCTAAACACTAAACCCTAAATTTAACCCTAAAATATAAACCATAAATTAAATTAAACCCTAAACCTTAAATTAAGCCTTAAACACTAAACCCTAACTGAACCTAAATTTTAAACTAAATCATAATCCATAAGCCCTAAACACTAAAGTAAACCTTAAACCCTAAAACTTCAAACCTTAAAACCCTAAACACTAAAATAAAAACTAATCCCTAAACTATAAAACCCTAAAATAAACCATAAACCCCAAACTAAACTCTTAAAACTAATCTAAACCCTAATCCCTATAACCTAGAGTAAAACCTAAACCCTAAAGTAAACCCTAAAACTTAATCTAAATGTTAAACCCTAAACAAAACCTTAAACCTTGATACCTAAACCCTAAACCCTAAATTAAATAATAAACCTTAAACTAAACAAACCCTAAACTAAACCTTAAACCCTAAACTAAATAGTAAACCCTAAACTAAACCTAAACCCTAAATCTTAACCTAGAAACTAAACCATAAAACCTAAAGTAAAGCATGAACCCTAAACTATACCTTAAACTCTAAACTAAAGCATGGACCCTAAACCATAAAATATACCCTAAACCCTAAATATTAAACTAAAAACTAATCCCAAAACCTAAACCCTAAACCTTAAACTAAAACATAAACCCAAAACTAAAAATTAAACCATAAACCCTAGAATCTAAACCCTAAACCCTAAAACTTTAATTCTAAATACTAAACCCTTAAGACCTAAACATTTAAGCCCTAAACCCTTAAAATCTAAACCCTAAACTAAATCTTAAACCTTAAATCCTAAACTAAACCCTAAACTAAATGCTAAACTAAACCCTAAACCCTAAATATTATACCCTAAACTAAATTCTAAACCCTAAATCCTATATAGAAACTAATTTTAGCTAAGTTTCCTTATTTTAAAAAATGGGTGTCTGTTGGGTACAATAAATCCTAAATTAAAAACTAAGCCCTAAACCCTAAATTAAACTTTAAACATTAAACTAAACCATAAAACCTAAACTCTAAACCCTAAACTAAACCATATATTCTGAACCCTAAAACATAAAAATCTAAACCTTAAAAACTAAAACTTAAACCATAAAACATCAATCCTAAATATTAAAACCTAAAACACTAAACCTTTAAACCTTAAACCCTTGAAACCTAAACCTTAAACCCTAAACTAAACCCTAAATACTAAATTGTAGCCTAAATACCACACCCTAAATGCTAAACTAAACCCTAAACCCCAAACTAAACCCTAGAACCTACATATTAAACCCTAAACTAAACCTTGACTAATAAACTAAATGATAAACCCTAAATTGTATATAAAAACTAAACCCTAAAACTAAACCCTAAAATCTAATTACTAAACCCTCGACCTAAAATTAAACCCTAAACCCAAACACTAAACCCTAAACACTAAACTAAACCATAAACCCTGAAGCCTTTAAAACTATAAACCCTAAATCCCAAACCCCAAACACTAAACCTTAAACCCCAAACACTAAACCCTAAACACTAAACTAAAACCTAAAACCTAAACCTTAAACATAACTCTAAACTCTTTACTATAAACCCTAAATTATAAACCCTAAACATACTAAATTAAACCCTAAAACTTACACCCCAAACTAAACCCTAAAGCCTACACCTTAAACATTAAATTAAACACTAAAACATATACTAAACCCTAAAACCTTAAATAAAATAATAAAACCTAAACTAAAACCTAAATGAAACCCTAAATCCTAAACTAAACCTAAATCCTAATTACAAACTAAACCTTAAACCCAAAACCCTAAACTAAAAACTAATATCTAAACCCTAAACTAAACCCTAAAACCAAAACTAAACTATAAACAATAAACCCTAATATTTAAACTGAACCCTAAACCCCAAACCATAACCCCTAAATTAAACCTTAAATTTGAAACCCTAAATTATACCCTACCACTAAACCCTAAAATTAACCCTAAACCTTAAATCCTAAACTAAAAAGAAAACCTTAAAACATAAATCTTAAATTAAATCCTAAACCCTAAACCCTAAACTAAACTTTAAACCTTAAATAATACCTTAAACCCTAATCTAAACTCTAAAACCTAAACCCTAAACCCTAAAACTATAAACCTCAACCCTAAACCCTAAAACCATAAACCATAAAATCATAAACCCTAACCCATAAGCCCTAAACACTAAAAATGAAATCCTAAACTAAACCCTAAACCATAAAATAAATTGTAAATCCTAAACCCTAAACTGAATATTAAATCCTAATTCTTAAACTAAAAAGTAAATAATAAACCCTAAACCTATATCTAAACCTAATATACTAAACCCTAAATCATATAAGCTAACAAAACCTTAAAACCTAAATTAAACCCCAAACCCTAAACTAAACCCTAAACACTAAACCTTAAATTAAACCATAAATCATTTACTGCAAATCCTAAACACAAAAACCTAAACCTTAAATTAAACCCTAAACCCCAAAATAAACCCTAAAACTTAAACATTAAACTAAACCCTAAACCCTACATTAAACCCTAATCCTTAAAATAAACCCTTAACCCATCCCACAAATCTAAACTAAACCCTACACCCTCATCCTTAAACCCTAAACTAAACCCTAAACCCTACCCTAAACACTAAATCCTAAACATTTAATTATTTCCTTAAACCTAAACCTAAACTAAATACTAAACCATAAACCCCAACCCCAAACCCTAAACCATCAACTAAACCCTTACCCCTAAACTTTAAACTCTAAACCCTAGGCTAAATCATAAACTAAACCTTAAACTGTAAAGCTTAAACCCTAACCTCTAACCCTTAAACCCTAAACCCTCAACTCTAAACTTGAAACCCAACCCTAGACCCTAAACCTTAAACCCTAAACTAAACCCTAAACCTTAAATTTCACCTTAAACCCTAAAATAGACCTCCAACCCTTATCCTTAAACCAAACTATAAACTAGACCCTAAACCCTAAACTAAACCATAGATTAAACCCTAAACTAAACCCTAAATGTTAGACTTTAAAACTAAACTAAACCCTAAACCCTAAATTAGGCACTAAACCCAAAACTACACCCTAAACCATAAACCTTAAACCCTAAACTAAACACTAAATCCTAATCCCAAACTTAAAACCTTAAACCCTAAACTAAACACTAAATCCTAATCCCAAACTTAAAACCTAAACCCTTAACTCTAAACCTTAAACCCTAAACCCTTAACCCTAAACTAAACCTAATATTAAACACTAAACCCTAACATATGAAACCCTAATCCCTAAAATCTAAATCCTAAAAGTTGAACTAAACCCTAAACTAAACCTAAACATAATCCATAAACTAAACACTAGCCCTTAAACCCTAAATCCTAAACCTTAAAATAATAAAACCTAAACAAACCTTAAACCCTAAAACCTAACATACCCTAAAACTTAAAACCTATTTCTTAAACCTTAAACTAAACCCTAAACCAAAATCTAAACCTTCAACTAAACCTTAAACAGTACACCCTACATCTTAAAGTCTAAAATTTAAACCCAATCCTAAACCCTAAATCTTAAACTAAACTTTAAACCCTAAATTCTAACCCCTAAACTAAAGCCTAAACCCTAAACTATACCATAAAACCTAAACACTAAACCCAAACCCTAAACCTAATACACTAAAATAAACCCTAAAACTAAACCTTAAACCCTAAATACTAAATCTTAAACCCTAAACTAAACCCTAATGCTTAAACCTTAAATGCTAAACCCTAAACTCTAAATATTAAAGCCTAAATGAAAACTTGAACTAAACCATAAAACATAAATCCTAAACCCTAAAAAAACTAAACTCCAAACCCTAACCTAAACCCCAAAACCTAAACAATAAACTAAAATCCAAACTCTAAATTCTAAACCCTAAACCCTAATCTAAACCCCAGAACCTAAACCATATATGAAACCCCAAACTCCAATTTCAAAACCCTAAACACTTAAACTAAAACCTAAATCCTAAACCCAAAACTTGAAACTAAACACTAAACCCTAGCCTAAACCCTAAACCTTAAAATCTAAACCCTAAATCCCAAACTAAACTATGAACCCTTAATTATACATCATAGACACTAAACTCAACCCTAAACCCTAAACCTTAAATCTAAATCCCTAAACACTAAACCCTAAACTAAACCCAACCTTAAACATTAAACCCTAAACACCAAACCCTAAACTAAACTCTAAACCCAAAATATTACCCTAAACTAAATCCTAAAACCCTAAAACTTAAACTTTAAAAATTGAATTAAATCCTAAACTATAAATTCTTAACCCTAAACCATAATCTCTACCCTAAATCCTAAACTATAAACCTAACCCTTAACCCTAAACCCTAAACCCAACCCTAAATCTAAACTTAAACACTAAACCCTAAACTAAATCCTAAAACTTAAACCTTAAATCCTAAACCCTAAACCTTAAACTAAATAATAAAACCTAAACCATAAACCTTACACCTTAAACCCTAAACCTTAAACATTAAACCCAACCATAAAACCTAAAACCTAAACTAAACCCTAAACGCAAAATGAAACCCTAAACCCTTAACCTTAAACTAAACAAGAAACCCTATAACTTAAACCCCAAACCCTAAACATTCAATCATAAACCCTAAACTTTAAACCCTAAGCCAAACCCTAAACTAAACCCTAAACCTAATCTTAATCCCTAAACTAATTCATAAGCCCCAAACCATCAACCATAAAACCTAAACTAAACCCTAAAATAAACCTTAATACCTACATTAAATTAAACCTTAAACTAAGCCCCTAAACCCTAAAACCTACACTAAACCTAAATACTAAACTAAACCCTAAGCCATAAGCCCTAAACACTACACACTAAAAAAATGCTAAACCCTAAAACCTTAAAGACTAAACTAAACACTAATCCTCAAACCCTAAAATAAACCTTAAACCCCAAACTAAAATCTTAAAAATAAAATAAATCCTAATAATTATACCCTAAACTAATACTTAAACTATAAAATAAATCTTAAACCATAAATCTTAAAACCTTAAACCCTAAAACCTAAAACCTAAACCATAAACTAAACCTTAAAACCTAATCCAAACCTTAAACCTTTAAAATTTCAACCTAAACCCTAAACCTTAAACTAAACCCTAAACCCAAAACTAAACCATAAATCTTAAACTAAACCGTGGACTAAACCTAAACCCTAAATCTTAAACTAAAAACTAAGCTAAAGCATGGATGTTAAACCCTAAACCTGAAACTAAAGCATGGACCCTAAACCATAATATATACCCTAAACCATAAAATATACTCTAAACCCTAAAACCTAAATCTTAAACTACAAACTAAACTCTAAACCTTAAACTAAATCATAAACCCTATACCTTAAATTAAATGATAAACCCTAAATTCTAAACCCTAATATAAAGCACAAACCATAAATTCTAAACCCTAAAGTAAACCATAAAACCTAAATTCTAAATGCTAAAACCTTAATCCTAAATACTAAACTCTAAACCCTTGAAATCTAAACACTAAACCCTAAACTGAACCTCAAACCCTAAATCTTAAACTAAACCCTAAACCCTAAATGCTAAATGCTAAATGCTAAACTAAACCCTCAACCCTAAATAAAACCCTAAACCCTAAATATTAAACCCTAAACTAAATGTTAAACCCTAAGTCCTATATATAGACTAATTTGAAATAAGTGTCCCTATTTTTTGAAAAGGGTTTGTGTTGGGTACAATAAATCTTAAACTAAAAACTAAGCCATAAACTAAGTCCTAAACCCTAAACCCTAAACATTAAATTAAACCATAAACTCTAAACTCTAAACCCCCTAAACTAGACCAGAAACCTTAAATTCAAAACCCTAAACTAAACTTTAAATATTAAACCCTAAAACTTTAATCCTAAATATAAAACCCTAAAACCCTAAACCCTTAAAAACTAAAACCTAAATCCTAAACCTTATATACAATGCTAAACCCTAACCCTAAGCTAAATTGTAAACTAAACCCTAAACCCTAAATATTAAACCCTAAACTAAACCTTGAACCCTAAACTAAATGCTAAAACCTAAATCCTATATAAAAGAAAAACCTTAAACCCTAAACTAAACCCTAAACCTTAAAAACTAAACCATAAATATTAAACCCTAAACTAAACCCTAAACCTTAAAAAAACCTAACTAAATCCTAAAGCCTAAACCATAAACTTAACCACAAACTCTAAATTCTAAACCTTAAACCCTAAACTCTAAACCCTAAAATGTAAATCCTTTACCCTAAATCCTATACCCTAAACCCTAAACTAAATCTTAAACACTAAACCTTAAATATTGAACCTTAAACCCTAAACATTAAACCCAACCCTAAACCCTAAATAAAACCATAGACCTAAAATTAAACCCTTAACACTAAACTAAATAGGAAACCCTAAACCTTTAACTATAAACGCTAAACACTACACCCTAAACCCTCAACCCTAAACCTAATTCTAATCCCCAAAATCAAAACTAATTCATAAGCCCTAAACCTTAAACTAAACCCTAAATTAAACTAAACCATAAACCTAAAACTAAAGCTTAAATCTTAAACCCTAAACCCTAAACCCTAAATATTAAACACTAAATTAAACCTTTAACCTAAAACTAAATTCTAAACACTAAATCCAATATAAAAACTAAACCTAAACCCTAAACCTTAAACTAAACCCTAAATTAAAGCCCAAATCCCAAACACTAATCTTTAAACACTAAACTAAACCCTAAACAAAACCCTATAACCTATACTATAAAACCTAAATTATAAACCCTAAATCCCAAACCCAAACCCTAAACACTAAACTAAAACCTTAAACTCAACCCTAAACCCCTTACTATAAACCCTAAACACTAAACCTGAAACCCTAAATATAAAAACCTAAACCCTAAACTAAACTCTAAAACCTAAAACTCAAAATAATTCTTAAATCCTAAACCTTAAACCCTAAAATAAATAATAAATCGTAAACTAAACCCTAAAACCTTGAATAAAATAATAAACCTTAAACTAAACCCTAAATCTTAAACTAAACCATATACCCTAAACTAAACCTTAGACCCTAATTTCTAAATTAAAAACTAAACCCTAAACTAAAGCTTGAACCCTAAATCCTAAACAATACCATAAACCCTAAACCTAAAATGAAACCTAAAACCTTAAATCCTAAACTAAAAACTAAGCTCTAAACTTTAAACTAAACCATAAACCCTAAACTAAACCTTAAATCTCAAACAATAAACTATACCCTACCCTTAAACCCTAAATCCTAAACTAAAAAGGAAAACCTAAACCTTAAACTAAACCCTAAACACTGAACCCTAAATTAAACCCTTAATACTAAATAATACCCTAAACCTCTAAACCTTAAAACCCTAAACACTAAACCACTAAGACCTAAAAGCCTAAACACTAAACTAAACACTAATCTCTAAACCTTAAAACCCTAAAATAAACACTAAACCCTAAACCCCAAACTAATATCTTAAAACTAATCTAAACCATAATCATTATACCCTAAATTAAACCCTAAACACTAAACTAAATGCTAAACCTTAAACTAATCCTTAAACCCTAAATCTTAAAACCTTAAATTATAATCCTTAAACTAAACCCTAAATTAATCTCTAAAACCTAATCTAACCCTAAACCTTAAAGAAAACCTTAAACTTTTAAACCTAAACCCTAAACCCTAAATTAAATGCATAGCCTTAAACTAAACCATAAACCCTAAACTAAACCTAAACCCTAAACTAAACCCAAACCCTAAATCCTAAACTAGAAACTAAACCATAAAAATTAAACTAAAGCATGAATGTTAAACCCTAAACTAAAGCATGGACCCTAAACCATAAAATATAACATAAAACTTAAACAAAACCCTATATTTTAAGCTAAAATCTAATCCCTAATCCCTAAATTAAATCCTAAACCCTAAACCCTAAACATTAAATTAAACTATAAACCCTAAACTCTAAACCCTCATCTAAAGCACAAACCATAAATTCTAAACCCTAAACTAAACCATAAAACCTCAATCCTAAATACTAAACCCTAAACATTTAAACCCTAAACACTTAAAATATAAACACTAAACTAAACCCTAAATTTTAAATGCTAAACTAAACCTCAAACCCTAAATTTTAAACTAAACCCTAAATTTTAAATGCTAAACTATAAATCAACCCCAGACTAAACCCTAAACAAAACCCTAAACCCTAAATATTAAACCTTAAACTAAACCCTAAACTAAATGTTAAACCCTAAATCCTATATAAAAACTAATTTGAAATAAGTGTCCCCATTTTTAGAAATGGGGGTGTGTTGGGTACAACAAATCTTAAACTAAAAACTAATCCCTAAACCATAGACTAAATCCTAAACCCTAAAACCTAAACATTAAACTAAACCATAAACCTTAAACTCTAAACCATAAACACCAAACCATAAACATTAAAACCAAAACCTTAAACCCTAAAACTTTAATCATAAATATAAAACCCTAAAACCTTAAACATTTAAACCTTAAACCCTTAAAACTCAAACCTAAACTAAACCCTAAATCCTAAACTATACCCTAAATACTAGACCCTAAATCTTAAACCTTAAATACTAAGCTAAACCCTAAGCTAAACCATAAACTAAACCCTAAACCCTAAATATTATACGCTAAACTAAACCTTGAACCCTAAACCTAAAACACTAAACCATAAATATTAAAACCTAGACTAAAATCTAAACCCTAAACCTTAAAAAATCTTAAACCCTAATCTAAACCCTAAAAACTAAACCATAAACGAAACCCCAAACTCTAAATTTTGAACCCTAAATTATAAAACTTGAACTAAACCCTAAACTCTAAACACTATAATATAAATCCTTAACCCTAAATCATATACCCTAAACCCTGAATGTAACCCAAAATCCAAACATAAACCATAAACCCTAAACCCTCAACCTTAAATCTTGAACCTTAAACCTTAAACCCTAAACATTAAACCAAACCTTAAACCCTAAACTAAACCCTAAACCCAAAATTAAACTCTAAACCCTAAACACTAAACTAAATAGGAAACCTTAAAACCTAAACCCAAAACCCTACACCTTTAACCATAAACCTTGAACTCTACACCCTAAACTAGACCCTAAACCCTCAACCTTAAACCCAATCCTAATATCTAAAACCTAAACTAATTCATAATCCCTAAACCCTAACCCTTAAACCCTAAAATAAACCCTAAACCCTAAATTAAACTAAACCCTATACCTTAAACTAGACCCTAAACCCTAAACTAAACCTAAATATTAAATTAAACCCTATCCTATAAGCCTTAAGCTCTAAACACTAAACTAAACCCTAAACCCTAAACTAAACACTAATCCCTAAACCTTAAAACCCTAAACTAAACTATTAAAACTAATCTAAACCCTAATCCCTATACCTTAAAGTAAACCTTAAACCCTGAACCTTAAATCCTAAAACCCTAAACCCTAAATTAAATCCTAAAACCTAATCTAAATGTTAAATGCTAAATAAAACCTTAAACCTTGAAACCTAAACCCTAAACCTTAGATTAAACACTAAACCTTAAACTAAACACTAAACCCTAAACTAAATTGTAAACCCTAAACTAAACCCAAACCTTAAATCTTAAACTTGAAACTAAAACCCAAAGTAAAGCATGAACCCTAAACCATAAACTATACCCTAAACCTTAAACTAAAGCATGGACCCTAAACCATAAAATATATTGTAGACCTTAAAATAAACCATAAACTCTAAATCCTAAACTCAAAACTAAGCCTTAAACCCTAAGATGAATCCTAAACCCTAAACCTTAAACTAAACCATAAAACCTAAACTATAAACCCTAAACTAAGCCATAAACCATAATTTTTAAACCCTAAACTAAACCCTAAACCCTAAAACCTTAATCCTAAATACTAGACCCTAAACATTTAAACCCTAAACCTTAAAAATATAAACCATAAAGCTTAAACTAAACCTTAAACCCTAAACCCTAAACTAAACACTAAAGTAAACCCCAAATAAAACATTAAAGTAAACTCCAAATAAAACCCTAAACCCTAAATATTAAACCTTAAACTAAATTATAAACCCTAAATCCTATAGAAAAACTAATTTTAATTAAGTGTTGTTATTTTTAAAAATGGGGGTGTGATGGGTACAATAAATCATAAACAAAAAATTAACATTTAAACTCTAAATTAAACTCTAAACATTAAACTAAACCATAAGCCCTAAACTAAACCATAAACCATAAATTATAAACCCTAAACCCTAAAACCTAAACATAAACTTTAAACCCTAAAACCTCAATCTTAAATACTAAAACCCAAAACCTTAAACCTTTAAACCTTAAATCCTTAAACCCTAAACCCTAAATTAACCCTAAATCCTAAACTACACACTAAATATTAAACCCTAAACCTTAAATGCTAAACTAAACCCTAAACCCCAAACTAAACCATAAATTAAACACTAAACCCTAAATATTAAACCCTAAACTAAACCTTGAATAATAAACTAAATAATAAATTTTGAATCTTATATAAAAACTAAACCCCAAACACTAAACCTTAAACACTAAACTAAACCCTAAACTCTAATCCCTAAACTAAACCCAAAAACTTTTCCCATAAACCCTAAACTATAAACCCTAAATCCCAAACCCCAAACACTAAACCTTAACCTCCAAACACTAAACCCTAAGTCTAAACTAAAACCTAAAACATAAACCTTAAACTAAGCACTAAACACCTTACCATAAACCCTAAACATAATAACTTAAACCCTAAAACCTAAAACTAAAGCCTCGCCTAAACCCTAAAACCTTAAACAAAACATTAAACCCTAAACTAAACCTATAAGCCTAAACCTTAAATGAAACCCTAAATGTTAAACTAAACCCTAAACCCTAAACTAAACCTTAAAGCCTAAACTAAATCCTAAACCTTAAACTAAACCTTAAACCCTAAATCCTAAATTAAAAACTAAACACTAAATACTAAACCCTAAACCTAAAATATGATACACCCTAAACCTAAAATACCATAAACCCTAAACCTAAAATAAAACCTAAAACCTTAAATCCTAAACAATACCCTAAACTCTAAACTGTAAATATTAAACCAAAAATAAACCCATAACATAAACCTTAAACTAAATCTTAAACCCTAAACTAAACCTTAAACCCTAAATAATACCCTAAACCCTAATCTAAACTCTAAAACCTAAATCATAAACCCTAGACCTTAAACTATAAACTCTAAACTAAACCCTAAAACCTCAACCCTCAAACCTCAACTCTTAACCCTAAATCCTTAAACCCTAAAACCATAAACCATAAACCCTAAACCCTAATCTAAGCCTTAGACCCTAAATCCTAAACCTTAACCCCTAACCCTTAAACCCAAAACCATACCCTAAACCCTTAACTCTAAACCTTAAACCCAACCCCAAACCCGTGAACCCCTAAACCTTAAACCTTAAACCCTAAACTAAACCCCAAACCCTAAACCTTAAACTTTACCCTAAACCCTAAAATAAACCTCAAACCCTAATCCTTAAACCAAACCCCAAACCCTAAACCCTAAACTAAACCCTAAACCCTAAACTTAATGCTAAATAATAAATAATAAATACTAAACTAGACTTTTAATGTTAGACCTTAAAACCTAAACTAAACCATAAACTCTAAACTTTGAACTCAACCCTAAGCTCTAAACCCTAAACTCTAAATTAGATAATAAACCCTAAACACTAAACCTAAAACTAGACCCTAAACAATAAACCCTAAACTAAATACTAAATCCCAATCCTACATTAAACCCTTAACTCTAAAACCTAAACCCAACCCTAAACATTAAACCCTAAACCTTAAACCCTCAACCCTAAATTAAACCTAATATTAAAACCTAAATCTTAAAATGCTAAACCCTGATCCATAAAACATAAACCCTAAAAATTGAACTAAACCTTACACCCTAAACTAAACCTAAACTCTAAACCTTAAACCCTAAATTGAACCATAAACCTTAAACCTTAAATTAAACCTTAAAACCTAAACATTAAAACCCTAAAACCTAAACAAACCTTAAAGCTTAAAGCCTAAAATAAAACATAAACCCTAAACCCTAAATAAAACATGAAACCCTAAATAAAACCCTAAATCTTAAACCTTAAACTAAACCCTAAACATTAAAGCTATAACCCCTAAAAACTAAACCCTAAACCCTAAAACTAAACACTAAAACCTAAACCTTAAACCCTAAATCCTAAATCAAAATCCCTAAACTAAACCCTAAATACCAAACACTAAACTTAACCTTAAATCCTAAAGTAAACCCTAAACTCTAAAAAAACCCTAAACCGTAAACTAATCACTAAACCTTAAAACTTAAACCCTAAACTAAACAATAAACCCTAGACCCTAAACTAAACCTTAAACCTTACACCCTGCATCCTAAAATCTAAACCCTAAACTAAACCCAATCCTAAACCCTAAACCCTAAATCATACAACACTAAACCCTAAAACCTAAAACTTAAACTAACATAAACCCTAAACCTTGAACTAAAATTTAAACCCTAAAATAAACACTAAAACATAAACACTTAAACCAAACCCTAAATCTTAAACCTAAAACTAAACACTAAACCTTCAACCCTAAACCCTACATCTCAAATCCTAAACCTTAAACCTTCAATCTCAAACACTAAATAATAAACCCAACCTTAAACATTAAACCCTTAACACCAAACCCGAAACTAAACTCTAAACCCTAAACTCTACACTAAACCTTAAAATCCTAAACCTAAACTCTAAAACCTGAACTAAACCCTAAAATATAAATCTTTAACCCTAAATCTAAACCTTAGCCTTAAACCCTATACAATAAACCCCAAATCCAACCCCAAATCTAAATCTAAACACTAAACCTTAAACCCTAAACCCTGAACCTTAAACTAAACCATAAACACTAAAACATAAACCTTAAACCTTAAACCCTAAACCCTAAACATTAAACCTAACCCTAATTTCTATACCCTAAACCCAAAATAAAACCTTAAATCCTTAATCCTAAATTAAATAAGAAACCCTAAAACTTAAACCCCAAACCCTAAAATAAATAAGAAACCCTAAAACTTAAAGCCTAAACCCTAAACCCCAAACCTTAAACCTAAACCCTAACCCTAAACTAAACCCAAACGTTAAATCCTAAACTACAAACTAAACCATAAAACCTTAACTAAACCTAAAACCCAAAACTAAACACAAACCCTAAATTCTAAACTAGAAACTAAACCATAAAACCTAAACTAAAGCATGAACCTTAAACCCTAAAGTATAACCTAAACCCTAAACTAAAGCATGGAGCCTAAACTATAAAATATACCCTAAACCCTAAACTAAACCCTAAATCCTAATCTAAAAACTAATCCCTAATCCCTAAACTAAATCCTAAACCTTAAACTAAACCATAAACCTAATATAAATACAAACCATAAATTCTAAACCCTAAAACCTATCCTAAACCCTAAAACCTCAATTTTAAATACTAAACACTAAAACCCTAGACATTTAAACCCTAAACCCTTAAAATCTAAACTCTAAACCCTAAACTAAACCTTAAACCCTAAATCCTAAACTAAACCCTCACCTAATCCCTAAACTAATTGCTAAACCCTAAATCTTATATAAAAACTAATTTGAAATAAGTGTCCCTATTTTTATAAATGGGGGTGTGTTGGGTATAATAAACCCTAAACTAAAAACTAAGCCCTAAACCCAAAACCCTAAACTAAATACTGAACCTTAAACCCTAAACATTAAACTAAAACATAAACCCTAAACTCTAAACCCTAAAATAAACCATAAACCATAAATTCTAAACCCTAAACTAAAACGTAAACCTTAAATCCTAAAACATCAATCTTAAATACTAAACCCTAAACCTTTAAACTTTAAACCCTTAAACCCTAAACCTTAAACCCTAAATCCTAAATAATACCCTAAATACTAAACCCTAAACCTTAAATACTAAACTAAACCCTAAACCCTAAACCTTAAATATTAAAGTTTAAACTAAACCTTGAACCCTAAAATAAATACTAAACCCTAAATCATATATAAAAATTAAACCTTAAACCCTAAACTAAACCTAAAACCCTAAACACTAAACCATAAACATTAAACCCTAAACTAAACCCTAAATCCTTAATTAAACCCCAAACCCCAAATACTAAACTTTAAACAATAAACTAAACCTTAAAATATTTAAATTCTAAATCAAAAACTAAGCTCTAAACCATAAATTAAACCCTAAACCTAAAATTAAACTATAAACATTAAACCTTAAACTAAACCCCAAACCCTATACCCTCAACTAAACCCTAAACCTTGAATCATAAACACTAAATCTCAAACCCTAAATTATTACCTACCCCTAAACCCTAAATTTAACCCTAAATCCTAGATCTTAAACTAAAAATAATACCCTAAAGTTTAAACCTTAAACTAAACCCTAAACCCTAAATAATACACTAAACCCTAATCTAAACTCTAAACACTAAACAAAACCCTACACCTTAAACTCTAAACTAAACCCTAAACCATAAAGCCTCAACCCTCAACCCTAAAACCTTAAACCCTAAACTAAACATTAAACCTAAGCTAAACCCTAAACACTATACACAAAATTTTAAACTAAACCCAAAACCCTAAAAAACCTTAAAATAAACCCTAAACCTTTAACTAAATATTAAACCCTAAATCCTAAACTAAAAATTAAATAATAAACCCTAAACCCATATCTAAACCTAAACCACTAAACCCTAAATCATAAAACCTAACTAAATCTTAAACCCTAAACAAAACCCCAAACCCTAAACTAAACCCTAAATTAAACCATAAACCCTAACCCCTAAACACTAAACTAAACCCTAAACCTTAAACTAAATCCTAAATCTTAAACTAAACCCTAAATCTTAAACTAAACCCTAAACCTTAAATTAAACCCTAATCCCTAAACTAAACCCTAAACCCAAAGCCCTAAACCCTGAACCCTCATCCCTAAATCATAAGCCCTAAACCAAAACTTAAATATAAACTAAACCCTATACCCTAACCCTTAACCCTTAAACACAAAACCCTAACCTAAACAATCAACTTTAAACCTTAAACCCCCTAAACACTAAACTAAACCCTAAAGACTAAAAATAAAATCTTAAACTATACCCTAACCCTAAAATAAATCATAAATCCTAAACCCTAAACTAAATACTAAATCTTAATTCCTAAACTAACAATAAATAATAAAGACTAAACCCTAAAAAACCTAACTAAACCCTAAAATAAACCCCAAACCCTAAACTAAACATTAGACCCTAAATTCAACCATAAATCCTTTACTATAAACCCTAAACCCAAAAACCTAAACCCTTAATTAAAGCCTAAACCTTAAACCCCAAACTAAACGCTAAACCTTAATCCTTAAAATAAACCCTAAACCCTAAATTAAACCTTAATCCCTAAATTAAACCCTAAGCCCTAAACCCTCAATCATAAACCCTAAACCTTCATCCCTAAACCCTAAACCAAACCCTAAACTATAAACCAAAACCTAACCCAAATCCTAAACTAAAGCCTTAATCCTAAACTTTAAACCCTAAACCCTAAACTAAACACTAAACCCTAAACCCTAACCCTAAACTCTAAACCATAAACTAAACCTTAAACCCTAAACCCTAATCTAAATACTAAACTAAACCTTAGACACTAAATCCTAAACTCTAACCCCTAAACCTTAAACCCTAAACCATACACTAAACCCTTAACTCTAAACCCTAAACCCAACCTTAAACCTTAAACCCTCAACTAAACCCTAAACCTTAAACTTTAACCTAAACCCTAAAATAAACTTGTAACCCTAATCCTTAAACCAAACCCTAAACTAAACCCTAAAAAATAAATAATAAACCCTAAACTAGACACTAAATGTTAGACCTTAAAACCTAAACTAACCCCTAAACACTAAACTTTGAAGTAAACCTTAAGCTCTTTACCCTAAACCCTGAATTAGACACTAAAACCTAAACACTAAAACAAAAAATAGACCCTAAACCTTAAAATAAATACTAAATCCCAATCCCAACTTTAAACCCTAAACCCAATGCTAAACACCAAACCCTAAACCTTAAACCCTAAACCCTCAACCTTAAACTACACCTAATTTTAAACCCTAATCCCTAAAACCTAAACCCACTTGAACTAAACCTTAGACCCTAAAACCTAAACCCACTTGAACTAAACCTTAGACCCTAAAACCCTAAACCTTAAACTAAACCCTTAATAAAAACCTAAATCCTAAATCTTAAACTAAACACTAAACCTTAAACTAAACCCTAATCCTTAACCTATAACCCCTAAAAACTAAACACTAAAACCTAAACCTTAAACCATAAATCCTAAATCTAAAACCCTAAATACCAAACAATAAACTTAACCTTAAATCCTAAATTAAATGCTAAACCCTAAATAAAAACCCTAAACCCTAAACTAATCACTAAACCTTAAACCCTAAACCCTAAACTAAACCTTAAACCCTACACCCTGCATCTTAAAACCTAAAATCTAAACCCTAAACTAAACCCAACCCTAAACCCTAAATCATAAAACACTAAACCCTAAAGCCTAAACTAACATAAAACCTAAACCTTGAACTAAACCTTAAACCCTAAATTCTAAACCCTAAAACCTAAACACTTAAACAAAACCCTAAACCCAAAACTAAACACTAAAACCTAAACCCTACATCTTAAACCCTAAACCTTAGACCTTAAATCCAAAACCCTAAACAATAAACCCAACCTTAAACACTTAACGCTTAACACAAAACCCTAAACTAAATTCTAAACCCTAAATCTTACCCTAAATTTTACGCTAAACCCTAAAACCCTAAACCTAAACTCTAAAACTTGAACTAAACCCTAAACTATAAATCTTAAACCCTAAACCTAAACCTTAAACCCCAAACACTGAACCTTAAACTAAACCATAAACACTAAAACATAAACCTTAAACCATAAACCCTAAACATTAAACGTAACCCTAATTTCTATACCCTAAACTTTACCTCAAACCTAAAATTAAACCCTAAATCTTTAATCCTAAATTAAATAAGAAACCCTAAACCTCAAACCCTAAACTAAATAAGAACACCTAAAACTTAAACCCTAAACCTAAACCCTAAACCCTAAACTAAACCCAAACCTTAAATCTTAAACTAGAGACTAAACCATAAAACCCTAACTAAACCCAAAATCTAAAACTAAACACAAACCCTAAATCCTCAACTAAAAACTAAACCATAAAACATAAACTAAAGCATGAACCCTACACCCTAAACCCTAGACTAAAGCATGGAGCCTAAACTATAAAATATACCCTAAACCCTAAACTAAACCCTAAATCATAAGCTAAAAACTAATCCCTAAACCCTAAACTAAATCCTAAACCTTAAACCCTAAACCTTAAACTAAACCATAAACCCTAAACTCTAAACCCTAATCTAAATCACAAACCATAAATTCTAAACCCTAAAATCTCAATCCTAAATACTAAACACTAAAACCCTAGATATTTAAACCCTAAACCCTAAACCAAACCTTAAACCCTAAATCCCAAACTAAACCCTAAACCCTAAATGTTAAACCTTAAATAATCCCTAAACTAAATGCTAAACCCTAAATCCTAAATAAAAACTAATTTGAAATAAGTGTCCCTATTTTTAGAAATGGGGGTGTGTTGGGTATAATAAATCCTAAACTAAAAACTAAGCCCTAAACCCTAAACTAAAGCCTAAACCGTAAACCCTAAACATTAAACTAAACCATCAACCCTAAACTCTAAACCCTAAAATAAACAATAAACTGTAAATTCTAAACTCTAAAACTCTAAACCTTTAAACTTTAAACCCTTAAATCGTAAACCTTAAACCCTAAATCCTAAACTATACCATAAATACTAAACCCTAAACCTTAAATACTAAACTAAACCCTAAACCCCAAACTAAACCATAAACCCTAAATATTAAAATTTAAACTAAACCTTGATCCCTAAAATAAATGTTAAACCCTAAATCCTATATAAAAATTAAACCTTAAACCCTAAACTAAACCTAAAACCCTAAAAATTAAACCCTAAATATTAAACCCTAAACGAAACCCTAAATCCTAAATTAAACCCCAAACCCCAAATACTAAATTTTAAACACTAAACTAAACCTTAAAATATTTAAATCCTAAACTAAAAAATAAGCTCTAAACCATAAAAACCCTAAACCTAAAACTAAACTATAAACCCTAAACCTTAAACCTTAAACAAAACCCCAAACCCTGTACCTCAACTAAACCCTAAACCCTAAATTGTTGCCTACCCCTAAACCCCAAACTTAACCCTAATCTAAACACTAAAAAACCCTAAACCTTAAACTCTAAACTAAACCCTAAACCATATATCCTCAACCCTCAACCCTAAAACCCTAAACCCTAAACTAAACCTTAAACCCTAAGCTATACCTTAAACACTAAACACAAAATCTTAAACTAAACCCTAAACCCTAAAATAAATCATAAACCTTAAAATAAACCCTAAACTAAACACTAAACCTTAAACTAAATATTAAACCCTAAATCCTAAACTAAAAATTAAATAATAAACCCTAAAACCATATCTAAACCTAAAATAATAAACCCTAAATCATAAAACCTAACTAGATCTTAAACCCTAAACTAAACCCTAAATTAAACCATAAACCCTTTACTATAGACCTTAAACCCAAAAACCTAAACCCTAAAAAAACCATAACCCCTAAAGACTAAACTAAACCCTAGACCTTAAATTAAACCCTAATCCCTAAACCAAACCCTAAACTCTCATCCCTAAATCATAAGCCCTAAACCAAAACCTAAACTATAAACTAAACCCTAAAAACCCCAACCCCAAACCCTAAACCCTAAGCCATAAACTAACCCTTACCCCTAAACTTTATACCTTGAACCCTAACCCTTAAACCCTTAAACACTAAACCCTAACATAAACCATCAAACTTTAAACCCTAAAACCCCTAAACACTAAAAATAAAATCTTAAACTAAACCCTAAACCCCAAAATAAATCACAAATCCTAAATGCTAAACTAAATACTAAATCTTAATTCCTAAACAAAAAATAAACATTAAACAGTAAACCCTAAAAAAAACCTAACTAAACCTCAAACCCTAAACTAAACATTAAACCATAAATCCTTTACTCCAAACCCTAAACCCAAAAACCTAAACCCTAAATTAAAGCCTAAACCTTAAACCCTAAACCTTAAAGTAAACCCTAAAATTAAACCTTAAAATAAACCCTAAACCCTAAATTAAACCTTAATCCCTAAATTAAATCCTAAGCCCTAAACCCTCAATCCTAAACCCTAAACCTTCATCCTTAAACCCTAAACTATAAACCAAACCCTAAACCCTAACTAAACCCTAAACTAAAATCGTAATCCTATGCATTAAACCCTAAAGCCTAAAATAAATACTAAAACCTAAACCCCAACCCCAAACATTAAACCATAAACTAAAACCCTTACCCTTAAACCTTAAACCCTAAACCCTAAGCTAAATACTAAACTAAACCTTAGACCCTAAATCCTAAACTCTAACCCCTAAACCTTAAACCCTAAACAATACCCTAAACCCTCAACTCTAAACCCTAAACCCAACCTTAAACCCTTAACTAAACCCTAAACCTTAAACTTTACCCTAAACCTTAAAATAAACCTCAACCCCTAATCCTTAAACCAAACTATAAACTAAACCCTAAACCCTAAACTAAACCCTAAAAAATAAATAATAATCCCTAAACTAGACCCTAAATGTTAACCTTAAAACCTAAACTAAACCCTAAACTCTAAACTTTGAAGTAAACCTTAAGCTCTTAATCGTAAACCCTAAATTAGACACTAAACGCTAAACACTAAACCAAAAACTATACCCTAAACCTTAAACTAAACACTAAATCCCAATCCCAATGTTAAACCCTAAACCCTCAACTCTAAACCCTAAACCCAATGCTAAACACTAAACCCTCAACCTTAAACCCTACACCCTCAACCTTAAACTACACCTAATTTTAAACCCTAAAATATTAAACCCTAATCCCTAAAAACTAAACCCTAAAACTTGAACTAAACCTTAGACCCTAAACTCTAAACTAAACCTAAACCTAATCCCTAAACCCTAAACCTTAAATCATAAATTGAACCTTAAATCCTAAACTCTAAACCTTAAAATAATAAAACCTAAACAAACATTAAATCATAAACCCTAAAAAAAACCTAAACCCTAAACCTTAAACCATAATCCCAAAACCCTAAATTAAACCCTAAACCTTAAACTAAAACCTAAACCCTAAACCTTAAACTAAAACCTAAACCCTAAACCTTAAACTTAACCCTAAACACTAACCCATAACCCCTAAAATCTAAATCTTAAACCCTAAAACTAAACACTAATCCCTAAACCCAACCCTAAACCCTAAACCAAAATCCCTAAACTAAACCTTAAATCTAAAACTCTAAAATAAACCCTGAATCCTAAAATAAACCATAAACCCTCAAACCTAAACTCAAAACCCTAAATTATAAACCCTAAACCTTTAACTTTAAACCCTAAACTCTAAACCTTAAGTCCTAAACTAGAGACTAAACCCTAGACCCTAAACCCTAAACTAAACTTAAAACCCTACACCTTACATCCTATAACCTAAATTAAACCCAATTCTAAACCTTAAACCCTCAATCATAAAACACTAAACCCTAAAACCTAAAACCTAAACTAACATAAACCTTAAAATAAACCATAACTCTTAAGGTAAACCATAAACCCTAAACCAAACCATAAAACCTAAACACTAAACCTCAAACCCTAAATCTAATATACTAAAACAAACACTAAACCAAAAACCAAAAACTAAACCCTAAACCCTAATCTAAACCCCAAAACTTAAACCATAAATTAGACCCCAAACTCTAAATTATAAACCTTAAACCCTAAACACTTAAACTAAAGCCTAAATTCTATACCATAAACCTAAAACAAAACATTAAACCCTAGACTGAACCCTAAACCCTAAACTAAACCTTAAATTCTAAACTAAACCCTAAACCCTAAACCCTTAAACCTACATCCTAAACCCTAAATCTAGCCTTAAACCTTAAATTTGAAACCCTAAACCCTAAACCTTACCCAACCTTAAACATTGAACCCTAAACACCAAACCCTAAACTAAACTCTAAACCCTAAACCCTACCTTAAACTCTAAACTAAACCCTAAACTCTAAAACTTAAACAAAACCCTAAATTATGAACCCTAAACTATAAATCCTTAACCCTAAACACTACCCTAATTACTAAACCCTAAACCCTAAACCCAACCCTAAATCCAAACCCAAATTCTATACCCCAAACTAAATCCTAAACCTTAAACCTTGAACACTAAACCTTTAACTAAACCATTAACCGTAAACCATAAACCTTAAACACTAAACCCTAAACATTAAACCCAACCCTAAACCTTAAACCCAAAATGAAACCCTAAACCCTTAACCTTAAACTAAATAAGATACCCTAAAAATTAAACCCTAAAGCTTTAACCATAAACTCTAAACTCTAAACCCTAAACCCTAAACTAAACCTCAAACCCTCAACCTTAAACCTAAACATAATCCTAATCCCTAAACTGATTCATAAGCCCTAAACCCTCAACCATAAACACTAAACTAAACCCCAAAACATAAAACATAAACCCTAAATTAAACTAAACCCTAAACTAAGCCATGAACTCTAAACCTTACACTAAACTAAACCCTAAGCCATTAATCCTAAACACGAAAATTAAATCCTAAAGCCTAAAACTCTAAACCCTAAAACCCTAAACCTTAAACTAAACACTAACACTTAAACATTAAAACTTTAAAATATACCCTAAATCCCAAATCAAAATCTTAAAACTAAACTAAACCCTAATCCCTATACCCTAAAGTAAACATTAAACCCTAAACTAAACCCTAAACCCTAAATTAAACCTTAAACCCTAAATCCTAAAACCTTAAACCCTAAACCATAAAACCTAAACCATAAAACTCAAACCTTAAATTAAACCCTAAAACCTAATCTAAACCCTAAACCCTAAACTAAACCTCAAACTAAACATAAACCCTAAATCCTAAACCAGAAACTAAACTATAAAACCTAAACTAAAGCATGAACCCTAAACTAAACCCTAAACTATACCATAAACCCTAAACTAAAGCATGGACCCTAAACCATAAAATATACCCTAAACCCTAAACTAAAACCTTAACCCTAAATACTAAAGTAAAAACTAATCCTTAAGCCCTAAACTAAATCCTAAACCCTAAACATTATACTAAACCACAAACCCTAAACTCTAAACCCTAATCTAAAGCACAAACCATAAATTTTAAACCCTAAAACTTAAAACCTAAAACCTTAATCCTAAATACTGAACCCTAAACCCTAAACATTTAAACCCTAAACCTTTAAAATCTAAACCCTAAATGCTAAATGCTAAACTAAACCTGAAAACACAAACTAAACCCCAAATAAAACCCTAAAAGCTAATTTTTAAACCATAAACTATATACTAAACCCTATATAAAACTTAAATTCAAATAAGTGTCCCTATTATAAAAAATAGGGGTGTGTTAGGTACAACAAATCTTAAACTAAAAACTAAGCCCCAAACCCTAAACCTTAAACATTAAAATAAACTATAAACCCTAAACTCTAAACCTTAAATTAAACCATAAACCATAAATTTTAAACCCTAAACCTTAAAACCTAAACCTTAAACCCTATAACCTCAATCCTAAATATTAAACTCTAAAACCCTAAACCTTTAAACCTTAAACCCTTAAAACCTAAACCCTAAATCCCAAACTAAATGCTAAAGCCTAAACTATACCCTAAATACTAAACCCTAAACCTTAAATACTAAACTAAACCTTAAACCCCAAAGTAAACCATAAACTAAACCATAAAACCTAAATATTAAACACTAAACTAAACCATAAAACCTAAACTAAATGCTAAACCCTAAATCCTATATAAAAACTAAACCTTAAACCCTAAGCTAAACAATAAATCCTAAAAACTAAACGCTAAATTTTAAACCCTAAACTAAACCCTAAACCCTTAAAAAACCTAAACCTTAAACCCTAATCTAAACCCCAAAACCTAAACCATAAACCAAACCCCAAATTATAAATTTTAAACCTTAAACCCTAAACTTAAAAAAATAAACTAAACCCTAAACTCAACTCTAAAATATAAATCCTTAAACCTAAACCCTATACCCTAAACCCAACTCAAAATCCAAAACTAAACCATAAACCCTAAACTAAATCTTAAAACCTAAATCTTAAATCTTGAACCCTAAACCTTAAATTAAACCATAAACATTAAAACCAATCCAAAACCCTAAACTTGAAATAAAACCCTAAACCTTAAACTAAACCATAAACCCTAAAACCTCAATCTTAAAACCCAAACCCTAAACCCTAAACCTTTAAACACTAAACTCTACACATTAAACTAAACCCTAAACCCTAAACCCTCAACCCTAAACCCAATCCTAATCCCTAAACCTTAAACTAATTCATAAGCCCCAAATCTTAAACACTAAACCCTAAACTAAACCCTAAAACATAAACCTTAAAATAAATTGTTAACCCTTAATTGAACTAAACCATAAACCTTAAACTAAGCCCTAAACCTTAAACTAAACCTAAATACTAAACTAAACCCCAAGCCATAAGGCTTAAACACTAAACACTAAACTAAACCCTAAACTAAACCTAAATTTCAAACTAAACCCTGAGCTATAAGCCTTAAACACTAAACACTAAACTAATCCCTAAACCCTAAAATAAACACTAATCCTTAAATCTTAAAACCCTAAAATAAATCCTAAACCCCAAAATAAACTCTTAAAACTAATCTAAACCTTAATCCCTATAACCTAAAGTAAACCCTAAACCCTACACTAAAACCTAAACCCTAAACAAAACCCTAAATGAAACCCTAAAACCTAATCTAAATGCTAAACCCTAAACAAAACATCAAACTTTGAGACCTAAACCTTAAACTAAACCTTGAACCCTAAACCTAAGCCTATCGTAAATTGTAAACCCTAAATATTAAACTAGAAACTAAACCCTAAAACCTAAAGTAAAACATGAACCCAACACCCTAAACTGCATAAACCCTAACCCATAAAATATACCCTAAACCATAAACTAAACACTAAATCTTAAACTAAAAACTAAGCCCTAAACCCTAAGCTAATCCTAAACCCTAAACCTTAAACTAAACTATAAACTTTAAATGAAACCATAAACCATAAATTCTAAACCCTAAACCTTAAAACCTCAATCCTAAATATTAAACCCTAAAATCCTAAACTTTTAAACCCTAAATCCTAAATGTTAAACTAAACCTTAAACTCTAAATCCTAAACTAAACCCTAAATCCTAAATGTTAAACTAAACCCTAAACAAAACCATAAATATTAAACCCTAAACTAAATGCTAAACCCTAAATCTTAAATAAAATCTAATATTAAATAAGTGTCCCTATTTTCAAAAATGAGGGTGTGTTGGGTACAACAAATCTTAAACTAGAAACTAAACCCTAAACCCTAAACATTAAACTAACTAAACACTGAACCCTAAACTTTAAAACCTAAACTAAACCATAAACCATAAATCTAAACCCTAAAATAAACCTTAAACCCTCAAGCTTAAACCTTAAACCCTAAAACCATAATCTTAAATACTAAAACCTAAAACCCTAAACCTTTAAACCTTAAATCCTTAAAACCTAAACCCTAAACCCTAAATCCTAAACTATACCCTAAATTCTAAACCCTAAATGTTAAACTAAACACTAAACCCCAATCTAAAAGCTAAACCCTACATATTAAACCCTAAACTAAACATTGAATAATAAACTAAATGATAAACCCTAAATCCTATATAAAAATTAAACCTTAAACCCTAAAAACTAAACCATAAAACTTGAACCCTAAACTAAACCCAAAACCTTAAACTAAATCCTAAAGCCTAAACACTAAACACTAAACACTAAACTAAACCCTAAATCCTAAACTAAACCCTAAAACCTTTCTTTACTATAAACCCTAAATTGTAAACCCCAAACCCTAAACATTAAAGCTTAAACCCTAAACACTAAACCCTAAGCACTAAACTAAAACCTAAAACATAAACCTTAAACTAAACCCTAAACTAAACACTAAACCATATACTAAACCTTAAAACTTTAAACAAAATATTAAACCCTAAACTAAACCCTAAAACCTAAATCCTAAATCTTCAACTAAACCATAGACCCTAAACTAAACCTTAAACTATAAATCATAAACACTAAATTAAAATCTAAACCCTAAATACTAAACCCTAAACTAAAGCTTAAACCATAAATCTTAAATAATACCACAAAATCTAAACCTAAAATGAAACTTAAAACCTTAAATCCTAAACTAAAAACTAAGATCTAAACCCTAAACCAAACCCTAAACCCAAAACCAAACTATAAACCCTAAATTAAACACCAAACCTTAAACCCTAAATTAAACTATGAACCCTAAATAATACCCTAAACTTTAATATAAACTCTAAAACCTAAACCTTAAACCCTAAACTCTAAACTCTAAACTAAACCCTAAAACCTTGAACCAAAAACCTCAACCTTAAAACCATAAACCCTAACCCTTAACCTTAAACAAGAAAAAAATCCTAAACTAAAACCTAAACACTAAAATAAATCGTAAACCCAAAAATAAATTGTAAATCATAAACCTTGAACTAAACCCTAAACTAAATATTAAATCCTAATTCCTAGACTAAAAATTAAACAATAAACCCTAAACCTATATCTAAACCTAAAACACTAAATCCTAAATGATAAAACCTAACCAAACCCTACACCCTGACACTAAACAATAAACCCTAAATCAAATCATAACTCCTTTACTATAAACCATAAACCCAAATACCTAGACCCTAAATTAAACCATAAACCCTAAACCCCAAATTAAACCCTAAACCTTAAACTAAAACCTAAACCCTAATCCTTAAACTAAACCCTAAACACTAACCCCTAAACCCTCAAACCTAAGCCCTAAGCCCATCCCTCAACCCTAAACTAAACCCTAAAATATAAACTAAACTTAAACTAAATCCCAAACTCTAAACCTTAAACCCTAAACCCTAACGTAAACCCTAAACTAAACACTAAACCCCAACCCTAAACCTTAAACCATAAACTAAACCTTTAACCTTAAACTTTAAACCTTAAACCCTAAGTTAAACATTAAACTAAACAATAGACCCTAAATCATAATCCCTGACCCTTAAATCCTAAACCCTCAACTCTAAACCTTAAACCTAACCTAATCCCTAAACCTTAAAGCCTAAACTAAACCCTAAACACTAAACCTTAAACTTTACCCTAGACCCTAAGATAAACTTCAAACCCTAAACCTTAAACTAAACTCTAAACTAAATCCTAAACTATAAACCCTAAACTAAATCCTAAATATAACATTAAATAATAAACCCTAAAATAGACCCTAAATGTTAGCCCTTAAAACCTAAACTAAACCCTAAACCTTAAACTCTAAACTAAACCATAAGCTTTAAACCCTAAACCATAAATTAGACACTAAAACCAAAATACCAAACCCAAAACTAGACCCTAAACCCTAAACTAAACACTAAATAAAAATCCCAACCTTAAACCATAAACCTAAAACCCTCAACTCTAAATGTTTAATGCTAAACCTAACCCTAAACACTAAACCCTAAACCTTAAAACCTCAACCCTAAACTAAACTAATCTTAAACCCTAAACCCTAAAATACTAAACCTTAATCCCTAAAACTTGAACTAAACCCTAAATCCTAAACTAAACCCAAACCTAACCCTTAAATCCTAAACTAAACCCTAAACTGAACCTTAAACCATAATCCTTAAACCTTAAAATAATAAAACCTAAACAAACCTTAAAACCTAAACACTAAAATAAAACCTAAACCCTAATCAATAAACATCAAAACCTAATCCCTAAACTAAAAACTAAACCCTAAACCTTTAACCTTAAACTAAACCCTAACCCATAACCCCTAAAACCTAAACGTTAAACCCTAAAATAAAACACTAAACTATAAAACTTAAAACCTAAACAAAACCCTAAACTAAACCCTAAAAACTAATCTAAATTGTAAAGCTAAAACAAAACATCAAACCTTTAAACCTAAACACTAAACCCTAAATTAAACTCTAAGCCTTAAACTAAACCATAAACCCTAAACTAAACCATAAACTATAAACCCTAAACTAAACCCAAACCTTAAATCCTAAACTAGAAACTAAACCATAAAAACTAAACAAAATTATGAATGCTAAACCCTAAACTCTAAACTAAAGCATGGAACCTAATCCCTAAACCCTAAATCTTAAAATAAAAACTAATCCCTAAACCCTAAACTAAATTCTAAAATCTAAGCCTTAAAACCTTAAACTAAACCTTAAACCTTAAACTCTAAACCCTAATTTAAAGCACAAACCATAAATTATAAACCCTAAACCAAACCCTAAGATCTAAACCCTAAACCATAAAACCTCAATCCTAAATACTAACCCTTAAAGATTTAAACCCTAAACCCTTAAAATCTAAACACTAAACTAAACCTCAAATCCTAAATCTTAAACTAAACGCTAAACCCTAAATTATAAATGCTAAACTAAACCCTATACCCCAAACTAATCCTTGAGTTAAACCTTAAACCTTAAATATTAAACTTTAAACTAAAACCTAAATTAAATTCTAAACCCTAAATCCTATATAAAAACTAATTTGAAATAAGTGTCCCTATTTTTAGAAAAGGCGGTGTGTTGGGTACAACAAATCCTAATCTAAAAACTAAGCCTTAAACCTTAAATTACATCTTAAACCCTAAACCCTAAACATTAAATTAAACCATAAACCCTAAACTCTAAACCCTAAATTAAATCATAAACCATAAATTCAAAACCCTAAACTAAATCCTAAACCTTGAAACATAAACCTTAAACCCTAAAACCTCAATTTTAAATATTAAACCCTAAAACCCTAAACCTTTAAACCTTAAATGCTTAAAATGTAAACCCTAAATGCTAAACTAAACCCTAAATCCTAAACTATACCCTAAATACTAAACTCTAAACCTTGAATTTTAAATACTAAACTAAACCTTAAACCCCAAACTAAACCATAAACTAAACCCTAAACCCTAAATATTAAACCCTAAAATAAACCTTGAATCCTAAACTAAATGATAAACATTGATCTTATATAAAAACTAAACCTCAAACTCTAAACCCTAAAAACTAAAGCATAAATATTAAACCCTAAACTTAAACCCTAATCTAAACCCCAAAACCTAAACCATACACTAAACCCTAAACTCTAAATTCTAAACCATAAACCCTAAACTTTAAAACTTGAACTAAACCCTAAACATTAAATACTAAAATATAAATCCTTAACCCTAAACCTACACCCTAAACCAATGCAAAATCCAAACTTAAACAATAAACCCTAAACTAAATCCTAAACCCTAAACCTTAAATCTTGAACCTTAAACCTTAAATTAAAATCTAAACCTTAAACCTAACCCTAAACCCTTAACTAAACACTAAACCCAATATTAAACCCTTAACCCTAAACTAAATAAAAAATCTTAAGACCTAAACCCTAAACCCCAAACCCCATACCCTAAACCTTTAACCATAGACCCTAAACTATACACCTTAAACTAAACCATAAACCTTAAACCCAATACTAATCCTTAAACCCTAAACTAATTCATAAGCCCTAAACCCTAAACCTTTAACTAAGCCCTAAACCCTAAACTAAACCTAAATACTAAACTAAACCTTAATCCATAATCCCTAAGCCCTAAACACTAAAAATTAAACTAAACCTTAAACCCTAAAATAATAAACCCTAAACTAGACACTAATCCAAAAACCTTAAAACTCTAAACTAAACCCAAAACCTTAAACCAAATAATAAACTCTTATAACTAATCTAAACCATAACCCTATATCTTAAAGTAAACATTAAACCTTAAACTAAACCCTAAACCCTAAACAAAACCTTAAACCTTAAAAGCTAAACCCTAAACCCTAACTTAAACACTAAACCATAAACTAAACCTTAAACCCTAAACTAAACTAAACCCAAACCCTAAATCTTTAACTAGAAACTAAATCCTAAAACCTAAAGTAAAGCATGAACCCTAAACCCTAAACTATACCCTAAATCCTAAACTAAAGCATGGACCTTAACCCATAAAATATACCCTAAACCTTAAACTAAACCCTAAATCCTAAATTAAAAACTAAGCCCTAAACCCTAAGCTAAATCCTAAACACTAAACCTTAACTAAACCATAAATCCTAAACAATAAACCCTAAACTAAACCATAAACCATAAATTCTAAACCCTAAACTAAACCCTAAACCTTAAAACCTAAACCCTAAAACCTCAATCCTAAATACTAAACCTAAAAACCCTAAGCATTTAAACCCTAAACCCTTAAAATTAAAACCCTAAACTAAACATTAAACCCTAAATCGTAAACTAAACCCTAAACCCTAAATTTTAAACTAAACCTTAAACCCCAAACAAAACCCTAATTTTAAACCCTAAACTAAATGTTAAACCCTAAATCTCATATAAAACATAATTCTAAATAAGTGTCCTTATTTTCAAAAATGGGGGTGTGTTGGGTACAACAAATACTAAACTAAAAACTAAGCCCTAAACCTTAAATTAAACCATAAACTCTAAACATTAAACTAAACTATAAAACCTAAACTGAACCATAAACTATAAATTCTAAACACTAAACCCTAAACGTAAACTTTAAACCCTAAAACCTCAATCCAAAATATTAAAACCTAAAACCATAAACCTTTAAACCTTAAACCCTCAAAACCTAAACCCTAAATCCTAAGCTATACCCTAAATATTAAACCTTAAACCTCAAATGCTAAAATAAACCCTAAACTCCAAACTAAACCCTACACCCTAAATATTAAACCCTAAACTAAACCTTGAATAATAAATTAAATGATAAACCCTAAATCTTGTATAAAAACTAAACCATAAATGCTAAATTAAACCATAAACACCAAACACTAAACCTTGATCATTAAACTAAACATTAAACCCTAACTAAACCCTAAAAACATTTATTATAAACACTAAATCCTAAATGCCAAACCCCAAATATTAAAGCTTAAACACTAAACACTAAACACTAAGCATTAAACTAAAACCCAAAACCTAGACCTTAAACTAAACCTTAAACACTTTAATATAAACCCTAAACATGAAATGCTAAATATAATAACCTAAACCCTAAACTAAACACTAAACCATTTATTAAACCCTAAAACCTTCAAGAAAATAATAAACCCTAAACTAAACCATATAGCCTAAACTCTAAATGAAACCCTAAATCCTAAAATAAACCCTAAATTCTAAACTAAACCTTAAACCCTAAATCCTAAATTAAAAACTAAACCCTAAATTAAAGCTTAAACTATAAATCCTAAATAATACCACAAACCCTAAACCTGAAATGAAACCCAAAACCTTAAATCTTAAACTGAAAACTAAGATCTAAACCCTAAACCCAAAACTAAACTATAAACCCTAAACCTTAAACTAAACCCCAAACCCTATACTAAACCTTAAACCCTAAACCCTAAACTGAAGAAAATCTCAAACCTTAAATTATACCCTACCCTTAAACCTTAAAATTAACCCTAAACCCTAAATAGTAAACCAGAAAGGAAACCTTAAACTAAAACATACACTATAAACCCTAAACTAGACCTTGAACCCTAAATAATACCCTAAAACCTAAACCCTAAACCCTAAAACCTCAACCCTTAACCTTAAAACCCTAAACCTTAAACCATAAACCCTAAATTAAACCTTAAACACTAAAAAATCCTAAACTAAACCCTAAACCCTAACATAAACCATAAATACTAAAACTTAAACTAAACCTTAAACCCTAAATTAAATACTAAATCATAATTCCTAAATTAAAAATATAACAATAAACCCTAAACCCATATCCAAACCTAAAACACTAAACCCTAAATCATAAGACCTAACTAAACCTAAAACCCTAAACTAAACTATAAACCCTAAACTAAACCCTAAACACTAAATTATAAATGCTTTATTATAAACCCTAAACCAACAATAAACCCTAAACTAAATCCTTAACCCTAAAATTTAAACCCTAAACCCTCAGCTAAACCCTAAACTAAACCTTAACCCCTAAACCTTAAACCCTAAACCCTCAACTCTAAACTCTAAACCCAACCATAAACCCTAAACCTTAAACTTTAAACTTTACCCTAAACCTTAAACTTTACCCTAAAACCTAAATAATAGATACTAAACTAAAAACTAAATGTTAGACCTTTAAACCTTAACTAAACCATAAAATTTAAAGTAAACCTTAAGCTTTAAACCCTAACCCTAAATTAGACACTAAACCCTAAAAACTAAACCCAAAACTAGACCCTAAACCCTAAAACACTAAATCCTAATCCCAACCTTAAACCCTCAACCCTTGACTTTGAATCGTAAACCCTCATCCTAACCCTAAACACCAAACTTTAAACACTAAACCCTCAACTCTAAACTAAACCTAATCTTATACCCTAAACCCTAAAATACTAAACCCTAATCACTAAAACCTAAACCTTAAAACTTGAACTAAACCCTAAACTCTAAACCTTGAACCCTAAACTAAACCTTAAACCCTAAACCTTAAAACACTAAAACCTAAACAAAACTTGAACCCTAAACCCTAAAATAAAACCTAAACCCTAATCCCTAAACCTTAAACCTTAATACCTAAATCGTAAACCCTAAACCTTAAACTAAATCATAAACATTAATCCTTAAACTAAACCCTAAACCTGAACCCATACTCCCTAAAGCTTCAACCTTAAACCCTAAAACTAAACATTAAACCCTAAACTAAACCCTAAACCAAAAACCACCCTAAACTAAACCCTAAACTCTAAACCCTAAAACCTAAAACCTAAACCCTAAGCCCTAAACTAAACACTAATCCTAGACCCTAAACCTTAAGCTAAACCTTAAACCCTACATCCTACATCCTAAACCCTAAACTAAACCTAATCATAAGCCCTAAACCCTAAACCAAAAATTACTAATCCCCAAAACCTAAAACCTTAACTAACATAAACCCTAAACTAAACCTTAAACCCTAAACTAAACCCTAACCCCTAAACTAAACAATAAAACCTTAACCCTAAAATCCAAACCCTAAATCCAATACACTAAAACTAACCCTAAACCTAAAACTAAACTCTAAACCCTAAACTCAAAACCTTAAATACTATACCTTAAACCCTAAACTAGATCCTAAACCCTAATGCTTAAACCCTAAACCTTAAATCCTAAAATCTAAACCTTAAACCCTAAATGAAAGCCTCAACTAAACCATAAAAAAATTAAACTTTAACCCTAATATAAACCAAAAAACCTAAACCATAAACTAAACCCCAAACTCTAAATATTAAACCCTAAACACTAAACCCTAAACCTTAATCTAAACATCAAAACCTAAACCATAAAATAAACCCCAAACTCTAAATTCTAAACCCTAAACAATTAAGCTAAACCTTAAATCTTAAACCCTAACCTTGAAACTAAACACTAAACCCTAGACTAAACCCTAAACCCTAAACTAAACACTAAATCCTAAACTAAACCTTGAACCCTAAACCCTAGACCTTAAATTTGAAACCTTAAACACTAAACCCTAAATTTAACATAACCTTAAACATTAAACCTTTAACACTGAACCCTAAACTAAACTCTAAACCCTAAATCCTACCCTAAACCCTAAACTAAACCCTAAAACCATAAACCCTAAACTCTAAACTCTAAAACTTGAACTAAACCCTAAACTATAAATCCTTAAACCTAAACTTAACCCCAAACCCTAAATCTAAACCTAAACCCCAAACACTAAACCCTAAACACTAAACTAAACCTAAACCCTAAACTAACCCCTAAACCCTAAATTAAACCCTTAACCCTAAACTAAACAAGAAACCCTAAACTTTCCCCAAACACTAAACCTAAAACCTAAACCATAAACCCTAAAATAAACCCAAACCCTAAATCTTAAACTAGAAACTAAATCATAAAACCATAACTAAACCCAAAACCATAATACCTATACTAAACCCAAACCTTAAATCTTAAACTAGAAACCAAACCATAAAACATAAACAAAAGAATGAACCCTAAACCATAACTATAACCTAAACCATAAATTAAAGCATGGAATCTAAACCATAAAATATACCCTAAACCCTAAAACCTAAATCCTAAACTAAAAACTAATCTCTAAACCCTAAACTAAGCCTTAAACATAACCCTAAATCCTATACCTTAAACTAAAAAGGAAACCCTAAACCTTAAACTAAACCTTAAATAATACCCTAAACCCTAATCTAAAATCTAAACCCTAAATCCTAAACTCTAAACTAAACCTCAAACCTCAACCCTAAACCCTAAACCTCAACTAAACCCTAAACTTTAAACTAAACCCTAAACCTTAAATTAAACCCTAATCCCTAAACTAAACACTAAACCCTAAGCCTTAAACTCTAAACCCTAAACTAAACCCTAAATCCTCATCCTTAAACCCTAAGCCCTAAACCAAACACTAAACTATAAACTAAACCCTAAACCTTAAACCATAACCCCTAAACTAAACATTTAACCCTAAATTTTAAAGCCTAAACACTAAACCTTAAACCATAAACTAAACCCTAAACCTTAAACTTTAAACCCTAAACCCTAAGTTAAACCATAAACTAAACCTTAGACCCTAAATCCTAAACCATCAACTCTAAACCCTAAATTCCCTAAACCCTAAACTATAAACTTAACCTTAAACTAAACCTAAACCCTAAGCCTTAAACTAAACCTTAAACCCTAAAATATAAATTAAACCCTAAACTAAATGTTTAACCTTAAACTTTAAACCCTAAACACTAAACAATAAATCTTAAACCCAAACCTCAAACCCTAAACCCTAAACCATAAACTAAACCCTTACCCCTAAAATTTAAACGCTAAACCCTAAGTTAAACCATAAACTAAACCTTTGACCTTAAATCCTAAACCTCAACCCCTAATTGTTAAACCCTAAACCTTAACCTAAACTATCAACTCTAAACCCTTCACCCTAAATCCTAAACCTTAAACCCTAAACTAAACCTTAAACCCTTAACCTAAAACTTTACCCCAAACCCTTAAATAAACCATAAACTAAACCTTAAAACATAAATAATAAACCCTAAATGTTAGACCTTAAAACTTAAACTAAACTCTAAACTCTAAACTAAACACTAAGCTCTAAACCCTAAACCTTAAGTTAGACACTAAAAATTAAACAATAAACCCAAAACTAGACACTAAACCCTAAATTAACATTAAATTTTAATCCTTAAACCAAACCCCAAACCCTAAACCCTAATCCTTAAACCAAACCCTAAACTAAACCCTAAAAAATAAATAATAAATCCTAAACTAGACCCTAAATGTTAGACCTTAAAACCTAAACTAACCCCTAAACACTAAACTTTGAAGTAAACCTTAAGCTCTTAAACCTAAACCAGACACTAAAACCTAAACACTAAACCAAAAACTAGACCCTAAACCTTAAAATAAATACTAAATCCCAATCCCAACTTTAAACCTTAAACCCAATGCTAAACACTAAACCCTAAACTTTAAACCCTACACCCTCAATCTTAAACTACACCTAATTTTAAACCCTAAAATATTAAACCTTAATTCCTAAAAACTAAACCCTAAAACTTGAACTAAACCTTAGACCCTAAACCCTAAACTAAACCTAAACCTAAACCTAAACTAAACCCTAAACCCTAAACTAAACCCTAATCCCTAAATCATAAATTGAACCTTAAATCCTAAACACTAAACCTTAAAACAAGAAAACCTAAACAAGCCTTAAACCATAAACCCTAAAAAAACCTAAACCCTAAACCTTAAACCATAATCCCAAAACCCTAAATCAAACCCTAAACCTTAAACTAAACCCCAAACCTTAAACTTAACCTTAAGCCATAACCCCTAAAATCTAAATCTTAAACCTTAAAACTAAACACTAAACTCTAAACCCTAAACCCTAAACCAAAATCCCTAAACTAAACCCTAAATCCAAAACACTAAACTAAACCCTAAATCCTAAAATAAGCTATAAACCATAAACCCTCAAACCTAAACTCAAAATCTTAAATTATAAACCCTAAACCTTTAACCTTAAACCCTAAACTCTAAACCTTAAGTCCTAAACTAAAGACTAAACCCTAGACCCTAAACCCTAAACTAAACCTTAAACCCTACACCTTACATCCTATACCCTAAATTAAACCCAATTCTAAACCTTAAACCCTCAATCATAAAACACTAAACCCTAAAACCTAAAACCTAAACTAACATCAACCTTAAACCTTAAAATAATCCATAACTCTTAAGGTAAACCATAAACCCTAAACCAAACCATAAAACCTAAACCCTAAACCTCAAACCCTAAATCTAATATACTAAAACAAACACTAAACCAAAAACCTAAAACTAAACCCTAAACTCAAAACCCTAAACACTAAACCTTAAACCCTAAACTAAACCCTAATGCTTAAACCCTATACATTAAACTCTAAACATTAAACCTTAAATGCAAACCTTAACTAAACCATAAAACCTAAAACTTAAACCCTAAAAAAACCTTAATCTAAACCACTAAACTTAAACCATAAACTAAACCCCAAACTCTAAATTATAAACCCTAAACCCTAATCTAAATCCCAAAACTTAAACCATAAATTAAACCCCAAACTCTAAATTATAAACCTTAAACCCTAAACACTTAAACTAAAGCCTAAATTCTATATCATAAACCTAAAACAAAACATTAAACCCTAGATTGAACCCTAAGCCCTAAACTAAACTAAGCCATGAACCCTAAACCTTACACTAAACTAAACCCTAGGCCATTAGCCCTAAACATTAAATTGAATCCTAAACCCTAAAACTCTAAACCCTAAAACCCCAAACCTTAAACTAAACACGAATACTTAAACCTTAAAACCCTAAAATAAACCCTAAACCCCAAATCAAAATCTTAAAACTAAATTAAAACCTAATCCCTATACCCTAAAGTAAACATTAAACCCTAAACCCTAAATTAAACCTTAAACCATATACCATAAAACCTAAACTATAAAACTCAAACCCTAAATTAAACCCAAAAACCTAATCTAAACCCTAAACCTTAAACTAAACACCAACCCTAAATCCTAAACTAGAAACTAAACCATAAAAACTAAACTAAAGCATCCCTAAACTAAACACTAAACTATATCATAAACCCTAAACTAAAGCATGGACCCTAAACCATAAAATATACCCTAAACTAAAACCTTAACCCTAAATACTAAACTAAAAACTAGTCTTTAAGCCCTAAACTGAATTCTAAACCCTAAACCTTATACTAAACCATAAACCCTAAACTCTAAACCCTGATCTAAAACACAAACCATAAATTTTAAACCCTAAAACTACTACCCTAAAACCTTAATCCTAAATACTAAACCCTAAACATTTAAACCCTAAACCCTTAAAATCTAAACCCTAAATGCTAAATGCTAAGCTAAACCCTAATTATTAAATAATAAACTATATACTAAACCCTAAACCCTATATAAAACTTAATTTGAAATAAGTGTCCCTATTTTAGGAAATAGGGGTGTGTTAGGTACAAAAAATATTAAACTAAAAACTAAGCCCCAAACCCTAAACCCTAAACATTAAACTAAACTATAAACCCTAAACTCTAAACCTTAAATTAAACCATAAATTCTAAACCCTAAACCTTAAAACTTAAACCTTAAACCCTATAACCTCAATCCTAAATATTAAACTCTAAAACCCTAAACCTTTAAACCTTAAACCCTTAAAACCTAAACCCTAAATCCCAAACTAAATGCTAAAGCCTAAACTATACAATAAATACTAAACCCTAAACCTTAAATACTAAAGTAAACCTTAAACCATAAACTAAACTCTAAAACTTAAATATTAAACACTAAACTAAACCATAAAACCTAAACTAAATGCTAAACCCTAAATCCTATATAAAAACTAAACCTTAAACCCTAAGCTAAACCATAAACCCTAAAAACTAAACTATAAATTTTAAACCTAAACTAACCCTAAACCCTTAAAAAACCTAAACCATAAACAAAACCCCAAATTATAAATTTTAAACCCTAAACCCTAAACTTAAAAAACTAAACTAAACCATAAACTTTGAACTCTAAAATATAAATCCTTGAACCTAAACCCTATACCCCGAACCCAACTCAAAATCCAAAACTAAACCATAAACCCTAAACTAAATCCTAAACCCTAAACCTTAAATCTTGAACCCTAGACCTTAAATTAAACCATAAACATTAAAACCAACCCAAAACCCTAAACTTGAAATAAAACCCTAAACCTTAAACTAAACCCTAAACCCTAAAACCTAAATCTTAAAACCCAAACCCTAAACCCTAAATGTTTAACAATAAACACTAAACTCTACACATTAAACTAAACCCTAAACCCTCAACCCTAAACCCAATCCTAATCCCTAAACTTTAAACTAATTCATAAGCTCCAAACCTTAAACACTAAACCCTAAAACATAAACCTTAAAATAAATTATTAACCCTAAAATGAACTAAACCATAAACCTTAAACTAAGCCATAAACCCTAAACCCTAAACTAAACTTAAATACTAAACTAAACCCTAAGCTATAAGGTTTAAACACTAAACACTAAACTAAACCCTAAACCCTAAACTAAACCTAAATTTTAAACTAAACCCTAAGCTATAATCCTTAAACACTAAACACTAAAATAAACCCTAAACCCTTAAATAAACACTAATCCATAAACCTTTAAACCCTAAAATAAACCCTAAACCCCAAACTAAAATCTTAAAAGTAATCTAAAACTTAATCCCTATAACCTAAAGTAGACCTTAAACCTTACACTAAACCCTAAATCCTAAAACCCTAAACTAAACCCTAAATGAAACCCTAAAACCTAATCTAAATGCTAAACCCTAAACAAAACCATAAACCTTGAAACCTAAACCTTAAACTAAACCTTAAACCCTAAAATAAACCCTAACCTAAACTATAAACCCTAAATCCTAAACTAGAAACTAAACCCTAAAACCTAAAGTAAAACATGGACCCAAAACCCTAAACTACATAGACCCTAAACCATAAACTAAACCCTAAATCTTAAACTAAAAACTAAGCCCTAAACCCTAAGCTAAATCCTAAACCCTAAACCTTAAACTAAACTATAAACCCTAAATTATAAACCTTAAATGAAACCATAAACCATAAATTCTAAACCCTAAACTAAACCCTAAACCCTAAAACCTCAATCCTAAATACTAAACCCTAAAACCCTAAACATTTAAACCCTAAACCTTAAACTCTAAATGTTAAACTAAACCCTAAATCCTAAATGTTAAACTAAACCCTAAACCCTAGACTAAACCCTAAACAAAACCCTAAATATTAAACCCTAAACTAAATGCTAAACCCTAAATCTTAAATAAAATCTAATTTTAAATAAGTGTCCCTATTTTCAAAAATGAGGGTGTGTTGGGTACAACAAATCCTAAACTAAAAACTAAACCCTAAACCCTAAATTAAATCTTAAACATTAAACTAACCCCTAAACCCTAAACTTTAAACCCTAAATTAAACCATAAACCATAAATTCCAAACCCTAAAATAAACCTTAAACCCTAAAGCTTAAACCTTAAACCCTAAAACCACAATCCTAAATACTAAAACCTAAAACCCTAAACCTTTAAACCTTAATTCCTCAAAACCTAAACCCTAAACCCTAAATCATAAACTATACCCTAAATACTAAACCCTAAATGTTAAATTAAACACTAAACCCCAATCTAAACCATAAACCCTACATACTAAACCCTTAACTAAACCTTAAATAATAAACTAAATGATAAACCCTAAATCCTATATAAAAACTAAACCCTAAACTAAACCCTAAACATTAAACAAATACTAAAGCCTAAACACTAAATGAAACCCTAAATCCTAAACTAAACCCTAAAACGTTTACTATAAACCCTAAATCCTAAACCCCAAAAATTAAAGCTTAAACCCCACACACTAAACCCTAAGCACTAAACTAAAACCTAAAACATAAACCTTAAACTAAACCCTAAACTCTTTCATATAAACCCTAAACTAAACCCTAAAACCTAAACACCCACCTAAACACTAAACATTAAACTCTAAACTAAACACTAAACCATATACTAAACCTTAAAACTTTAAATAAAATATTAAAACCTAAACTAAACCCTAAAACCTAAATCCTCAACTAAACCATAAACCCTAAATTAAACCTTAAACTATAAATCATAAATACTAAATTAAAATCTAAACCCTAAACTAAAGCTTAAACCATAAATCCTAAATAATACCACAAAATCTAAACCTAAAACAAAACCTAAATCTTAAATCATAAACTAAAAACTAAGATCTAAACCCTAAACCCAACCCTAAACCCAAAACTAAACTATAAACCCTAAATTAAACCCTAAACCTTAAACCCTAAATCTCAAACCCTAAATTATACCCTACCCAAAAACCCTAAACTTAACCCTAAACCCTAAATACTAAAGCAAAAAGGAAACCCTAAGCATTGAACACTGAACCCTAAACCCTAAACTAAACTTTGAACCCTAAATAATACCCTAAACCCTAATCTAAACTCTAAAACCTAAACCTTAAACCCTAAACTCTAAACTCTAAACTAAACCCTAAAACATTAAATCAAAAACCTCAACCCTAAACCATAAACCCTAAAACCTAAACCCTAAAATAAACCCTAAACCCTAAACTAAATATTAAATCCTAATTCCTAGACAAAAAATTAAACAATAAACCCTAAACCTATATCTAAACCTTAAATACTAATTTCTAAATCATAAAACCTAACCAAAACCTACACCCTAAACTAAACCATAAACCCTAAACCCAAATACTTAAACCCTAAATTAAACCCTAAACCCCAAATTAAACCCTAAACCTTAAACTAAACCCTAAACCCTAAATTAAACCCTAAACCCTCAATCCTAAGCCCTAAGCCCATCCCTCAACCCTAAACTATAAACTAAACTTAAACTAAATTCCAAACTCTAAACCTTAAACTCTAAACCCTAATTAAACCCTAAACCCTAAACTAAACACTAAACCCCAACCCTAAACATTAAACCATAAACTAAACCTTTAACCCTAAACTTTAAACCTTGAACCCTGAGTTAAACATTAAACTAAACATTAGACCCTAAATCCTAATCCCTGACCCTTAAATCCTAAACCCTCAACTCTAAACCTTAAACCTAACCTAAACCCTAAACCTTAAAGCCTAAACTAAACCCTAAACACTAAACCTTAAACTTTACCCTAAACCCTAAGATAAACTTCAAACCCTAAACCTTAAACCAAACTCTAAACTATAAACCCTAAACTAAATCCTAAATTTAAAGTTAAATAATAAACCCTAAAATAGACCCTAAATTTTAGCCCTTAAAACCTAAACTAAACCCTAAACTTTAAACTCTAAACTAAACCCTAAGCTTTAAACCATAAACCCTAAATTAGACACTAAAACCAAATTACTAAACCAAAAACTCCCTAGACCCTAAACCCTAAACTAAACACTAAATAACAATCCCAACCTTAAACTATAAACCTAAAACCCTCAACTCTAAACCTTTAACCCTAAACCTAACCCTAAACACTAAACCCTAAACCTTAAAACCCAACCCTAAACTAAACTAATCTTAAACCCTAAATCCTAAAATACTAAACCTTAATCCCTAAAACCTAAACCCTAAAACTTGAACTAAACCCTAAATCCTAAACTAAACCAAACCTAATCCTTAAATCCTAAACTAAACCCTAAAATGAACCTTAAACCATAATCTTTAAACCTTAAAATAATAAAACCTAAACAAACCTTAAAACCTAAACCCTAATCAATAAACATTAAAACCTAATCCTTAAACTAAAAACTATACCCTAAGCCCTTAACCTTAAACTAAACCCTAACCCATAACCCCTAAAACTTAAACGTTAAACCCTAAAATAAAACACTAAACTATAAACCTTAAAACCTAAACTAAACCCTAAATTAAACCATAAAAACTAATCTAAACTATAAACCTAAAATAAAACATCAAACCTCTAAACCTAAACACTAAACCCTAAATTAAACCCTAAACCATAAATTATAAACCCTAAACTAAACCCAAGCCCTAAATCCTAAACTAAAAACTAAACAAAATTATGAATGCTAAACCCTAAACTCTAAACTAAAGAATGGAACCTAATCCCTAAACCCTAAATATTAAACTAAAAACTAATCCCTAAACCCTAAACTAAATCCTAAACTCAGCCTTAATTAAACCTTAAACTAAACCCTAAACCCTAAACTAAATCCTAAACTCAGCCTTAATTAAACCTTAAACTAAACCCTAAACCCTAAACTCTAAACCCTAATCTAAAGCACAAACCATAAATTCTAAACCCTAAACTAAACCCTAAGATCTAAACCTAAACCATAAAACCTCAATCCTAAATACTAAACCCTAAAGATTTAAACCCTAAACCCTTAAAATCTAAACCCTAAACTAAACCTCAAACCCTAAATCATAAACTAAACCCTAAACCCTAAATTCTAAATGCTAAACTAAACCCTATACCCCAAACTAATCCTCGAGTTAAACCTTAAAACTTAAATATTAAACCTTAAAATAAAACCTAAATTAAATCCTAAACCCTAAATCCTATATAAAAACTAATTTGAAATAAGTGTCCCTATTTTTAAAAAAGGGGGTGTGTTGGGTACAACAAATCCTAAACTAAAAACTAAGCCTTAAACCCTAAACTAAAACATAAATCCTAAACCATAAACATTAAACTAAACTATAAACCCTAAACTCTAAACCATAAATTCAAAACCCTAAACTAAATCCTAAACCTTAAACCCAAACCTTAAACCCTAAAACCTCAATCCTAAATATTAAACCCTAAAACCCTAAAACTTTAAACCTTAAATGCTTAAAATGTAAACCCTAAACCCTAAATCCTAAACTATACCCTAAATACTAAACTTTAAACCCTAAATTTTAAATTCTAAACTAAACATTAAACCCCAAACTAAACCACAAACTAAAACCTAAACCCTAAATATTAAACCTGAAAATAAACCTTGAACCTTAAACTAAATGTTAAACATTGATCTTATATAAAAACAAAACCTCAAACCCTAAACCCTAAAAACTAAAGCATAAATATTAAACCCTAAACTTAAACCCTAATCTAAACCCCAAAACCTAAACCATACACTAAACCCTAAACTTTAAATTCTAAACCATAAACCTTAAAATTTCAAACCTAAACTAAACCCTAAAATGTAAATCCTTAACCCTAAATCATACACCCTAAACCAACCCAAAATCCAAACTTAAACCATAAACCCTAAACTAAATCCTAAACCCTAAACCTTAAATCTTGAACCTTAAACCTTAAATTAAACTCTAAACCTTAAACCCAACCCTAAACCCTAAACCCTTAACTAAACACTAAACCCAATATTAAACCCTTAACCCTAAACCCCAAACCCCATACCCTAAACCTTTAACCATAAACCCTAAATTATACACCTTAAACTAAACCATAAACCTTAAACCCAATATTAATCCTTAAACCCTAAACTAATTCATAAGCCCTAAACCCTAAATAAAACTAAACCCTAAACCTTTAACTAAGCCCTAAACCCTAAACTAAACCTAAATACTAACTAAACCTTAATCCATAATCCCTAAGCCCTAAACACTAAAAATTAAACTAAACCCTAAACCCTAAAATAATAAACCCTAAACTAGACACTAATCCATTAACCTTAAAACACTAAACTAAACCCAAAACCCTAAACACTACAACAAACTCTTATAACTAATCTAAACCCTAACCCTATACCCTAAAGTAAACATTAAACCTTAAACTAAACCCTAAACCCTAAACAAAACCTTAAACCTTAAAATCTAAACCCTAAACCCTGACTTAAACAGTAAACCATAAACTAAACCTTAAACCCTAAACTAAACCCTAAATCTTTAACTAGAAACTAAATCCTAAAACCTAAATTAAAGCATGAACATTAAACCCTAAACCCTAAACAAAAGCATGGACCTTAACCCATAAAATATACCCTAAACCTTAAACTAAACACTAAATCCTAAATTAAAAACTAAGCCCTAAACCCTAAGATAAATCCTAAACACTTAACCTTAAATTAAACCCTAAACCACAAACAATAAATTCTAAACCCTAAACTAAACCCTAAATCTTAAAACCTAAACCCTAAAACCTCAATCATATTAAACCTTAAAACCCTAAACATTTAAACCCTAAACCCTTAAAATCTAAACCTTAAACCCTAAACTAAACATTAAACCCTAAATCCTAAACTAAACCATAAACCCTAAATGATAAACTAAACCTTAAACCCTAAACTAAATGTTAAACACTAAATCTTATATAAAACCTAATTTTAAATAAGTGTTCTTATTTTCAAAAATGGGGGTGTGTTGGGTACAACAAATATTAAACTAAAAACTAAGCCCTAAACCTTAAATTAAACCCTAAACTCTAAATATTAAACTAAACTATAAACCCTAAACTCTAAACCCTAAAGTAAATCATAAACTATAAATTCTAAACACTAAACCCTAAACCTAATCTTTAAACCCTAAAACCTCAATCCAAAATATTAAAACCTAAAACCATAAATCTTTAAACCTTAAACCCTCAAAACCTAAACCCTAAACCCTAAATCTTAAACTATACCCTAAATATTAAACTTTAAACCTCAAATGCTAAAATAAACCCCAAACTAAACCCTAAAGTAAGCCCTAAATATTAAGCCCTAAACTAAACCTTGAATAATAAATTAAATGATAAACCCTAAATCTTATATAAAAACTAAACCCTAAATGCTAAACTAAACCCTAAATACCAAACACTAAACCCTAATCACTAAACTAAACCCTAAACCCTAAAAACATTTACTATAAACCCTAAATCCTAAATTCCAAACCCCAAATATTAAAGTTAACACTAAACGCTAAACCCTAAGCATTAAACTAAAACCTAAAACCTAAAACCTAGACCTTAAACTAATCCTTAAACCCTTTAATATAAACCCTAAACATGAAATGCTAAATATAATAACCTAAACCCTAAACTAAACACTAAACCATATATTAAACCCTAAAACCTTAAACAAAATAATAAACCCTAAACTAAAGCATATAGCCTAAACCCTAAATAAAACCCTAAATCCTAAAATAAACCCTAAATTATAAACTAAACCTTAAACCCTAAATCCTAATTTAAAAACTAAACCCTAAATTAAATCTTAAACTATAAATCCTAAATAATACCACAAACCCTAAACCTGAAATGAAACCCAAAACCTTAAATCTTAAACTAAAAACTAAGATCTAAACCCTAAACCCAAAACTAAACTATAAACCCTAAACCTTAAACTAAACCCTATACTAAACCCTAAACCCCAAACCATAAACCCTATACTAAATAAAATCTCAAACCTTAAATTATACACTACCCTTAAAATTAACCCTAAACCCTTCATAGTAAACTAAAAAGGAAACCTTAAAACCTAAACCTTAAACTAAAGCCTACACTATAAACCCTAAACTAGAGTTTGAACCCTAAATAATACCCTAAAACCTAAACCCTAAAACCTCAAACCTCAAACCTCAACCCTTAACCCTAAAACCCTAAACCATAAACTATAAACCCTAAACTAAACCTTAAACACTAAAAAATCCTAAACTAAACCCTAAATCCTTAAATAAACCCTAACATAAACCATAAATACTAAAACTTAAACAAGACCTTAAACCCTACACTAAATACTAAATCATGATTCCTAAATTAAAAATTAAACAATAAACCCTAAACCCATATCCAAAACTAAAACACTAAACCCTAAATCATAAAACCTAACTAAACCTAAAACCCTAAACTAAACTCTAAACCCTAAACTAAACCCTAAACACTAAACCATAAATCCTTTACTATAAACCTATACTAAAAACCCAAACCCTAAATTAAACCCTAAAACCCAAACTAAACCCTAAACCCTAAATTAAACCTTAAACCCTAAGCCTTAAACTAAAATTTAAACCCTAATCCCTAAACTAAACCTTAAACCCTAAACCCATCATTCAACCCTAAATTAAACCCTAAACTATAAACTAAGCCCTCAACTAAACCCTAAACCCTACCCTAAACCTTAAACCCTAAACTAAACCCTTAACCCCAAACTTTAAACCCTAAACTAAACATTAAACACTAAACCCTAAAACCCAAACCCAAACCCTAAACTAAACCCTTAACCCTAAACTTTAATCCCTAGACCCTCAGCTAAACCCTAAACTAAACCTTAGACCCTAAACCTTAACCCCTAACCCTTAAACCCTAAACCCTCAACTCTAAACCCAACCATAAACCCTAAACCCTAAACCTTAAACCTTAAACTTTAACCTAAACCCTAAATAATTAATACTAAACTAGAAACTGAATATTAGACCTTAAAACCTTAACTAAACCATAAAATTTAAAGTAAACCTTAAGCTTTAAAACCTAAACCTTAAATTAGACACTAAACCCAAAACTAGACCCTAAACCCTAAAACACTAAATCCTAATCCCAACCTTAAACCCTCAACCCTTGACTCTAAATCGTAAACCCTAATCCTAACCCTAATCTCTAAACCATCAACCCTTAATTAAACCTAATCTTAAACCCTAAACCCTAAAATACTAAACCCTAATCACTAAAACCTAAACCTTAAAACTTGAACTAAATCCTAAACTCTAAACCTTAAACCCTAAACTAAACCTTAAACCCTAAACCTTAAAACACTAAAACCTAAACAAAACTTAAACCCTAAACTATAAAATAAAACCTAAACCCTAATCCCTAAACCTTAAACCTAATATAAACCCCAAAACCTAAACCATAAACTAAACCGCAAACTATAAATTCTAAACCCTAAACACTAAACCCTAACCTTAATCTAAACACCAAAACCTAAACCATAAAATAAACCCCAAACGTTAAATTCTAAATCCTAAACCCTAAACACTTAAGATAAACCTTAAATTGTAAACCCTAACCTTGAAACTAAACACTAAATGCTAGACTAAACCCTAAACCTTGAACCCTAAACCCTAAACTAAACACTAAATCCTTAACTAAACCTTCAACCCTAAACCCTTAACCCTATACTAAACCCTAGACCTTAAATTTGAAACCTTAAACACTAAACCCTAAATTGAACCTAACCTTAAACTTTAAACCTTTAACACTAAACCCTAAACTAAACTCTAAACCCTAAATCCTACCATAAACCCTAAACTAACCCTAAACTCTAAACTCTAAAACCTAAATTAGAACCTAAACTTAACCCCAAACCCTAAATCTAAACCTAAACCCCAAACACTAAACCCTAAACACTAAAGTAAACCTAAACCCTAAACTAAACCCTAAACCAAAAATGAAACCCTAAACCCTTAACCCTAAATGAAACAAAAAACACTAAAATTTAAACGCCAAACCCTAAACCTAAAACCTAAACCATAAACCCTAAAATAAACCCAAACATTAAATCTTAAACTAGAAACTAAATCATAAAACCATAACTAAACCCAAAACAATAAGACTTAAACTAAACCCAAACCCTAAATCCTAAACTAGAAACCAAACAATAAAACCTAAACAAAAGCATGAACCCTAAACCCTAAACTATAACCTAAACCATAAACAAAAGCATGGACTCTAAACCATAAAATATATGCTAAACCCTAAAACCTAAATCCTAAACTAAAACTAATCTCTAAACCCTAAACTAAGCCTTAAACATAACCCTAAATCCTAAATCTTAAACTAAAAAAGAAAACCCTAAACCTTAAACTAAACCCTAAATAATACCCTAAACCTTAATCTAAACTCTAAACCCTAAATCCTAAACTCTAAACTCTAAACAAAACCCCAAACCCTCAAACCTCAAATCTCAACCCCAAATGCTAAACCCTAAACCTCAGCTAAACCCTAAACCCTAAACTTTAAACTAAACCCTAAACCTTAAATTAAACCTTAATCCCTAAACTAAACCCTAAATCCTAAGCCTTAAACCCTAAACCCTAAATTAAACACTAAACCCTAAACCATAACCTAAACATTTAACCCTAAATTTTAAACCCTAAACACTAAACCTTAAACCCTAACCCCAAACCCTAAACCTTAAACCATAAACTAAACCCTTACCTTAAACTTTAAACCCTAAGTTAAACCATAAACTAAACCTTAGACCCTAAATCCTAAACCCTAACACTTAACCCTTAAACCTTAAACCCTACACCCTAACCTAAACAATCAACTCTAAACCCTAAATTCCCTAAACCCTAAACCCTAAACTATAAACTTAACCTTAAACTAAAACCTAAACTCTAAGCCTTAAACTAAACTTTAAACCCTAAAATATAAATTAAACCCTAAACCCTAAACTAAATGTTTAACCTTAAACTTTAAACCCAGAACACTAAACAATAAATCTTAAACCCAAACCTTAAACCCTAAACCCTAACCATAAACTAAAGCCTTACCCCTAAAATTTAAACCCTAAACCCTAAGTTAAACCATAAATTAAACCTTAGACCTTAAAGCCTAAACCCCAACCCCTAACTGTTAAACCCTAAACCTTAACCTAAATTATCAACTCTAAACCCTTCACCCTAAACCCTAAACCTTAAACCCTAAATGAAACCTTAAACCCTAAACCTTGAAATTTACCCAAAACCCTAAAATAAACCATAAACTAAACCCTAAAACATAAATAATAAACTCTAAATGTTAGACCTTAAAACTTAAACTAAACTCTAAACTCTAAACTAAACACTGAGCTCTAAACCCTAAACCTTAAGTTAGACACTAAAAATTAAATAATAAACCCAAAACTAGACCCTAAACCCTAAATTAACATTAATTCTAATTCTTAAACCAAACCCCAAACCCTAAGCCCTAAACCCTAATCCTTAAACCAAACCCTAAACTATAAATTATAAACCCTAAACCCTAAAAACTAAAGCTTAAATATTAAACCCTAAACTAAACCCTAAACTTAAACCCTAATCTAAACCCCAAAATCTAAACCATACACTAAACCCTAAACTCTAAATTCTAAACCAAAAACCATAAAATTTAAAACCTGAACTAAACCCTACACATTAAACCTTAAAATATAAATCCTTAACCCTAAATCCTACACCCTAAACCAATCAAAAATCTAAATTTAAACCATAAACCCTAAACTAAATCCTAAACCCTAAACCTTAAATCTTGAAACTTAAACCTTAAATTAAACTCTAAACCTTAAAACCCAACCCTAAACCCTAAACCCTTAACTAAACACTAAACCCAATATTAAACACTAAACCCTTAACCCTAAACTAAATAAAAAATCCTAAGACCTAAATCTTAAGCCCCAAAACCCATACCCTAAACCTTTAACCATAAACCCTAAATTATACACCTTAAACTAAACCATAAACCTTAAACCCAATACTAATCCTTAAACCCTAAACTAATTCATAAGCCATATACCCTAAATAAAATTAAACCCTAAACCTTTAACTAAGCCCTAAACCCTAAACTAAACCTAAATACTAAACTAAACCTTAATCCATAATCCCTAAGCCCTAAACACTAAATATTAATTAAACCCTAAACCCTAAAATAATAAACCCTAAAACCCTAAACTAGACACTAAACCATAAACCTTAAAACTCTAAACTAAATCGAAACCCCTAAACCCCAGAATAAAATCTTATAACTAATCTAAACCGTAACCCTATACCCTAAAGTAAACATTAAACCTTAAACTAAACCCTAAACAAAACCTTAAACCTTAAAAGCTAAACAAAATTAAACCCTAAACCTTTAACTAAGCCCTAAACCCTAAACTAAACCTAAATACTAAACTAAACCTTAATCCATAATCCCTAAGCCCTAAACACTAAATATTAAACTAAACCCTAAACCCTAAAATAATAAACCCTAAACTAGACACTAATCCATAAACCTTAAAACCCTAAACTAAACCCAAACCCCTAAACCCCAGAATAAACTCTTATAACTAATCTAAAGCCTAACCCTATACCCTAAAGTAAACATTAAACCTTAAACTAAACCCTAAACAAAACCTTAAACCTTAAAAGCTAAACAAAATCAAACCCTAAACCTTTAACTAAGCCCTAAACCGTAAACTAAACCTAAATACTAAACTAAACCTTAATCCATAATCCCTAAGCCCTAAACACTAAATATTAAACTAAACCCTAAACCCTAAAATAATAAACCCTAAAACCCTAAACTAGACACTAATCCATAAAACTTAAAACCCTAAACTAAACCCAAACCCCTAAACCCTAGAATAAACTCTTATAACTAATCTAAACCCTAAACCTATACCCTAAAGTAAACATTAGACCTTAAACTAAACCCTAAACAAAACCTTAAACCTTAAAAGCTAAACCCTAAACCCTAACTTAAACACTAAACCATAAACTAAACCTTAAACCCTAAACTAAACTATAAACCCTAAACTAAACCCAAACCCTAAATCTTTAACTAGAAACTAAATCCTAAAACCTAAAGTAAAGCATGAACCCTAAACCCTAAACTATACCCTAAACCCTAAACTAAAGCATGGACCTTAACCCATAAAATATACCCTAAACCTTAAACTAAACCCTGAATCCTAAATTAAAAACTAAGCCCTAAACCCTAAGCTAAATCCTAAACACTAAACCTTAAACTAAACCATAAATCCTAAACAATAAAACCTAAACTAAAATAAAAACTATAAATTCTAAACCCTAAACTAAACCCTAAACCTTAAAACCTAAACCCTAAAACCTCAATCCTAAATACTAAACCTTAAAACCCTAAACATTTAAACCATAAACCCTTAAAATCTAAACCCTAAACCCTAAACTAAATATTAAACCCTAAATCCTAAACTAAACCCTAAATGCTAACCTAAAACTTAAACCCCAAAGTAAACCCCAAACAAAACCCTAATTTTAAACCCTAAACTAAATGTTAAACCCTAAATCTTATATAAATCCTAATTTTAAATAAGTGTCCTTATTTTCAAAAATGGGGGTGTGTTGGGTACAACAAATACTAAACTAAAAACTAAGCCCTAAACCTTAAATTAAACCCTAAACTCTAAACATTAAACTAAACTATAAACCCTAAACTCTAAACCCTAAACTAAACCATAAACTATAAATTCTAAACCCTAAACCCTAAACCTAAACCTTAAACCCTAAAACCTCAATCCAAAATATTAAAACCTAAAACCATAAACCTTTAAACCTTAAACCCTCAAAACCTAAACCATAAACCCTAAATATTAAACGTTAAACCTCAAATGCTAAAATAAACCCTAAACCCCAAACTAAACCCTAAACCCTAAATTAAACCTTGAATAATAAATTAAATTATAAACCTTGAATCTTATATGAAAACTAAACTCTAAATGCTAAACTAAACCCTAAACACCAAAAACTAAACCCTAATCACTAAACTAAACCTCAAACCCTAACTAAACCCTAAAAACATTTATTATAAACCCTAAATCCTAAATTTCAAACCCCAAATATTAAATCTTAAACACTAAACCCTAAGCACTAAACCTTAAACCTTAAACCCTAAACCCTAAACCTTAAACTAAATCCTTAAACTAAACCCTAAACCCTAACCCATAATCCCTAAAGCTTCAACCTTAAACCCTAAAACTAAACATTAAACCCTAAACTAAACCCTAAACCAAAAACCAAAAACCTTTAAAATAGACCATAAATCCACAACATTAAATTAAACCTTAAATCCTAAATAAACCCTAAACCTTCAACTCAAAACCCTAAATCTTAAACCCTAAACCCTAAACTTTAAACCGTAAAACCTAAAACCTAAACCCTAAGCCCTAAACTAAACACTAAATCCTAGACCCTAAACCTTAAAGCCTACATCCTACATCCTAAACCCTAAAATATATACCCTAAACTAAACCTAATCCTAAACTGTAAGCCTTAAATAAAAAAATTACTAATCCCTAAAACCTAAAACCTAAACTAACATAAACCCTAAACTAAACCTTAAACCCTAAACTAAACCCTAACCCCTAAACTAAATAATAAAATCTAAACCCTAAAATCCAAACCCTAAACCCAATACACTAAAATAAACCCTAAACTCAAAACCCTAAATACAATACCTTAAACCCTAAACTAGATCCTAAACCCTAATGCTTAAACCCTAAACCTTAAATCCTAAACTCTAAACCTTAAACCCTAAATGAAAACCTCAACTAAACCATAAAACTTAAACCCTTAACCTTAAAAAAATTAAACCTTAAACCTAATATAAACCCCAAAACCTAAACCATAAACTAAACCCCAAACTCTAAATTTTAAACCCTAAACCCTAAACCTTAATTTAAACACTAAAACCTAAACCATAAAATACACCACAAACTCTAAATTCTAAACCCTAAACACTTAAGCTAAACCTTAAATCTTAAACCCTAACCTTCAAACTAAGCACTAAACCCTAGACTAAACCCTAAACCTTGAACCCTAAACTCTAAACTAAACACTAAATCCTAAACTAAACCTTGAACCCTAAACCCTTAATTCTATACTAAACCCTAGACCTTAAATTTTAAACCTTAAACACTAAACCCTAAATTTAACCTAACCTTAAACATTAAACCTTTAACACTGAACCCTAAACTAAACTCTAAACCTTAAATCTTAAACCCTAACCTTGAAACTAAGCACTAAACCCTAGACTAAACCCTAAACCTTGAACCCTAAACCCTAAACTAAACACTAAATCCTAAACTAAACCTTGAACCCTAAACCCTAAATCCTACCCTAAACCCTAAACTAAACCATAAAATGTTAAACCCTAAACTCTAAAATTTAAAACCTGAACTAAACCCTAAACTATAAATCCTTAAACCTAAACTTAACCCCAAAACCTAAATCTAAACCTAAACCCCAAACACTAAACTAAACCTAAACCCTAAATTAAACTTTAATCCCAAAATGAAACACTAAACCCTTAACCCTAAATTTTAAACCCCAAACCCTAAACATAAAACCTAAACCATAAACCCAAAATCTAAATCTTAAACTAGAAACAAAATCATAAAACCATAACTAAACCCAAAACCATTATACCTAAACTAAATCCAAACCCTAAATCCTAAACTAGAAACCAAACCATAAAACCTAAACAAAAGCATGAAGCCTAAACCCTAAACTATAACTTAAACCATAAACTAAAGCATGGACTCTAAACCATAAAATATACACTAAACCCTAAAACCTAAATCCTAAACTAAAAACTAATCTCTAAACCCTAAACTAAGCCTTAAACATAACCCTAAATCCTAAATCTTAAACTAAAAAGGAAACCCTAAACCTTAAACTAAACCCTAAACCCTAAACCCTAAACCTTAAACTAAACCATAAATAATACCCTAAACCCTAATCTAAACTCTAAACCCTAAACTAAACCCTAAATCCTAAACTCTAAACTCTAAACTAAACCTCAAACCTTAAAACATCAAACCTCAACCCTAAACCCTAAACCGTAAACCTTAATTAAACCCTAAACCCTAAACTTTAAACTAAACCCTAAACCTTAAATTAAACCCTAATCCCTAAACTAAACCCTAAACCCTAAGCCTTAAACCCTAAACCCTAAACTAAACCCTAAATCCTCATCCTTAAACCCTAAGCCCTAAACCAAAACCTAAACTATAAACTAAACCCTAAACCATAACCCCTAAACTAAACATTTAACCCTAAATTTTAAACTCTAAACACTAAACCTTAAACCCCAACCCCAAACCGTAAACCCTAAACCTTAAACCTTAAACCATAAACTAAACCCTTACCTTAAACTTTAAACCCTAAAACCTAAGTTAAACCATAAACTAAACCTTAGACCCTAAATCCTAAACCCTAACCCTTAACCCTTAAACCTTAAACCCTAAACCCTAACCTAAACCATCAACTCTAAACCTTAAACCCTAAACTATATACTTAACCTTAAACTAAAACCTAAACCCTAAGCCTTAAACTAAACCTTAAACCCTAAAATATAAATTAAACCCTAAACCATAAACTAAATGTTTAACCTTAAACTTTAAACCCTGAACACTAAACAATCAACCTTAAACCCAAACTTCAAACCCTAAACCCTAAACCATAAACTAAACCTTAGACCTTAAAGCCTAAACCCCAACCCCTAACTGTTAAACCCTAAATAACCTAAACTATCAACTCTAAACCCTTCACCCTAAACCCTAAACCTTAAACCCTAAATTTACCTTAAACTTTACCCCAAACCCTAAAATAAACCATAAACTAAACCTTAAAACATAAATAATAAACCCTAAATGTTAGACCTTAAAACTTAAACTAAACTCTAAAATCTAAACTAAACACTAAGTTATAAACCCTAAACCTTAAGTTAGACACTAAAAATTAAACAATAAACCCAAAACTAGACCCTAAACCCTAATTAACATTAAATTCTAATCTTAAAAAGTGTTCAAAGATGGTTTTGGCTCCTGCTACTGCGCGTGCGAACCCAAATTTGAAATCGGCTGCTGTGATCCGAGCGGCCGATAAGGCTGTGGTTGCCGTTACGGAGGAGGTTCTTCCTACTAGTAGAGGGAGGAACCAGAATACCCTCAAAGGGATTTCTACTACAGGGATTGAAGATACTACAGCTGTGTGTTCGGCCTACGTTCCTGGTTCAGGGCATGGACCAGGGGGGCAAACCTATGCAGATGTGGCAGCCTTCGAAGTAGATATACACGATGCTCGGCCTCATACAACACCTGTACCTACCCGCGTATCGCCTGTAAGTGCTTTAAAACCTATTAGGGTAACTCTAGACCCTGAATTAGCAAAAAATATCTTCCAAGAAGAAAAATGGTTTTCCTCTTGTGCTGCCATTTTTTGTTTCTGTGGTTTCTGGCCCTCTTTTGTAGATCTACAGAATTGGATTGCTAAGAGTTGGCTGCATATTAAAGACGGTCAAATCCAGCGCTGCGCCAGGGGTTTTTTTATAATAATATTTCAAAGCCCTGAAGATAGGAAGTCTATATTGTGCCACAATAATTTCTCTTGGCAGGGCAGATTTCCTCTTATGGCCAAACCTTGGCATAAGGATTTTAATCCTCTCTCAAAATCCTTTAACAAGATCCCTATATGGGTGCGGCTCCCTTATCTTCTAATACATTTGTGGCAAGAGGCAGTTTATAAAACCATTGGAAATGCTATAGGGGAGTTTCTATATGAAGAAGACAGTACGAAGAGCCACCATTCGAATTGTGAATGATTTCTGGTTGATCTGGATGTTTCAAAGGGCCTTCCTAAGGCGATATGCATTGATTCCCCAAGGGGTACCTGGACACAAATATTGGATTATGAGGGGATTCCTTTTAGGTGTAGGAAGTGTCACCAGACGGGACATATTGCTGCCCGTTGTGGTGCTGGGAAAAACAATCCTAGACGTTCACCTTCTTGGTGGGCAAAGGATTTCTCTGAACATAGCATAGACAAACTACCTTTGGAGACAACAACAGAATCTGAGACCGAGAATGAGGAAAGGTTACAATCTGAATCGGAAGATGAAGAGGAATCACTGGAGAATCAATCAAATGAAGCCTCTGAGGAGGCTGTAGTTAAAGATACAGCTGAGCCTTTGGAGGAGGTGGTGATCTCTTCCCCTGTTCTGGAGGATCTTTCTAAGAGCCAGACTGTGTTAGACTGTCACAAGGAGTTTATGCCTACTGGTGTCCAAAGATCATTGTCTTCTGAGGCATGGGTTGCTGAGGCAGCTAAGGTAGAAGATGGTTGGATAGCAGTCAGAAGAAAGAAGTCTAAGCCTTTGGTCCCTCCTCTTGATATGAATCTTTGGTCATGCAAAAAGAAAAATCTAAATTTAAAAGATTCATCCAAAGTTCCTTTCTGCTGATTGGTTTTTTGGGGCAGTAAACTGGTCATTTTTTTTGGTTTGCTGGTTACGGATCTGGAAGCTTGCTATTCCATTTGGTTATCTTTCAGATCAGTGTTTTGACTGATGTTTTTTCATGTTCTTATTTGCCAGTTACAGGTCCCTGTAAAACCTAGTTTTGGTTCTTTCTTATTTTCAGGTTCTTGTGTTAACCTGGTTGTGCTTTAATGTTTATCTTTCTCCTTGTACAGGGTTTCGAGGTCCCTTCAAAACTTGATTTTACCATAATCTAAAACATTAAATTCTAATCTTTAAACCAAACCCCAAACCCTCAACCCTAAACCCTAATCCTTAAACCAAACCCTAAACTAAACCCTAAATAATAAATAATAAACCCTAAACTAGACCCTAAATGTTAGACCTTAAAACCTAAACTAACCCCTAAACACTAAACTTTGAAGTAAACCTTAAGCTCTTAACCCTAAACCCTGAATTAGACACTAAAACCTAAACACTAAACCAAAAACTAGACCCTAAACCTTAAAATAAATACTAAATCCCAATCCCAACTTTAAACCCTAAACCCAATGCTAAACACTAAACCCTAAACCTTAAACCCTACACCCTCAACCTTAAACTACACCAAAATTTTAAATCCTAAAATGTTAAACCCTAATCCCTAAAAACTAAACCCTAAAACTTGAATTAAACCTTAGACCCTTAACCCTAAACTAAACCTAAACCTAAACCTAATCCCTAAACCCTAAACTAAACCCTAAACCTTAAATCATAAATTGAACCTTAAATCCTAAACACTAAACCTTAAAACAATAAGACCTAAACAAACCTTAAACCATAAACCCTAAAAAACCTAAACCCTTAAACCATAATCCCAAAACCCTAAATTAAATACTAAACCTTAAACTAAAACTTAAACCCTAAACCTTAAACTTAACCCTAAACCCTAACCCATAACCCGTAAAATCTAAATCTTAAACCCTAAAACTAAACACTAAACCCTAAACCCTAAACCCAACCCTAAACCAAAATCCCTTAACTAAACCCTAAATCCAAAACACTAAACTAAACCCTAAATCCTAAAATAAACCATAAACCCTCAAACCTAAACTCAAAACCATAATTATAAACCCTAAACCTTTAACCTTAAACCCTAAACTCTAAACCTTAATTCCTAAACTAAAGACTAAACCCTAGACCCTAAACCCTAAACTAAACCTTAAACCCTACACCTTACATCCTATACCCTAAATTAAACCCAATCTTAAACCCTAAACCCTCAATCATAAAATACTAAACCCTTAATCATAAAACACTAAACCCTAAAACCTAAACTAACATAAACCTTAAACCTTAAAATAAGCCCTAAACCCTAACTCCTAAGGTAAACCATAAACCCTAAACTAAACCATAAAACTTAAACCCTAAACCTCAAACCCTAAATCCAATATACTAAAACAAACCCTAAACCCAAAACTTGAAACTAAACCCTAAATACTAAACCTTAAACCCTAAACTAAACCCTAATGCTTAAACCCTAGACAATAAACTCTAAACATTAAACTTTAAATGCAAACCTAAACTAAACCTAAAACTTAAACCCTAAAAAAACCTAAACCCTAAACCTTAATCTAAACCACTAAACTTAAACCATAAACTAAACCCCAAACTCTAAATTATAAACCCTAAACCCTAATCTAAACCCCAAATCTTAAACCATAAATTAAACCCCAAACTCTAAATTATAAACCTTAAACCCTAAACACTTAAACTAAAGCCTAAATTCTATATCGTAAACCTAAAACAAAACATTAAACCCTAGACTAAACCCTAAACCCTAAACTAAACCTTAAATTCTAAACTGAACCCTAAACCCTTAAACCTACATCCTAAACCCTAAATCCAACCTTAAACCTTAAATTTGAAACCTTACACCTTAAACATTACCCAACCTTAAACATTAAACCCTAAACGCCAAACCCTAAACTAAACTCTAAACCCTAAACCCTACCCTAAATGCTAAACTAAACCCTAAACCCTAAACTCTAAAACTTAAACTAAACCCTAAATTATAAACCCTAAACTATAAATTCTTAACCCTAAACCCTACCCTAATTACTAAACCCCAAACCCTAAACCTTATACCCTAAACCCAACCCTAAATCCAAACCTAAACTCTATACCCTAAACTCAATCCTAAACCTTAAATCTTAAATTCTAAACCATAAATTCTAAACCCTAAAATAAACCCTAAACCTTAAAACCTAAACCTTAAACCCTATAACCTCAATCCTAAATATTAAACTCTAAAACCCTAAACCTTTAAACCTTAAACCCTTAAAACCTAAACCCTAAATCGCAAACTAAATGCTAACGCCTAAACTATACCCTAAATACTAAACCCTGAACCTTAAATACAAAATTAAACCTTAAACCCCAAACTAAACCATAAACTAAACCCTAAAACCTAAATATTAAACACTAAACTAAACCATAAAACCTAAACTAAATGTTAAACCCTAAATCCTATATAAAAACTAAACCTTAAACCCTAAGCTAAACAATAAAACCTAAAAACTAAACTATAAATTTTAAAAAACTAAACTCGAAACCCTAAACCCTTAAAAACCTAAACCCTAATCTAAACCCCAAAACCTTAACCATAAACCAAACCCCAAATTATAAATTTTAAATCCTAAACCCTAAACTTAAAAAACTAAACTAAACCCTAAACTTTGAACTCTAAAATATAAATCCTTAAACCTAAACCCTATAACTTGAACCCAACACAAAATCCAAAACTAAACCATAAACCCTAAACTAAATCCTAAACCCTAAACCTTAAATCTTGTACCTTAAACCTTAAATTAAACCATAAACATTAAAACCAACCCAAAACCCTAAACTTGAAATAAAATCCTAAACCTTAAACTAAACCCTAAGCCCTAAAACCTAAATCTTAAAACCCAAACCCTAAACCTTAAACCTTTGACAATAAACACTAAACTCTACACATTAAACTAAACCCTAAACCCTCAACCCTAAACCCAATCCTAATACCTAAACCTTAAACTAATTCATAAGCTCTAAACCTTAAACACTAAACCCTAAACTAAACCCTAAAACATAAACCTTAAAATAAACTATTAACCCTAAATTAAACTAAACCTTAAACTAAGTGCTAAACCCTAAACCCTAAACAAAACCTAAATACTAAACTAAACCCTAAGCCATAAGCCTTAAACACTAAACTAAACCCTAAACCCTAAACTAAACCCTAAGCTATAAGCCTTAAACACTAAACACTAAACTAAACCCTAAACCCTGAAACTCTAAACCCTAAAACCCCAAACCCTAAAATAAACACTAATCCCTAATCCTTAAAACCCTAAAATAAACCCTAAACCCTAAAATAAACTCTTAAAACTAATTAAACCTTAATCCCTATAACCTAAAGTAAACCCTAAACCCTGCACTAAACCCTAAACCCTAAATCCTAAGATCCTAAATGAAACCCTAAAACCTAATCTAAATGCTAAACCCTAAACAAAACCTTAAACCTTGAAATCTAAACCTTAAACACTAAACCTTAAACCCTAAACTAAACCCTAACCTAAACTGTAAACCCTAAATATTAAAATAGAAACTAAAACCTAAAACCTAAAGTAAAACATGAACCCAAAACCCTAAAGTATACCCTAAATTGCATAGACCCTAAACCATAAAATATACCCTAAACCATAAACTAAACCCTAAATCTTAAACTAAAAACTAAGCCCTAAACCCTAAACTAAATCCTAAACCCTAAACCTTAAACTAAATTATAAACCCTAAATTATAAACCTTAAATGAAACCATAAATTTTAAACCCTAAGCCAAACCCTAAACCCTAAAACCTCAATCCTAAATACTAAACCCTAAAACCCTAAACATTTAAACCCTAAACCTTAAACTCTAAATCCTAAACTAAACCCTAAATCCTAAATGTTAAACTAAACCCTATACCCTAAACTAAACCCTAAACAAAACCCTAAATATTGAACCCTAAACTAAATTGCTAAATCCTAAATCTTAAATAAAATCTAATTTTAAATAAGTGTCCCTATTTGCAAAAATGAGGGTGTGTTGGGTACAACAAATCCTAAACTAAAAACTAAACACTAAACCCTAAATTAAATCTTAAACATTAAACTAAACCCTAAACCCTAAACTAAACCATAAACCATAAATTCTAAACCCTAAAATAAACCTTAAATCCTAAAGCTTAAACCTTAAACCCTAAAACCATAATCCTAAATACTAAAACCTAAAACCCTAAACCTTTAGACCTTAATTCCTTAAAACCTAAACCCTATATCCTAAACTGTACCCTAAATATTAAACCCTAAATGTTAAATTAAACACTAAACCCCAATCTAAACCCTAAACCCTACATATTAAACCCTAAACTAGACCTTAAATAATAAACTAAATGAAACCCTAAATCTTATATAAAAACTAAACCATAAAACTTAAACCCTAAACTAAACGCTAAACCTTAAACTAAATTTTAAAGGCTAAACACTAAACCCTAAACACTAAACTAAACCCTAAATCCTAAACTAAACCCTAAAACCTTTACTATAAACCCTAAATCGTAAACCCTAAACCCTAAACATTAAAGCTTAAACCCCACACACTAAACCCTAAGCACTAACCTAAAACCTAAAAAATAATTCTTAAACTAAACCCTAAACTCTTTCATATAAACCCTAAACTAAACCCTAAAACCTAAACACCCACCTAAACAATAAACATTAAACCCTAAACACTTAAACACTAAACCTTAAAACATTAAATAAAATATTTAACCCTAAACTAAACCCTAAAACCTAAATCCTAAATCCTCAACTAAACCATAAACCCTAAATTAATCCTTAAACTATAAATCATAAATACTAAATTAAAATCTAAACCCTAAACTAAAGCTTAAACCATTTAAACTAAATAATACCACAAAATCTAAACCTAAAACCTTAAATTCTAAACTAAAAACTAAGATCTAAACCCTAAACCAAACCCTAAACCCAAAACTAAACTATAAACTCTAAATTAAACCCCAAACCTTAAACCTTAAACTAGACCCTAAATCTCAAACCCTAAATTATACCCTACCTAAAAACCCTAAACTTAACCCTAAATGGAAACCCTAAACATTAAACCATGAACCCTAAACCCTAAACTAAACTTTGAACCCTAAATAATACCCTAAACCCTAATCTAAACTCTAAAACCTAAACTTTAAACCCTAAACTCTAAACTAAACCCTAAAACCTTAAACCAAAAACTAAACCCTAAATTAAAGCTTAAACAATAAATCCTAAATAATACCACAAACTCTAAACTTGAAATGAGACCCAAAACCTTAAATCTTAAACTAAAAACTAAGATCTAAACCCTAAACCCAAAACTAAATTATAAACCCTAGACCTTAAACTAAACCCCAAACCATAAACCCTAAACTAAAGAAAATCTCAAATGTTAAATTATACCCTACCCTTAAACCTTAAAATTAACCCTAAACCCTAAATAGTAAACCAAAAAGGAAACCTTAAAACCTAAACCTTAAACTAAAGGCTACACTATAAACCCTAAACTAGACCTTGAACCTTAAATAATACACTAAAACCTAAACCCTAAAACCTCAAACCTCAACCCTTAAGCTAAAACCCTTAACCTTAAACCCTAAACTAAACCTTAAACACTAAAAAATCCTAAACTAAACCCTAACATAAACCATAAATACTAAAACTTAATTTAAACCTTAAACCCTAAACTAAATACTAAATCATAATCCCTAAATTAAAAATTAAATAATAAACCCTAAACCCATATCCAAACCTAAAACACTAAAACCTAAATCATGAAACCTAACTAAACCTTAAACTAAACTCTAAACCCAAAACTAAACCCTAAACACTAAACCATAAATCCTTTACTATAAACCCTAAACCTAAACCCTAAATTAAATCCTAAACCCCAAACTAAACCCTAAACCCTAAATTAAACGTTAAACCCTAAGCCTTAAACTAAAATTTAAACTCTAATCCCTAAACTAAACCTTAAACCCTAAGCCCAAATCCTAAACCCTAAACTCATCCCTCAACCCTAAATTAAACCCTAAACCCTCATCCCTAAAGCCTCATACCCAAACCAAACCTAAAACCCTTAACTATAAACTAAGCCCTAAACCTTACCCTAAACCTTAAACCCTAAACTAAACCCTTAACCCAAAACTTTAAACCCTAAACTAAACATTAAACACTAAATCCTAAACCCCAAACCCAAACCCTAAACTATAAACCCTAAACTAAACCATTAACCCTAAACTTTAAACCCTCAGCTAAACCATAAATTAAACCTTAGACCCTAAACCTTAACCCCTAACCCTTAAACCCTAAACCCTCAACTCTAAACTCTAAACCCAACCATAAACCCTAAACCTTAAACCTTAAACCCTAAACCCTAAATAATAAATACTAAACTAGAAACTAAATGTTAGACCTTAAAACCCTAACTTAAACATAAAATTCAAATTAAACCTTAAGCTTTAAACCCCAAACCCTAAATTAGACACTAAACCCTAAACACTAAACCCAAAACTAGACCCTAAAACACTAAATCCTAATCCCAACCTTAAACCCTCAACTCTTGACTCTAAATCATAAACCCTAATCCTAACCCTAAACACTAAACCTTAAACCCTAAACCCTCAAACCTAAACTAAACCTAATCTTAAACCCTAAACCCTAAAATACTAAACCCTAATCACTAAAACCTAAACCTTAAAACTTGAACTAAACCCTAAACTCTAAACCTTGAACCCTAAACTAAACATTAAACCCTAAACCTTAAAACACTAAAACCTAAACAAAACTTAAACCTTAAACCCTAAAATAAAAGCTAAACCTTGATCTCTGAACCTTAAACCTTAATCCCTAAACCCTAAACTAAACCCTAAACCTTAACCTAAAGCATAAACATTAATCCTTAAACTAAACCTAAACCCTAACCCATAATCCCTAAAGCTTTAGCCTTAAACCCTAAAACTAAACATTAAACCCTAAACTAAACCCTAAACCAAAAACCTTAAAATAAACCCTAAATCCACAACATTAAATTAAACCTTAAATCCTAAATAAACCCTAAACCTTAAACTCAAAACCCTAAATCATAAACCCTAAACCCTAAAACCTAAAACCTAAAACCTAAACCCTAAGCCCTAAACTAAAAACTAAATCCTACACCCTAAACCTTAAACTACATCTTAAACCCTACATCTTACATCCTAAACCCTAAAATCTATACCCTAAACTAAACATAATCCTAAACCCTAAACCCTAAATAAAAAATTACTAATCCCTAAAACCTAAACTAACATAAACCCTAAACTAAACCTTAAACCCTAAACTAAACCCTAACCCCTAAACTAAATAATAAAGCCTAAACCCTAAACCTAATACACTAAAATGAACCCTAAACCTAAAACTTAAAACTAAACTAAAAACCCTAAATACTATACCTTAAACCCTAAACTAGATCCTAAACCCTAATGCTTAAACCCTAAACCTTAAATTCTAAACTTTAAACCTTAAACACTAAATGAAAACCTCAACTAAACCATAAAACCTAAACTCTAAACCCTAAAAAAATTTAACCTTAAACCTAATATAAACCACAAAATCTAAACCATAAACTAAACCCCAAACTATAAATTCTAAACCCTAAATACTAAACCCTAAACCTTAATCTAAACACCAAAACCTAAATCATAAAATAAACCCCAAACTTTAAATTCTAAACCCTAAACACTAAACACTTAAGATAAAACTTAAATCTTAAACCCTAACCTTGAAACTAAACACTAAACCCAAGACTAAACCCTAAATCCTAAACTAAACACTAAATCCTAAACTAAACCTTGAATCCTAAACCCTTAACCCTATACTAAACCCTAGACCTTAAATTTGAAACCTTAAACACTAAACCCAAAATTTAACCTAACTTTAAACATTAAACCTTTAACATTGAACCCTAAACTAAACTCTAAACCCTAAATCCTACCCTAAACCCTAAAACCCTAAACTCTAAAACCTGAACTAAACCCTAAATCCTTAAACCTAAACTTAACCCCAAACCCTAAATCTAAAACTAAACCCCAAAAACTAAACCCTAAACACTAAACTAAACCTAAACCCTAAACTAAACCCTAAACCCAAAATGAAACCTAAACCCTTAAACCTAAACTAAATAAGAAACCCTAAAACTTAAACCCTAAACTTTAAACCCCAAACCCTAAACCTAAAACCTAAACCATAAACCCTAAAATAAACCAAAACCCTAAATCCTAAACTAGAAACTAAATCATAAAACCATAACTAAACCCAAAATCATAAAACCTAAACTAAACCCAAACCCTAAATCCTAAACTAGAAACCAAACCATAAAACCTAAACAAAAGCATGAACCCTAAAACCTAAACTATAACCTAAACCATCAACTAAAGCATGGACTCTAAACCATAAAATAACCTAAACCCTAAATCCTAAACTAAAAACTAATCTCTAAACCTAAACTAAGCCTTAAACATAATCCTAAATCCTAAATCTTAAACTAAAAGGGAAACCCTAAACCTTAAACTAAACCCTAAATAATACCTTAAACCCTAATATAAAATCTAATCCCTAAATCCTAAACTTTAAACTAAGCCTCAAACCCTAAAACCTCAAACCTCAACCCTAAACCCTAAACCCTAAACCTCAACTAAATCCTAAACTCTAAATTTTAAACTAAACCCTAAACCTCAAAATTAAACCCTAATCCCTAAATAAAACCCTAAACAAAACCCTAAATCCTCATCCTTAAAACCTAAGCCCTAAACCAAACCCTAAAACCTAATCTAAACCCAAACTCTAAACAAAACCTTAAACCTTGAAACCTAGACCCTAAAACTTAAACTAAAACCTAAAACATAAAGTAATACATGAACCCTAAACCCTAAACTAAAACATGGACCTTAAACCCTAAAATATACACTAAACCCTAAATCCTAAACTAAAAACTAATCCCTAAACCTTAAACTAAATCCTAAAACCTAAACCTTAAACTAAACCACAAACCATAAACTAAACCATAAACCATAAATTATATGCCTTAAACTAAACCCTAAAAACTAAAACCTAAACCCTAAAAACACAATCCTAAATACTAAACCTTAAAATCCTAAACATTTAAACCCTAAACCATAAACTAAACCTTAAACCCTAAATCCTATTTTAAACCCTAAATCATAAACCATAAACCCTAAAAGCTAAACTAGACCCTAAACCCCAAACTAAACCCTAAAACCTAAATATTAAACCTTAAACTAAATACTAAACCCTAAATTTTATACAAGAACTAAACCTTAAACCCTAAACTAAACCCCAAACCCTTATTTAAACGCTAAAAACTAAACCATAAAACTTAAAACCTAAAGTAGGACCTAAACCCTAAACTAAAGTCTAAACCCTTTACTATAAACCCTAAACCCCAAACACTAAACCCTAAACACTAAACTAAAACCTAAAACCTAAACCATAAACTAAACCTTAAACCCTTTATTATAAACCCTAAACATAAAAACCTAAACCCTAAACCCATAACTAAACCCTAAATCCTAAATCATAAACCCTAAATAAAACACTAAACCATATACTAAACCCTAAAACTTGAAAAGTTAAACTAAATAATAAACCCTAAAATAAAGCCTAAATCCTAAACTAAACCCTAAACTAAATCTTAAACCCTATATCCTAAATTCAAAACTAAACCCTAAACTAAAGCTTGAACCCTAAATCCTAAATAATACACTAAACCCTGAACCCAAAACCTTAAATCCTAAACTAAAAACTAAGTCCTAAACACTAAATCCTAATAAGCCCTAAACTAAACCCTAAATATTAAACTAATCATACCTTACTTTTAAACCCTAAACTTAACCTTAAACCCTAAATCCTAAAATAAAAAAGAAACCCTTAACCCTAAACCTTAAACTAAAGCTTGAACCCTAAACCCTAAACTCAAAACCCTAAATACTAATCCTTTAAGCCTAAACTAAACCTTAAACCCTATATCCTAAATTCAAAACTAAACCCTAAACACTAAACCCTAAACTAAAGCTTGAACCCTAAATCCTAAATAATACACTAAACCCTGAACCCAAAACCTTAAATCCTAAACTAAAAACTAAGTCCTAAACACTAAATCCTAATAAGCCCTAAACTAAACCCTAAACCATAAATATTAAACTAATCATACCTTACCTTTAAACCCTAAACTTAACCTTAAACCCTAAATCCTAAAATAAAAAAGAAACCCTTAACCCTAAACCTTAAACTAAAGCTTGAACCCTAAACCCTAAACTCAAAACCCTAAATACTAATCCTTTAAGCCTAAACTAAACCTTAAACCCTATATCCTAAATTCAAAACTAAACCCTAAACACTAAACCCTAAACTAAAGCTTGAACCCTAAATCCTAAATAATACACTAACCCTGAACCCAAAACCTTAAATCCTAAACTAAAAACTAAGTCCTAAACACTAAATCCTAATAAGCCCTAAACTAAACCCTAAACCATAAATATTAAACTAATCATACCTTACCTTTAAACCCTAAACTTAACCTTAAACCCTAAATCCTAAAATAAAAAAGAAACCCTTAACCCTAAACCTTAAACTAAAGCTTGAACCCTAAACCCTAAACTCAAAACCCTAAATACTAATCCTTTAAGCCTAAACTAAACCTTAAACCCTATATGAAAACCTAAACTAAACCATAAAACCTAAACCCTAAGCCCTAAAAAAATTAAACCTTAAACCACAATCTAAACCCTAAAACCTAAAACATAAACTAAACCCTCAACTCTAAATTTTAAACCCAAAACACTAAACCCTAAACCCAAATCTAAACCCCAAAACCTAAACCATAAACTAAAACCCAAACTCTAAATTCTAAACCCTAAACACTTAAAATAAACCTTAAATCTTAAACCCTAAACCCAAAACTAAACACTAAACCCTAAACTTTAAACCTTAAACTAAACCCTAAATCCTAAACTAAACCTTGAACCCTAAACCCTTAACCCTACATCCTAAACCCTAAACCCAACACTAAACCCTAAAACCTAAATCTAAAACCCTAAACACTAAACCCTAAACTAAACCAAACTTTAAACATTAAACCCTTAACACCAAACCCTAAACTAAACTCTAAACCCTAGATCTTACCCTAAACCCTAAAACCCTAAACCCTAAACTCTAAAACCTAAGCTAAACCCTAGACTCTAAACCTTAAACTATAAATCTTTAACCCTAAACTTGACCCTTATCTAATTTTTAATGATGTCCTTACTGAGTAAAAAGTCCTTGATGCTTGCCCTAAACCTTAAACCCTAAACCCAAACCCTAAACCCTAAACCCTAAACACTAAACCTTAAACCCCAACCCCAAACCCTAAACCCTAAACCTTAAAGCTTAAACCATAAACTAAACCCTTACCCTAAACTTTAAACCCTAAACCCTAAGTTAAACCATAAACTAAACCTTAGACCATAAATCCTAAACCCTGACTCTTAACCCTTAAACCTTAAACCCTAAACCCTAACCTAAACCATCAACTCTAAACCCTAAATTACCTAAACCCTAAACTATAAACTTAAACCTTAAACTAAAACCTAAACAAGCCTTAAACTAAACCTTAAACCCTAAAATATAAATTAAACCCTAAACCTTAAACTAAATGTTTGACCTTAAACTTTAAACCTTAAACACTAAACAATAAACCTTAAACCCAAACCTCAAACCCTAAACCATAAACCACAAATTAAACCCTTATCCCTAGAATTTAAACCCTAAACCCTATGTTAAACCATAAACTAAACCTTAGACCTTAAAGCCTAAACCCCAACCCCTAACTGTTAAACCCTAAACCTTAACCTAAACTATCAACTATAAACCCTTCACCCTAAACCCTAAACTTTAAACCCTAAAGTAAAACTTAAACCCTAAACCTTAAACTTTACCCCAAACCCTAAAATAGACCATAAACTAAACCCTAAAACATAAATAATAAACCCTAAATGTTAGACCTTAAAACTTAAACTAAACTCTAAACTCCAAACTAAACACTAAGCTCTAAACCCTAAACCTTAAGTTAGACACTAAAAATTAAACAATAAACCCAAAACTAGACCCTAAACCCTAAATTAACATTAAATTCTAATCTTAACCCTAAACCCTAAAACCTAAACCCTAAACTAAACCTTAAACCTTAAAATTTATCGTAAACCCTAAACTAAACCATAAAATAAACCCTAAAACATAAAATATAAACCCTAAATGTTAGACCTTAAAACCTAAACTAAACCCTAAATCTTAAACTCTAAACTTTGAATGAAACCCTAAACTCTAAACCCTAAACCTTAAATTAGATACTAAACCTTAAATATTAAACCCAAAACTAGACCTTAAACCTTAAACTAGACCTTAAGTCCTAATCCCAACTTTAAACCCCTCAACCCTCAACTCTAAAACCTAAACCCTAAACACAAATTTAAACACAAAACCCTAAACCCTTAACCCTCAACCCTAAACTAAACCTAATATTAAACCCTAAAACCTAAAATACTAACCACTAGTTCATAAAACCTAAACCCTAAAACTTAAACTAAACCCTAGACCATAAACCCTAAACTCTATAACTTAAACCCTAAACTAAACCTAAACCTAAACCCTAAACCCTAAACCCTAAACCTTAAACCCTAAACCTTAACCCTTAAAACCCTAAAACCTAAACAAACCTTAAACCCTAAACCCTAAAATAAAACCTAAACCCTAATCCCTAAACTTTAAACCCTCATCCCTAAACCCTAAAATAAAACCTAAACCCTAATCCCTAAACTTAAACCCTCATCCCTAAACCATAAACCCTAAGCTAAACCCTAAACCAAACCTTAAACCCTAAATAAAACTTTAAACCCTAAATATTAAACTAAACCCTAAATCTTTAACCCTAAACAAAATGCTAAACCCTAACCCATAACCCCTAAACCCTACATTAAACCCTAAACCCTAGAGTAAACTCAAAACCCTAGAGTAAACCCTAAACCCTAAAATTAAACACTAAACCCTAATCCTCAAACCTTGCACTAAACATTAAATATTAAACTAAAAACCCTAAATTTGAAGCACTAAACTAAACCCTATATCGTAAAATAATCCATAAACCCTAAACTTAAAACACTAAATCTTAAACCCTAAACCCTAAATGCTAAACCCTAAACTAAACATTAAACCTATACCCTAAACCCCAAACTAAACCTTAAAGCTTACACCCTACACCCTAAACTGTAAAATCTAAACATTAAACTAAACCCTATAACCTTAATCCTAAGAGACTAAACCCTAAAACCTAAAACTTAAACTAACCTAAACCCTAAACTAAACCTTAAACCCTAAACTAAATCCTAAACTAATCTAAACCCTAACCCCTAAACCTTAAACTAAACCTTAAACCCCAAAATAAACTCTAAACCTAATATAATAAACTAAACCCTAAATAAAAAACCTAAAATAAAACACTAAACCCTATACTCAAAACCCTAAATACTAAACCTTAAACCCTAAACCTTAAAATATAATCCTTAAACCCTAAATTAAAACCTAAACTAAAGCACAAAACCTAAACCTTAAAAATCCTAAACCCTAATCTAAACCCCAAAACCCAAACCATAAAATAAACCCCAAACTCTAAATTATAAACCCTAAACACTTAAACTAAACCCTAAATCCTAAACTAACCCTTAACCATACACCCTAAACCTTAAACCCAACATTAAACCCTAGACCTTAAACCCAAAACCCTAAACACTAAACCCTAAACTAAGCCCAACCTTAAACATTAAACCCTTAACACAAAACCCTAAACTAAACTCTAAACCCTAAACCCTATATTAAACCCTAAACCTAAAATCTAAAACCTGAACTAAACCTAACCTTAAACATTAAAACTTAAACACCAAACCCTAAATTAAACTCTAAACCTTAAACCCTAAGTTAAACCCTAAACCCTAAACTCTAATACTTGAACTAAAACCTAAACCCTAAATCTTAAACTATAAATCCTTAACCCTAAACCCTAACCTAAACCCTAAACCCTATACCTAACCCTTAACCCAATACCCTATACCCTATACCCTAAACCTTAAACCCAACCCAAAATCTACACATAAACCCTAAACAAAATCCTAAAACTTAAACTTTAAATATTGAACATTAAACCTTAAATAAACCATAAACCTTAAACCTTAAAGCCTAAACATTAAACCCAAACCTAAACCCTGAAACCAAAATGAAATCCTAAACCCTTAATCCTAAACTAAATAAAAAACCCTAAAACCTAAACACCAAACCCCAAACCTTCCGCCATAAAATCTAAACCCTAAACCAAACCCTAAACTAAACCCTAAACCTTAAACAAAACCCTAAATCAAAAACCCAATCTTAATCCCTAAACCCTAAACTAACTCATAAGCCCTAAGCCCTAAACCCTAAACTCTAAACTATAAACCCTAAAGCCTAAAATATAAACCCTAAACCCTAAAACCTAAACTCTAAACTATAAACCCTAAAGCCTAAATTAAACTAATCCTTAAACCTTAAACCCTAAACTAAATGTAAATACTAAACTAAACCCTAAGCCATAAGACCTAAGCCCTAAACACTAAACTAAACCCTAAAACACTAAACCCTAAAACCCCAAACCCTAAACTAAACACTAATCCCTAAACCTTTAAACCCTAAAATAAACACTAAACCCTAAACTAAATTAAACCCTAATCCTTATACCCTAAAGTAAACCCTAACTCGTAAAGTAAATGCTAAACCCTAAACTAAACCTTAAACCCTATATCTTAAAAACTTAAACCCTAAACCCTAAACTAAACCCTAAACCCTAAACTAAACCCTAAACCTTAAACTAAACCCTAAAACCTAATCTAAACCCAAACTCTAAATAAAACCTTAAACCTTGAAACCTAAACCCTAAAACTTAAACTAAACCCTAAAACATAAAGTAATGCATGAACCCTAAACTCTAAACTAAAACATGGACCTTAAACCATAAAATATACACTAAATCCTAAACTAAACCCTAAATCCTAAACTAAAAACTAACCCCTAAACCTTAAACTATATCCTAAAACCTAAACCTTAAACTAAACCACAAAACATAAACTAAACCATAAACCGTAAATTATAAGCCTTAAACTAAACACTAAAAACTAAAACCTAAACCCTAAACCCTAAAACCCCAATCCTAAATACTAAACCTTAAAATCCTAAACATTTAACCCTAAACCATTAAAATCTAAACCCTAAACCCTAAACTAAACCTTAAACCCTAAATCCTATCCTAAATCCTAAATACTAAACTAGATCCTAAACCCCAAACTAAACCCTAAACAAAACCCTAAAACCTAAATATTAAACCCTAAACTAAATGCTAAACCCTAAATTCTATATAAAAACTAAACCCTAAACCCTAAACTAAACCCCAAACCCTTATCTAAACACTAAAAACTAAACCATAAAACTTAAACCCTAAAGTAGAACCTAAACTCTAAACTATAGTCTAAACCCTATACTATAAACCCCAAACCCCAAACCCCAAACACTAAACCCTAAACACTAAACTAAAACCTAAAACCTAAACCATAAACTAAACCCTAAACCCTAAACATATAAACCTAAACCCTAAACTAAACCCTAAACCCACAACTAAACCCTTAACCCACAACTAAACCCTAAACACTAAATCCTAAATCATAAACCCTGAATAAAACACTAAACCATATACTAAACCCTAAAACTTGAAAACTTAAACTAAATAATAAACCCTAAACTAAAGCCTAAATCATAAACCCTAAATATTAAACTAAACCCTAAACTAAATATTAAACCCTATATCCTAAATACAAAACTAAACCCTAAACACTAAATCCTAAACTAAAGTTTGAACCCTAAATCCTAAACAATACACTAAACCTTAAACCCAAAACCTTAAATCCTAAACTAAAAACTAAGTCCTAAACACTAAACCCTAATAAGCCCTAAACTAAACCCGAAACCCTAAACCCTAAATATTAAAATATAAATCATACCCTACCTTTAAACCCTAAACTTAACCTTAAACCCTAAATCCTAAATCCTAAAATAAAAAAGAAACACTTAACCCTAAACCTTAAACTAAATCTTGAACCGTAAACCCTAAACTCAAAACCCTAAATACTAATCCTTTAAGCCTAAACTAAACCTTAAACCCTAATGCTTAAACCATAAACCATAAACCCAAAAATCTAAACCTTAAATCTTATATGAAAACCTAAACTAAACCATAAAACCTAAACCCTAAGCCCTAAAAAAATAAAACCTTAAACCACAATCTAAACCCCAAAACCTAAAACATAAACTAAACCCTAAACACTAAACCCTAAACCCAAATCTAAACCCCAAACTCTAAAATCTAAACCTTAAATCTTAAAGTAAACACTTAAAGTAAACCTTAAATCTTAAACCCTAAACCCTAAACTAAACACTAAACCCTAAACTTTAAACCTTAAACTATACCTTAAATCCTAAACTAAACCTTGAACCCTAAACCCTTAACCATACATCCTAAACCCTAAATCCAACACTAAACCCTAAAACCTAAATCTAAAACCCTAAACACTAAACCCTAAACTAAACCAAACATTAAACATTAAACCCTTAACACCAAACCCTAAACTAAACTCTAAACCCTAAAACCCTAAACCCTAAACTCTAAAACCTAAGCTAAACCCTAGACTCTAAACCTTAAACTATAAATCCTTAACCCTAAACTTGACCCTTATTCAATTTTTACCGATGTCCTTGCTGAGTAAAAAGTCCTTGATGCTTGCATCTGCAATCATGAGTTGAATGTTGTTGTTGGAGAACATATGTATGAATTTATTAAGCACTCTCATAATAGTGAGGGTATGCTTCTCCACAAAGCTATATCATAACTCATAATCTTTCAACACCTAGCTTAAGAAAATAATTGGCTACTCCAAATGATCATTATGTTTCTACAAAAAGATAGTCGAGATGCCTTCAATCCCACTGAATGCATAAATGATGAAATCCTTGTTGTAGTTAGGATTGAGCAGAGTGGGAGCCTACATGATGACACACTTTATAGCCTTAAAACTATCCTTTCCCTCATGATTCTAGATGAACACAACATTCTTCTTTAGTATTATAGTGAGGGGCTTCGTTAGGGTAGTAAAACCAAGCAAAAATCTTCTTATAAAGTTGATTCTTCCTAAAAATCTATAGATAATCTTCTTCTGGCTCAAAAGAAGAAGTGATGAGATATCATCAATGCACTCTAGATCAATTACAATTCCCTCCTTGGAAATAATTATCCATAAGAGCACACCTTCATGAATTACGAAGATGAATTTATTAGGGTTCAAAGATGTTCTAAACTCTCAACACCTTTGAAAGGCCTGACCTAAATGGCACAAATGATCTTCTACACATTTAGAGAAAATAGTTATATCATCAAGGTATACCAAGGTGATTTTATTAATGAGTTCCTTAAATGACATATCCATAACTCTCTATAAGGTTGCACTTACATTTGTCAAACCAAATAACATGAACTAGTATGCAAAGGTTCCACACTTAGTGGTGAATGTAGTTTTGTAATAGTCATATTCCTACATGAGGATTTGGTTATAGCCAAAATAACCATCTAACAGTGAAAATATTTATGTACCTATGATTATCTACAAGATTTACTCCATTGGTAGGAGAGGGAAGTGGTATTTGAGAGGATCCTTGTTTAGGTCTCTAAATTCTACATAGAGACATATCTCCTCATTAATTTTCTACATATGTACCAAGTTGGAAACCCATGAGGAGTGCTTTATTGAAAGTATTATACTAGCCTCAATGAAATTTGAGAGTTCCTTATGCATCAATGGCTCTAGTTAGATTGACACGTCTCTAATTTTGGATCACGGGTTACGCATTGGGATGGAGTTTGATTATGTGTTACACTAAGTCTGGAAAAAGGCCTCTAAGATCTTTATAGCTCCATGTGAAGATAACATCATATCTACTACTGAGTTGAATAAAGATCTTGACCTTTGGTGGGGAAAATTCCCTATCATATTTTAGATTCTTCCATTTTAAAATTATTATGGGTGTAAAGATATCCTCCTTTGTGGTCATGATACATCTTTCACCTTTGAATTGGTTGTATGAATTAAATATGCTTTCTAAGGTGATTAGCCCTTTTGGTAGCTTATTTATCCTTAATTGGATAACTTACTCTTCATATTGGGCTCATAGATACACCTAGTTGAAGGTACAAAACTCTACCTCATATTATAAAAACTTGATGATTTGATTATCACTTTTGAATACTTGTTAATTTTATGTATTTTCAAGAACTACTGGTCTAACCATGAGTTTGATGAACTTCTCAGACTCCATCATGTCACATGGGATATCATATTATGCACCTATGATTATAAGCCTATCTTCATCAACATTATGTACTCTTGGTATGGTAATGATGTTGAATGCATCAAAGCTTTCAATTATATCCCAAACTCTATGCTTTTAGGATTTCATCAAGCCATTTTGGTCATGATCTATTTCTAACCTAGTTAAAAACTAGTTCATTATCACGTAATGCCTATGTGCCTTGATTCCTTTCTTATACACAAGTTGAAGGCTTTGGATTAGTGCCTCATATTCTATATCATTGTTTATGTAAGGTAACTATAATCTAAATTAATAGAGGTATTTCTCCTTGTGGGGCAAGAACAACATGACACCAGCTCCTATGCCATTCTTACTTTGAGAGCCATATAAGTATAATTGCCATGTACCTTTAGGATTCTTATGTGCCTTTATGAGTTTAGGAAGCATGAAATCCTCTCCATGATACAAAATCTACCTATCCCTATCTCTATATTACCATATGGATTTCACTTAAAATGTTCATGTGGACATTCATCTAGTAGGTCATTCTGGATCTCCTCTAGCAGTATCATGGTCTCATGGAGAATCAAATTCTCCTCTTGGTCAAACATTACACAATTTTTCTCATTGGGTTGGGAGAGTGTGACTCAACATGGATCTTGAAAATAGGCTCAACCCTTACAATCACTTTTTTTTATATCTGGTTCTCAGTAATATATGTGACCAATTTAAAGATAAATACCAACCCATCTTCATCATTAAGTCTTGAGAGAGGCAGATGGAGAAGTAGGGAGGTAAGTCAATGACTATGATGTCTTATGCAATGTAGAGGATTAAGAATGCATGTATGTAGGATTCAAATCTTTGATAACCCCTATAGCTTTAACCATCATACCATCAAGTTGGACCACTCCTTTTGAAATAGGGTAATATGTAATTCCCAATGTATTAATGATCCTTTTGGGCATCATTGAGCTTCTTACACCTGAATTGATCATGTAATTATGTACCAAATGTTGTCTACTGATTAAAGAGACATGAAATATAAGTGGTTTATTGCCATTGCACACCTAGGCTTCTTCTATTTTTGGTTGGCATAGACTCTTAGAGATGGTGGGAAATAGTTGGGGTGCCTTACATTCTTAAAAACCTTTCAATGCATCCTATAAGTAATTTTATTGAGATAAAATGGTGAGCACATCCAACATAATTACATTGAGGTTCATATTCTTCATCTACTCTACTATGTTAAACAGAACCTGAGATCCTTTTAGTGGTGGCCTTGAGGGAATGGTCTCTTTTAGTATCTGTGCACTAGTTTAAGGTGGTCCCTCCTTCTATGCATAATTTTTTAGGCATAAAGGTTGTATGGGCACCTGAGCTTATGCACCTATGTGAGTTATTTAGGGTGTGGAAGGTAAGGGGATATAGTTGGGGATATGGTTTATTTTAAACCCTAAACACTAAACCTTAAACCCCAAACCCTAAACCCTAAACCTTAAACCTCAAACCATAAACTAAACCCTTACCTTAAAATTTAAGACCTAAACCCTAAGTGAAACCATAAACTAAACCTTAGACACTAAATCCTAAACCCTAACCCTTAATCCTTAAACCTTAAACCCTAACCTAAACCATCAAATCTAAACCATAAATTCCCTAAACCCTAAACCCTAAACTATAAACTTAACCTTAAACTAAAACCTAAGCCCTAAGCCCTAAACTAAACCTTAAACCCTAAAATATAAGTTAAACCCTAAACCCTAAACTAAATGTTTAACATTAAACTTTAAACCCTGAACACTAAACAATAAACCTCAAACCATAAACTAAACCCTTACCCCTAGAATTTAAACCCTAAACCCTATGTTAAACCATAAACTAAACCTTAGACCTTAAAGCCTGAACCCCAACCCCTAATTATTAAACCCTAAACCTTAACCTAAACTATCAACTGTAAACCCTTCACCCTAAACCCTAAACCTTAAACCCTAAACCTTAAAATTTACCCCAAACCCTAAAATAAACCATAAAACATAAAAAATAAGCCCTAAATGTTAGACCTTAAAACTTAAACTAAACTCTAAACTCTAAATTCCAAACTAAACACTAAGCTCTAAACCCTAAACCTTAAGTTAAACATTAAAAATTAAACAATAAACCCAAAACTAAACCCTAAACCCTAAATTAACATTAAATTTTAATCCTAACCCTAAACTAAACCTAAACCTTAAAATTTACCCTAAACCCTAAACTAAACCCTAAAACATAAACAATAAACCCTAAATGTTAGACCTTAAAACCTAAACTAAACTCTAAACTTTGAATGAAACCCTAAACTCTAAACCCTAAACCTTAAATTAGATACTAAACCTTAAATATTAAACCCAAAATTAGACCCTAAACCCTAAACCTTAAACTAGACCTTAAGTCCTAATCCCAACCTTAAACCCTCAACCCTCAACTCTAAAACCTAAACCCTAAACACAAATTTAAACACAAAATGCTAAACCCTTAACCCTCAAACCTAAACTAAACCTAATATTAAACCCTTAAACCTAAAATACTAACCACTAGTTCATAAAACCTAAACCCTAAAACTTAAACTAAACCCTAGACCATAAACCCTAAAATCTATAACTTAAACCCTAAACCTTAAACCCTAAATTAAACCCTAAACCTTAAACCTTAAAACCCTAAAACCTAAATAAATCTTAAACCCTAAACCCTAAAATAAAACCTAAACCCTAATCCCTAGACCTTAAAACCTCATCCCTAAACCCAAAACCCTAAGCTAAACCCTAAACCAAACCTTAAACCCTAAATAAAACTTAAAAACCTAAATATTAAACTAAACCCTAAATCTTTAACCCTAAAATAAATGCTAAACCCTAACCCATAACCCTTAAACCCTAAATTAAACCCTAGAGTAAACCCTAAACCCTAAAATTAAACACTAAACCCTAATCCTTAAACCTTGCACTAAACACTAAATATTAAACTAAAAACCCTAAACTAAACCCTCAATTTAAAGCACTAAACTCAACCCTATATCCTAAAATAATCCCTAAACCCTAAGATTAAAACACTAAATCCTAAACCCTAAACCCTCAACTAAACCCTAAACCCTAAATGCTAAACCCTAAACTCTAAACCCTAAACTAAACATTAAACCCTATACCCTAAACCCCAAACTAAACCTTAAAGATTACACCCTACACCCTAAACCCTAAAAACTAAACATTAAACTAAACCCAATCCTAAACCCTATAACCTTAATCCCAAGAGACTAAACCCTAAAACCTAAAACTTAAACTAACCTAAACCCTAAACTAAACCTTAAACCCTAAACTAATCTAAACCCTAACCCCTAAACCCTAAACTAAACCTTAAACCCTAAAATAAATCCTAAATAAAAAACCTAAAATAAAACACTAAATACTAAACCTTAAACCCTAAACTAAACCCTAAACCTTAAAATATAATCCTTAAACTCTAAATTAAAACCTAAAAAAAACCACAAAACCTAAACCCTAAAAAATACTAAACCCTAATCTAAACCCCAAAACCCAAACCATAAAATAAACACCAAACTCTAAATTGTAAACCCCAAACACTTAAACTAAACCCTAAATCCTAAACTAACCCTTAACCGTACACCCTAAACCTTAAACCCAACCTTAAACCCTAGACTTTAAACCCAAAACCCTAAACACTAAACCCTAAACTAAGCCCAACCTTAAACATTAAACCCTTCACACAAAACCCTAAACTAAACTCTAAACCCTAAACCCTACATTACACCCTAAACTTAAAATCTAAAACCTGAACTAAACCTAACCTTAAATATTAAAACTTAAACACCAAACCCTAAATTAATCTAAACCTTAAACCCTAAGTTAAACCCTAAAACCCTAAACCCTAAACTCTAAAACTTGAACTAAAACCTAAACCCTAAACCTTAAACTATAAATCCTTAACCCTAAACCCTATACCTAACCCTTAACCCAATACCCTATACCCTATACCCTAAACCTTAAAACCAACCCAAAATCTACATATAAACCCTAAATAAAATCCTAAACCTTAAACCTTAAATATTGAACATTAAACCTTAAATAAAACATAAATCTTAAATCTTAAACCCTAAAGCCTAAAAATTAAACCCAACCCTAAACCCTGAAACCAAAATGAAATCCTAAACCCTTAATCCTAAACTAAATAAGAAACCCTAAAACCTAAACACCAAACCCCAAACCTTCAACCCTAAAATCTAAACCCTAAACCTTAAACTAAACCCTAAACCCAATCCTAGTCCCTAAACCCTAAACTAACTCATAAGCCCTAAGCCTTAAACCCTAAAATATAAACCCTAAAACCTAAACCCTAAACTATAAACCCTAAAGCCTAAATTAAACTAATCCCTAAACCTTAAACCCTAAACTAAATGTAAATACTAAACTAAACCCTAAGCCATAAGACCTAAGCCCTAAACACTAAACTAAACCCTAAAACCCCAAACCCTAAACTAAACACTAATCCCTAAACTTTAAAACCCTAAAATAAACACTAAACCCTAAACTAAATTAAACCCCAATCCTTATACCCTAAAGTAAAACCTAACCCCTAAAGTAAATGATAAACCCTAAACTAAACCTTAAACCCTATATCTTAAAAACTTAAACCCTAAATCCTAAACTAAACCTTAAACCCTAAACTAAACCCTAAACCTTAAACTAAACCCTAAAACCTAATCTAAAGCCAAACTCTAAACAAAACCTTAAACTTTGAAACCTAAACCCTAAAACTTAAACTAAACCCTAAAACATAAAGTAATGCATGAACCCTTAACCCTAAACTAAAACATGGACGTTAAACCATAAAATACACACTAAACACTAAACTAAACCCTAAATCCTAAACTAAAAACTAAACCCTAAACTTTAAACTAAATCCTAAAACCTAAACCTTAAACTAAACCACAAACCATAAACTAAACCATAAACCATAAATTATAAGCCTTAAACTAAACCCTAAAAACTAAAACCTAAACCCTAAAACCCCAATCCTAAATACTAAACCTTAAAATCCTAAACATTTAAACCCTAAACCATTAAAATCTAAACCTTAAACCCTAAACTAAACCTTAAACCCTAAATCATATCCTAAACCCTAAATCATAAACCCTAAACCCTAAATGCTAAACTAGATCCTAAACCTCAAACTAAACCCTAAACAAAACCTTAAAACTTAAATATTAAACCCTAAACTAAATGATAAACCCTAAATTCTATATAAGAACTAAACCCTAAATTCTATATAAGAACTAAACCCTAAACCCTAAACTAAACCCAAAACCCTTATCTAAACACTAACAACTAAACCATAAAACTTAAACCCTAAAGTATAACCTAAACCCTAAACTAAAGACTAAACCCTATACTATAAACCCTAAACCCTTAACCCCAAACACTAAACCTTTAACACTAAACGAAAACCTAAAACCTAAACCATAAACTAAACCCTAAACCCTTTACTATAAACCCTAAACATAAAAACATAAACCTTAAACTAAATCCTAAACCCACAACTAAACCCTAAACCTTAAATCCTAAATCATAAACCCTAAATAAAACACTAAACCATATACTAAACCCTAAAACTTTAAAACTTAAATTAAATAATAAACCCTAAACTAAAGCCTAAATCATAAACCCTAAATCCTAAACTAAACCCTAAACTAAATCTTAAAGCCTATATCCTAAATTCAAAACTAAACCCTAAACACTAAACCCTAAACTAAAGCTTGAACCCTAAACCCTAAACCCAAAACCTTAAATCCTAAACTAAAAACTAAGTCCTAAACACTAAACCCTAATAAGCCCTAAACTAAACCCTAAACCTAAACCCTAACTTTTAAGCCCTAAACTAAACCCTCAACACTAAACCCTAAATCCTAAAACCCTAAACCCTATTCTAAACCCTAAACCCTAAACCCTAACCTTAAACCCTAAACTAAAGCCTAAACCCTAAACTAAACCTTAAACCCTAAAACATAAACCCTATACTAAACCCTCAACCATAAACCCTTAACCCTAAATTAAACCCTAAACCCTAACCCTAAACTAAACTTTAAACTAATTCCTAAACCCTAAAACCTAATCTAAACCATAAACCCTAAACTATAAACCTTAAACTAAACCCTAAAAACTAAAACACTAAACTCTAAACCCTAAACCTCAAACTAAACCCTCAACCTCAAAACCTAACCCTAACCCTAACCTTAAACCCTAAATTTAGCCTAAACCTCAAATCCTAAAACCTAAACCCTAAACTAAATCCTAAACCCTTAATATTAAGTCCTAAAACCTAAACTAAACATAAACCCTAAACCTTCAACCCTAAACTAAACCCTAAACTAAGCCCTAAACCCTAAACTAACACTAAATCCTACTTACTCTAAATCCTTAACTAAACTTTAAACCCTAAACTAAAACCTACATAATAAATAAACCTTAATATTAAACCCTAAACCTTGAAATAAACCCTAAACTATAAACTAAACCATAAACCTTAAAAACTAAACCCTAAACCATAATCCCTAAAACCTCACCCTTAAACACTAAACTAAACCCAACTATAAACCCTAAAACCTAAAACCCTAAGTACTAAACACTAAACCCTAAACTAAAACCTAAGCCTTAAACTAGGCCCTAAACCCTAAACTCACATCCCTAAATCTTATACACTAAACCCTAAACCCTAATCTAAACCTTAAATCCTTAAACCTAAATTAAAACCCAAACCTTAAACTATAAATAAATACTAAACCCTAAAACCTAAACTTAAAATTAACCTTAAACCATAAAATTTAACCCCAAACTAAACACTAAACCCTAGACTACACCTTAAACCCTAAATCCTACACTAAACTCTCAACCCTAAATTAAACACTAAACCTTAAACCCTAAACCCATAATAAAACCCTAAACCATAATCAATCAACTCTAAAATCAACCCTAAACCCACTACTACAAACCCTAAACTTTAAACTAAACCCTAATCCCTAATATAGACACTAAACCCTTAACACAACCCTAAAACCAAAAACTTAAACCTTAAATTAAACCCTAATCCCTAGACACTAAACCCTAAAATCTAAATAAAACCATAAACCCTAAACCCTAAATCATAATCTAAAGCTTAAACCTTAAACACTAAACACTAAATTAAACCCTAAACACTATACAATAAATCATAAAACCTAAACTAGATCATAAACCTAAGCCCTACTATAAACCCTAAACTAAACACTAAGTGTTAAACACTAAATAAAACTATAGACCTTAAACCCTAAATAAAATAAAAAAATGAAAACCTAAACACTAAACTCTAAACTAAATAGTAAACCCTAAATATTAAATTAAACCATAAACCCTAAACTTTAAACCCTAGACTAAATCCTAAACCCTAAACCTTAAAACCTAAATTAATCCCTAAACCCAAAAACCTAAACCTTAAAATCTAAACCCTAAACCCTAAACCCTATACTAAACCTTAAACCATAAACTATAAACCATAAACCTTAAACCTTAAGTTATACCCTAAACCCTAATTAAACCTTAAACCCTCAAATTTAAACCTTAAACTCTATACTAAACCCTAAACCTTAAACCTTAAACAAAACCCTAAACCCTAAGCTAAACCCTAAACCCTAAGCCCTAAACTAGAGCTTAAACCTTGAAAACTAAACTCTAAACCCTAAAACCTAAATTAAAACCTAAACCCTAAACCTAATGCTAAACCCTCAATCCCAAACCCCAAAATCCAAACCCTAAACCCTAATCACTAAACCCTAAAATATAAACTAAACACTAAACCTTAAACTTAAATTAAACCCTAAGCCCTAAACACTAAATAATAATACCTAAACTAAACCATTAACCCTAAACCCTAAATCCTAATCTAAACCCTAAACCCTAAACTCTAAACTAAACCCTAAACACTAAACCTAAAACCTAAACTAAACCATAAACCCTAAACCCCAAATGCAACCCTAAACCCTAAACCTTAAACCCTAAACTAAACCCTAAGTACTAAACCCTAAATAAAATACTAAACCCTAAATCCTAAACTAAACACTAAACCTAAACCCAAAATTACATGTTAAACCCCAAACTAAACCATAATTTTAAAACCCTAGACTAAACCCTAAATCTTAAACCCTAACCCCTAAACTAAACCCTAACCTCTAATTCCTAAATCATAAACTAAACACTCAACCCTCAACTCTGAAAAAAAATCCTAAACCCTATTCTAAACCTTAAAACTTAAACCCAAACCTTAAACCTTAAACCCTATACAAAACCCTAGAATCTAAACCTTAAACCTTAAAATAAACCTTTAACCCTAAATAAAATCTTAAACCCTCATCCTTAAACTTGAAACCTTAAACCCTATGCTAAACCCTAAACCTTTAAACCTTAACCTTAAACCATAAACTAAACCCTAAACCTTAAACCATAAACTAAACCCTAAAATAAAAACTAAACTCTAAACCATAAACCTTAAACCCTAAGCTAAACCCTAAACCATAAATTCTAAAACACTAAACTCTAAACCTAAACCCTAAGCTAAACCCTAAACCCTAAACTTAAACCTATACCCTAAAGCCTAAAGCCCCAAACTTTAAACATTAAAACCTAAACTAAACCCTAAAGCCTAAAACACTAAACTCTAAACCCTAAACCCTAAACTAAACCCTAAACTTCAAAGACTAAATCCTAAAGCCTAGAGCCCACCCCAAACCCTACACCTTAAATTCTAAACCCTATACCCTAAAACCAAAACTAAACCCTAAACCTAGACTAAACCATAAGCCATAAAACACTAAACACTAAACCCTAAAACACTAAACCCTAATCTAAACACTATACCTTAAAACCTAAAAGCTAAAAGCTAAAGCCTAAACCCTACTCTAAACCCTAAACTAAACCCTAAACTTTCAACCCTAAACCAACCTAAATTCTAAACCCTAAACTAACATAAATGATAAACCCTAAACACTAAAACCTAAAGTACACCCTAAACCTTAAAATAGACCCTAAACCTTAGACTAAACCATAAACCCTAAACATTAAACTATAAACCCTAATCCCTAAAACCTCAACCCTAAAATCTAAACACTAAACTAAACCCAATCATAAACCCTAAACACTAAAAACTTAAAAACTAAACACAAAACCCTAATCCTTAAACCTTAAATTAAAACCTAAATCGTAAACCCCAAAATAAACCCTAAGCCCTAAACTAAACCCTAAACTCAAATCCCTAAATCTTAAATTAAACCTTAAACCCTAAACCTTAAATTAAACCCTAAATTCTAAACCCTAACTTAAAACCCAAACCCTAAAATAAACACTAAACCTTAAACTTAAAATAAAAGTTAAACCCTAAAGCTTAACCCTAAACTAAAACCTAAACATTAAACCCTATAATTAACCTTAAATCCTAAACCCTAAACATTAAAATAAACCCTAAACCATAATGAAACATTAAACCCTAACCCTAAATCCAAAAGCCTAAAATCTAGACCCCAAACCTTAAATCCTAAACCTTAAATTGAATTCTAATTCCTAAACCCTAACCCTAAAATCCTAAACCCCTAACCCTATACTAAATCCTAAACACTAAACCCTAAAACATAAACCAAACCATACACTTGAAACCCTAATCTAAATCATAAAACTTAAACCCTAAACCCAACCATAAACCCTAATCCCTAAACACGATACCACAAAACTTAAACTAAGCCCTAATCCCTAAACACTATACCATAAAACTTAAACTAAACCCTAAACCCTAATTTAAACCCTAAAACCTAATTTAAACCATAAACCCTAAATTAAATACTACTCCTTAAACCTTAAACCTTATAACCCAAACTAAATGATAAACCCTAAACTCTAAACCCTAAAACCTAAACCTATCCCTAAACCCTAAACCCTAAACCTTGAACCTAAACCTAAACCTTAATCCCTAAACTAAATACTAAAACCTAAACCCTAAACAATATTGTAAACCATAAGCCCTAAACAAAAGAAATAAATGAAACCTAAACACTAACCCTAAACCCTAAATCCTAAACTAAACACTAAACCCAAAACCTAAATTAAACCTTAAAAATTAAACTAAACCCTAAACCCTAGACTAAAACCTAAATCCTAAAATCTGATACTAAACTAAAGTATAAACCTTAAACTAAACCCTAACCCCTAACCACAAATCTGTAATCCCTAAACTATACCAAAAAACACTAAACCTAAAAACCCTCAACCCTATTCTAAACCCTAAAACATAAACCCTAAACCTTGAACCCTAAACTAAACCATAAATCCTTAACCTTAAACTAAATCCTAGACCTTTAACCATAAATTAAACCCTAAACTAAGCCATAAACCCTAAACCTTAAACCTTATACTAAACCCTAAATTAAATCCTAAATCCTAAACTAAACCCTAAATGCTAAACCTTAAGGTAAACCCAAAACTTTAAACCTTAAACTAAACCCTAAAACACTAAAATCTAAACCCTAACTCTAAACAAAACCTTTAAACCTTAAACCCTAATCCTAATCCTAAAGCCTAAAGCCTAAACCCCAAACCCTAAACCCCAAACCCCAAATGCTAAACTAAACCCTAAACTTAAACTAAACCATAAACCCTAAACTATAAACTAAACCCTAAACTAAACCCAATATTAAACCATAAACCCTAAAATAATAAACAATAAACCCTAATCCCTAAATTCTAAATGTTATACTAAACCCTAAAGCCTAAACTAAACTTTGAAGCCTAAACTAACCCAAATTTTAAATCTTAAATACTAAACTAACCTAACCATAAACCCTAAAACTTAAAACCCTAAACACTAAATATTAATCCCTAACCCCTAAACACTAAAGTAAACCCTGAACCCCAAACTAAACCCTAAGCCCTAAACTCAAATCCCTAAATCCTATACATTGAACCCTAAACCCTAAAGTAAACCCTGAATCTTGAACCAAAACCCAAACACTAAACCTTAAACCCCAAAATAAACATCAAACACCAAGCCCTAAACCCTAAACTTAAACTAAATTGTAAACCCCAAACATTAACACTAAAACTAAACCCTAAACCTTAGACTAAACACTAAACCTTAGACTAAACACTAAACCTTAAACCCTAAACCTTACACTTAAACTTAAAATATAAATTAAACCCTAAACCCTAATCCCTAAACCCTAAATACTACCCTAAGCCCTAAATCCTAAAGATTAAAGCCTAAACCCCAAACCCTAAATGCTAAACTCAACCTTAAACCCTAAACTCTAAACCCTAAAACCTAAACTAAACCTAAACCCTAAACCCTAATCTAAACCCTAAACCCTAATCCCTAAACCATAATTTAAACCCTAAACTAAACCTAAACCCTAATCTAAATTCTAAACCCTAATCCTTAAACCTAAACCCTAATGATGTGGGGGTACATGGGAAAATATTCAAACTCATTCCATTTATGGCTCTAAACTTGATTCTTTGATATTAACTTTGAATGCTTGGCTTTGTTTATAAGGTTCAATCTTCACTCTATATGCTTATTTCTTGTCACAAGGCTTGGTAACACCCTCTTGATTGAATGATCCCCTTTATAGGAACCTTTGAGACCTTATCACTCTTTCATATGCCCTTGTAGGACCTCATTACTCATCCACTCACTCATTCCATTCTTTAATTCATCTTCCTTCACTTTGCTCACTCACTGGCTTCACATAAGTAACTATTCAAGACTAAAAACCTCAAATCTTATTATTTATTTCATGGAATCAATTTACCACTATGGATGACTTCTCTTACTCTGAAAACACTTATCTTGATCCCTGTTAACCTCTCATTCACTCTTCATCATCCTCTCACACTCATTAACCTCAATGGTGAACCCATATCCTTGCCTTTATTTTTACCTTTTCCCTTTTTTGACCAATCTATAAGTCTTATTCAACATATAATCCCATATTAAGGCACCCTCTATCACCTTACAGACATCCATGAAGTTTTTTCCCTTAATTCTTAGTGTAGACACCTTTTCCTTTATAAGAAACTTCACAAATAGGCCTTTCTAGCCCTACAAAACTCCCACAATGCTATTTCCATAATGTACAGACCTGGGACCCACTCAAAAGCTCTTGAATCCTTCTCTACAAATTAAAACAGACATGCTTACAAAGTTTTGGAAAATTCCCATAGCTATAATAGAATTTTCTTGAATTTTTAGGTTTTTTGGGTTTTAGATAGTAGTTAGTTGAGTGTGTAGTTTGAGAGGCTTCAAAATTAAATATCTTTGATTCTAGGTCATATCAAACTAAACCAAGACCTTCCCTAGGTCTGTCTTGAGAAAGTACACCTTGTCCAATTGATATGAGTCACTGATCAATATTATTATGACTAAAAATGAGCAAAACTCAAAATTTTATGCATTCTTTAAGGGACTATGTAAGACTAAGTAAGGTTTTAAGGGATTGTTGACACTTCAAAAAGGTTTATTACCTCCACATGGCTATCACCAAGACTTATATTTCTTCTATACATATCAATACTTCACCAATCCAAATAAAATTATCATTTCTCAATATATCTATGTTCTTTTTTGACATATCACTATGTAATAACATGGGTCCTACCTATGCAATAGGGGTTTACCTTTAAGTTATTTGTACATTGGAAGTTTGTAAATTTTATTGCATTTAAACCATATGACCTAGCATTACATCAAAGGTACTTTACCTACATACCAAAATCTCAAGCCAATACCATCACCTATGTTTCAAGAAACATTAAATAACCACCTTAATTATTACAGTCACAACAGGGTTTCTCCTCTCTGTAAGCTTTTCCTAAAGTTCTTTCCTATTGGGGAATACATCAACTAAATGTTAAAACTTAACATGATATTATTATTACTTGTATGTGATTAAGCATTGTTCCTTCTTATACAGAACTTTACCAACTTCTTTAAATCCTTCTTATCCTTGACTGTAACCTAAAGTCTACCACTCAACCTATAACTATATACAAGAAATACTCTCTATAGCCTCAAGGACTTTTTTGAAATAATGTATGAATAATAACAATCAAAATACCTTTAAAGAGAGAATGAATACAACAAAATAACATTTTTTCATTTATATAAAGCATCATTTATTACATTTGTAGTTTATAAATGGACTTTGTCAACTTTTGAGAAGTTTACATTATTTCTATCTTTGTTTCCTCTCCTCTCACCTTCTAAGAGTTTTATCCTCTCTCCCTCAATTCTTATTTTAATTCTACAGCTACCTTCTCACCCAAATTCTATGTTAGTTTTTAGTAGTTACTCCCAAGACTCTTTTACATGCCAACTCAACATGAGAATAGTAATTATTAATTAAAACATAATTCTTGATTTCAAAAGCTTTAAGTATTTAGACATAAAATGACTTAAAACACTCTCGACATGACTTATTAGACCTTTTTACAAACCTTTTATCACCTAACCACTTCATACCAAGCTTATGGTCCTCCTAGGTTTAGTTAAAATATTTGAATTTTCAAATTTACACTTTTAGAAGAAAAAATCCAATACACTCTTAATGACTTAAAATGGCTCTAAATACTCAAATGGATCATATAAGATCATTCACACACATTTATATTCCACAATAGACCAGTTGTGACTCCTAACTAGCATAGGATTCCTTAACAACAAAAAAAAATGAAACCCTAAACCCTAAACCTTAAACCCCAATCCTAAACCATAAAACCTAAAACATTAAATACTGAAATATAAATCATAAACCTTAAAAAACAAAACATTAAACCCTAAAATAAACACTAAACCCTAAAACCTAATACCCAAACCCTACCCTAAAAAATACTCTAAACCCCAAAATAAACACTAAACCCTAAACTAAACCTTAAACCCTAAACTAAACCATGAGCCTTAAACTAACCTAAATGTTAAACCCTAAACACTAAAACCTAAACTAAACCATCAACCCTAAAAGAAACCCTAATCCCTAAAACCTCAAGCCTAAAACCTAATCTTTAAACCCTAAACACTAAACTAAACCCAATCCTAAACGCTCAAAACCTAAACACTAAACCCTAAACTAAAATCTAAACCCTAAACCCTAAATAAAAACCCAAACCCTTTAAATGCTAAACCTTTAAATAAACACTAAACCCTAAACCTTAAACTTAAACTAGATCCTAAACCCTAAACCCTAGAACTTGAACCAAAACTAAACCCTAAACTATATGATAGAGTTTAAACACTAAACTAGCACTAAACTCATAACAAAACCCCAAATCCCAAACCCTAAACACTAACCTTGATTCCTATAGCCTAAACCCTAAATCCTAAACACTATACCCTAAAACCTAAAACACTATACTCTAAACCCTAACCCCTAAACTAAACCCTAAACCCTAATTCCTAAATTTTAAACCCTAAACCTAATCCTAAAGCCTAAATCCTATAACTTAAACCCCAAACCTTAAACCCTAACTAAACCCTAAACCTTAAACACTAAACCTTAAAACTTAATCTAAACCCTAAAATACTAAATACTAAACCCTCAACTAAACACCAAGCCCTATAACCTATAATGTGATCCCTACCCTAAATGCTACTATAAACCCTAAACTAAACCTTGAGCCATAAACTAACCTAAACTAAACCCTAAAACCTAAATAAATACTAAATTAAATCATAAACCCTAAGCCCTAAAACCTAATCCTTGAAACCTCAACCCTGAACCATAAATACTAAACTAAACCCAACCTTAAACCCTAAAACCCTAAACACTACACACTAAACCTTAAACCCTAAAACCTAAACCCTAAACTAAATCTTAAGCCCTAAACTAAACCCTAAACTCAAATCCCAAAATCCTATACACTAAACCTTAAACCCTAAACTAAACCATAAATCTTAAACCCTAAATTAAAACCCAAACCCTAAACCTTCAACCTTAAAATAAACACTAAAACTTAAACCCTAAACCTTAACTCTAAACTAAACCCTTAAACCCTAAACTAAACCATAAACTTTAAACCTTAAACCCTACACTAAACTTTAAACCCTAAACTAAATTGTAAACCTATAGTAAAGCACCAAACCCCAAAACCTAAACCCTAAATAGTAAAACCCTAACACTAAACCTTAAACCCTAAACCCTAAAGTATAAACCCTAAAACCTAAATTAAACCCTAAAAACTAAACACTATAACCTAAATTAAATAATAAACCCTAAACCCTAATATAAACCCTAAACCTCAAACCTTAAACTAGCCTTAAACATTAGACCGTAAAACTTAAATTAAACCCTAAACCTTAAACTAAACCTTTAACCCTAAACACTAAACCTTAGAACCTAAACTAGACCCTAAACCCTTATCTAAACCCTAAACCCTAAATCCTAAACCCTAAACCCAACCCTGAACCCTAAACTAAACCCTAATCCTTAATACCTAAAATCTAAACCTAGCCCTAAATCCTAAATCCTAAACCAAACACTAAAACCTAAACCTTAAATAAAACTATAAACCCTAAACCTTTAAAAAAATAAAAAACCAAACCCTAATACTAAATTAAACACTAAACCCTAAATCCTAAACTAAACACTAAACTTAAACATTAAACCCCAAACTAGACCTTAAACCTTAAACCTTGGACTAAAACTTAAATCTTAAACCCTAAACCCTAAAATAAACCTAAACTAAACCCTAATCCCTAAAACCTCAACCCTAAACACTAATCCCTAAACCCTAAACATTAAACTAAACCCAACCTTAAACACACAAACCCTAAACACTAAACCTCAAACTAAACTCTAAACCTTAAACCTTAAACCCCAAACTAAACCTTAAGCCCTAAACTAAACCCTAAACTATAAAAACTAAACTCAAATCCCTAAATCCTATACACTAAACCCTAAACCCTAAATTAAACCCCAAAACTTAAACTAAACCCAAAATCCTAAACCTAAAATTAAAACCCAAACCCTAAACCTTAAACCTTTAAATAGACACTAAACTCTCAACCGTAGGCTTAAACTAAATCCTAAACCCTAAAGCCTAGACCTTGACCCCAAACTATACACTAAACTTTAAACCCAAAACCCTATACTAAACCTTAAACCCTAAAATAAATCCTAAATTCAAACAAAACCCTAAACCCTAACCCTAATATTATAGCCTAAACCCTAAATCCAAAATATTAAAACCTAAAACCTAAATAAAACCATAAACACTAAACACTAAACCCAAATATAAACCCTTAAACCTAAACACAACCCTAAACCCTAAACTAAATCCTAAGCCATAAACACTAAACTCTAAACCCTAAACCCTAAACTAAACCCTAAACCCTAAACCCTAACCCTAACTCTAATCCTTAAAATAAACCTTAAAACCTAAACTTAACATTAAACACTCAACCTTAAACCTTAAATCCTAAATCTCAAACCTTATACTAAACCCTAAACCTTAAACCCTATATTAAACCCTAAACACTAAATCATAAACTAAACTTTAAACTAAAATCTAAACCCTAAACACTAAACTAAACCCTAAACCCTAAAACACTATACTCTAAACCCTAAACTAAATCCTAAACGTAACTTGAAAGCCTAAATCCTAAACCCCAAACCTCAAACCTTAAACCCTAAACCCTAAACTAAACCTTAAAACCTAAACACTAAACCCTAAAACATAAACTAAACCCTAAACCCAAAACCCTAAACCTTAAACTAAACCATAAACCCTAACATACTAAACACTAAAAAATCCTAAACTAAACCCTAAAACACTAAACCCTAAACCCTATACTACTTATTAAAACCTAAACCTAAAATGTGATCCCTACCCTGAACCCTACTATAAACCTTAAACTAAACCCTAAACCCTAAATTAAACCTTAAACCATAAACTAACTTGAATGTTAAACCTTAAACACTAAAACCTAAACTAAATCCAAATCCTAAAATCAACACTTAACTATATCATAAACCCTAAACCCTAAAGCTTAATCCCTAAAACCTCAACCTTAAACACTAAAACCTAAAAACTAAACTAAACCAAACATTAATCCCTAAACACTAAAACCCTAAACCCTAAAACCCAAAACACTAAACACTAATACCTAAATTAAACCCTAAACCATAGAGCCTAAACTTTGGAACTTAAACCCCTACGTAAATCCTAAGTCCTAAACTAAAACCTAAACCGTAAACTCAAATCCTTAAATCATATACACTAAACCCTAAACCCTAAACTAAACCCTAAACTAAACCCTAAATCTTAAACCCTAAATTAAAACCTTAACCCTAAAAGAAATACTAAACCCTAAACCCTAAACCTTTACCCCAAACTAAACCCTAAACTAAACCTTAAACCTTAAACTAAACCCTAAACTCATAACAAAACCCTAACCCCAAATGATAAACCCTAAATAGTAAAACCCTAACCTAAACCTTAACTCTAAACCCAAAATCCCAAACCCTAAAACCTAAATTAAATAATAAACCCTTAACCCTAAACCCTAAATATTAAACTAAACTCTAAACCTTAAACCTTAAACTAAATTGTAAGATTTAAACACTAAACCCTAAAATGTAAATTAAACCTTAAATGTTAAACCCTAATTTAAACCCTAAAGTAAACCCTAAACCCTAAAACCTAATCTAAATCATAAAACCTAAACCCTAATCTAAACCTAAAACCCGAAACCTAACCTTAAACCTTAAACTAAACCCTAAGCCCTAGACCCTAAACTCTAAACCCAACCCTAAACCCTAACTAAAATAAAAAAATTGAACCTTGAAACCTAAACTAAACACTAAACCCTAAATCCTAAACTAAACACTAAATCTAAACCTTAAATTAAACCCTAAACCCCAAACTAAACCCTAAACCTTAAACCCTAGATTAAAACCTATATTAAACCCTAAACTAAACCATAATCCCTAATCTAAACCTTAATCCCTAATCCCTAATTATTAAACCCTAAACCCTAAATTAAACACTTAATTCTAAACCCTTAACCCTAAACCCTATTCTAAACCCTAAACCCTAAATTGTAAACCCTATATTAACCTTAAAACCTAAACCCTAAACCCTAAATCCTAAAACTATAAACCCTCAACCTCAAACCCTAAAGGAAACATTAATCCCTAAACCTTAAACCTTAAACTAAACTCTAAACCCTAAACCCTAAACCCTAAGCTAAACCCTAAACCCTAAAACATTAAACTCTAATCCTTAAACCCTAAACTAAACCCTAAAACCTAAACCTTTAACCTTAACCCTAACCCTAACCCTAAACCTAAACCTTAAAACTTATATCCTAAAGCCTAAATCCTAAACCTTAAATCGTAAACACTAAACCCAAAATCCTAAACTAAACCTTAAACCCTAAACTAAACCCAATATAAACCATAAACCCTAAAACACTAAACACTAAATCCTAAACCCTAAACCCTAAATTAAACCCTATAACACTAAACCCTAAAATAAATACTAAACCTTAAAACCTAAAACCTAAACCCTACCCTAAACCCTACTCTAAACCCTAAACACAACCCTAAACCTTTAGCCTTAAACTAAATCTTTAACCCTAAACTAACCTAAATGCTAAACCTTAAACACTAAAACCTAAACTAAACCCTAAACACTAAAATAAACCCTAAACTAAACCATAAACACTAAAAATTAAACCCTAATCATTAAAACCTCAGTCCTAAATCCTAAACCTTAAAATAAACCAAACCCTAAATCATAAAACCCTAAAAACTAAACACTAAATACTAAACCCTAAACTAAACCCTAAACAATAAACCCCAAATTAAACTAAACCCTAAACTCTAAACTCAAATCCCTAAATCCTATACACTAAACCCTAAACCCTAAACTAAACCTTAAACACTAAAATAGACCCTAAATCTTAAACCCTAAAATAAAATCTAAGCCTTAAACCCTAAACCCTAAACATAAACTAAATTTTAAACCCTAAACCTTAACCCCAAACTAAACCATAAACCCTAGACTAAACCTTAAACCTCTAACCTTAAACCCTAAACCATACACTAAACTATAAACCCTAAACATTAAATGCTAAACAATAAAATAAACCTTAAACCCATAATGAAACCTTAAAACCCAAACCCTAAACCTCAAACCCCAAACCCCAAACCTAAAACCCTAAACCCCAAATCCAAAATACTAATCTCTAAATTAAACCCTAAATAATAAAACCCTAACCCTAAACTTGAAACCATTAACCCCAAACCCTAAACTAAATTCTAAACCCTAAACACTAAACCCTAAAACATAAACTAAACCATAAACCCTAAATCCAAATACAAATCATAAACCCTAAACCCTAAACCTTATACCCAAAACTAAACCCAAATCCCTAAACACTAAACACAAAACTTAAACTAAACCATCAACCCTAAACCCTAATCTAAACTACAAACCTTAAACCCTAAATTCTAATCCCTAAACCCTAAACTAAATGCTAAACCCTAAACACTAAACATAAAACCTAAACTAAACCATAAACCCTAAACCTAAACCCTAATATAAACACTAGACCATAAACTTAACCCTAAACCTTAAACCCTAAACTAAACCGTAAGTCTTAAGACCTAAACCCTAAACCTTAAAACCTAAACTAAACACTAAAACATAAACCCTAAAAAAAATTTAAACCCTAAACCCTAAACAAAAAAATAAACCCTAAACCCTAAACCTAAAGTAAACCTTAAACCCTCAATCCTAAACTAAACTCTAAACCCAAACCCTATATTAAACCCTAAACTCCAAACTAAAACCTAGACTAAACCCTAAATACTAAACTCTAATCCCTAAACTAAACCTGAACCCCTAATCCATAAACCCTGATACCTAAAATAAACCCTTAACCCTATTCTAAACCCTAAAACGTAAACCTAAAACCCTATTTTAAACCCAAAGTCTTCAATCTATAGACTTATTTCTTCTCACAAGGCTTGATAACACCCTCTTGATTGAATAATCCGATTTCTAGGCACCTTTGAGACATTATTTCTCTTTTAATAGACCATTCTAAGACCTCATTACTCATCCACTCACTAATTCCATTCTTTGACTCATCTTCCTTCACTTTGCTCACTCACTAGCTTCACATAAGTCACTATTCAAGGTAAAAAACCAAAAATCTTATTATTGATCTCATGGAATCAATATACCATTATGTATAACTTCTCCTTTTCTCAACACACTTGTATTTATCCCTCTTAACCTCTCATTCACTCTTCATCCTCCTCTCACACTCCTTAACCTCAATGGCAAACCTATATCCTTATGTCCTTTTTTCACCTTTTAATTTTTTTTTACTAATCTATAAGTCCTATTCAACATATAAGCTCATATTAGGGAACCCTATATCACCTTATAGGCATCCATGAAGTTTCTTCCCTTAACTCTTAGTGTACACACCTTTTCCTTTGTAAGATCTTTCATAATTAGGCATTTCTAACCCAACAACACACCCATAGTGCTAGTTTCATATTGTATAGACTTGGGACCCACTTAAAATATCTTGAATCCTTTTCTACACATTGAAAAATTCATGCTTACAAAGTTTTGGCAAATTCCCACTATTATAATAGAAGTTATATTATTTTTGGGTTCTAAACCCTATTTGGTTGACTGTGTAGGTTGAGAGGCTTCAAAATTAAATATCTTTAGTTATAGGGCATATAAAACTGAACCAAGACCTTTCCTAGGTCTATCTTGACAAAGTACACCTTCTCCAATGGATATGAGTCATTGATAAATCTTTTTATGACTGAAAATGAGAAAAACTCATAATTATATGCATTCTTTACAGGATTATGTAAGACTAAGTAAGGTTTTAGGGGAATTTTGACACTTCAAAAATGTTTCCTACCTCCACATGGATATCACCAAGACTTACCATTACTATATACATATTAATACTTCACAAATCCAAATAAAATTCACATTTTTGAACACATCTATTTTCTTATTTGACACATGACTATCTAATAATAGGGGTCATACCTGTGCAATAAGGGTTTATTTTTAAGTTGATTGTGTATTGGAGGTTTGTTACTTATATTGAATTCAAACCATATGATATATAATTACATCAAGTTTAGTTTACCTACATATGATCATCTCAATCTAATACCATCACCTATGCTTTAAGAAACATTAAATCACCACCTTACTTGATTGTTATAGTCAAAACAGAGTTTCTCCTCTCCATAAGCTTTTCCTAAAGTTCTTTACTATTTCGGAATACATAAAATGAATTTTAAAACTTAACATGATGTTGGTATTACCTATATGTGATTGATCATTATTACTTATTATACCAAACTTTGCTAACTTCTTAAAATCTTTCTTATCCTTGACTGTAACCTACAATCTACCACTCAACCTGCAATTATATAAAATAAAGACTCTCTATAGCCTCAAGGATTTCTATGAAATAATCTATGAATAATAAAAATAAATATACCTTTAAAGAGAGAATGAATACAACAAAAAAACTTTTCTTCATTTAAATTAAACATCATTTGTTACATTTGTAGTCCATGAATGAACTTTATCAACTTTTGAGGAGTTTACATTCTTTCTATCTTTGTTTCCTCTCATCTCACCTTCTCAAAGTTTTCTCATCTCTCCCTCACATTATCCTTATAACTCTACAACTACCTTCTCACCTAAATTCTATGTTGGTTTTTGGTAGTTACTCCTAAGACACTTTTACATGCCTACTCAATGTCAGAATCATAGTTATTATTTTCAACATAACTTTTAATTTCCAAAATTTTTAAGTATTTATACATAAAATGACATAAAACACTCTTTACATGACTTATTAGACACTTTTACAAACCTTCTCTCACCTAACCACTTCATACCATGCTTATGGTCCTCCAAGGTTTAGTTTAAATATTTGAATTTTCAAATTTACACTTTTAGAGGGAAAACTCCAATACACTCCAAATTCACTCCTAATGACTCAAAATGACTTTAAAGACTCAAATGGATCATATAATATCCTTCACACACACTTATACTCCAAAAAATACCAACTATAACTTCTAAATAGCATAAGAGTCCTTAACAACAAAAAATGAAACCCTAAACCCTAAACCCTAAAACACTAAATACTAAAATATAAACTATAAGCCCTAAAAAAATAAAACCTAAACCATAAAATACACACTAAACCTTAAAACCTAATACCTAAACCCTACCTTGAACTATACTCTAAACCCTAAACACTAAAACCTAAACTAAACCCTAAAACCTAAAATAAACTCTAAACTAAACCCTAAATCCTAATCCCTAAAACCTCAAGCCTAAAACCTAATCCTTAAACCCTTAAAACTAAATTAAACCTAATGCTAAACCCTACACCCTCAAACCCTAAATCATAAACACTAAATTAAAACCCAAACCCTAAACCTTAAACCATTAAATAGACACTAAAACCTAAACTTTAACTAAATATTAAACAATAAACCCTCAGCCTTAACCCCAAACTAAACCCTAAAATTTAAATTCTAAACCCTATCCTAAACTTTAAACCTGAAACTAACCCTAAACCCATAACAAAACCTTAAACTTCAAACCATTAACCCTAAATCCTAAACTCAAAACACTAAACCCTAAAAACTAAACAAAACCATAAACTACAAAAACTAAACCCTAATATAAATGCTAAAACATAAACCTTAAACCCTAAAACTTAAACCTTAAACTAAACCCTAAGCCCTAAACACTAAACTCAAAACCCTAAAGCCTAAAGCCTAAAATTTTGGAAGTAGCTACTAAGAGGGGGTGAATTAGTATACAACAATTCACATTCAATTCCAAAACCATTCCATCATTCAACAACTTGATCTAGCAACATTAAAGATGAAAGCACATACATCCAAACCATGAATAAGGGCATACATCACATCAACACAACATATACGTGGGAAATTCTCTTAGGGGATAAAACCCAGTGAACCCTATGAGATGGACTATAGTCCTATAATGATAAGATCAAATTTAGACCTATTGTAATTGATTAAGGAACTACCATCTCTATTTAGTCAGACTATAATCCCATAAGGTACTTTAACACCTATCTAGTTGAACTACCACAATAACTAGAACTTTTCAAGTTTCACCTTATAAGGAGGTTATAAACCCATTAGATGTTGAGATACCACAATAACACCTATGAAAACATCTACCTTTGAACTGATGTCTTCAACCCCTAATAATGGACCTCTAATTATCACTCTTGACCTTCACTCATACTCAAATAAAAAGAACACTAATCTACTAACATAATTATGATCTACAAGTCATATAAATATTTCTCAATCTATATTACTTTTTAAATCATCCAAAATGCACACACAACGTTCACCTTACCTTTCCTCACCACACATACTCTCTCAAATAGTCTCATGAGCATACTCACTCATTTTGCCTCTTCTAGGCTTATTACGTCAAATGACCTATGTGATCACCTTCATCACCTTGATTAGATAATAATGTTTGATTATCTTTTCTCTCTACTGGTCTTCACTAACTTATACCTTCTCTTTAAAAGGTTATCTCCTTCACTTGGCTCCACATCCACATAACCCTCAAAATCTCACCCAAAGTCTTACAAGTCTAGAAACCATCATCTTTGGTTTCACTATTTATAGAGCATTCATGATCATCACCATATTGGTCTATCATTAGGCATTCCTTAACCCTTAAGGAATTTATCTCATAGAGACATATCTCAATGCAAACTTCATAAGTTGGCCATATAATTTATGGGTCACCCTAAAGCAACTACACTTTTAAATAAGGCCCTTGTAGCTCTTATAGGTCTCATGAGGACCTATTCACCAATTTATCATAACAACAAACAAAAAAAGAATAGATGTCCACTTCCAAATGAATATGTCTATAATACATGACCCCTTAGTCATCCTCAAATGCATACAGTCATCATTGCACTCTTTTGTGCAGGCTCAATCAACATTATGTGCACACAGTCACCATGAATGAATACATAGTCAGCTTATAAACCTTTATTAATATTACATATAAGCATTAAAACCTTAATAATTCACACATATCATCCTCATGGATTTTAAAATAATCTCCAATATCCAATTCATCAAGAGATATCAAAATAACATCAAAACAAACTCGAATAAACTTCTTGGGTCACTTGCAGAACAAACATGAACATATAGTCAACTTTGAACAATATTTTTGACTATAATAATAATTAGACCTTAAAATTAATATTTATATATGTGAATTTTAGTCCTATACCACATTAATTTTTACAAGATGAGCAAATTAATCCTGGATCAAAAGATATAGTAAAAAAACCATAGACTATTTTTTCCCTTTGTTAAATTCTAATATTCAAATACCAACGGTCATAGTTAAACATATAAAAGTTGACATCATCTCATGAGATAAAAAAAATTTAATTGACATGAACCATAATTATATATGGACTATTTATGTCTTTATCTTTATCTCTCACCATTCAATCTTGCTCAGAACCCTATGATCATGATACATGGTACCCTCACATTCCTTCTGAGCACTTTAGCTATTAAACATAGTGCACTGATTACCATCTCACTCAAAATGCACCATTAGATAAAAATAGAATGATTACCCATGAACCATTGGATATTAATTTTCTCCTAATCTTTAACTTGTGAAAAATAGGGTAAGTATGGGAACCATTGTAATCTTTCTGAGAAACCAACTTTGAACCTCAATAACTTTTACCTCATTCACTCGCATGATCTCAAATTTGGACCATATGATATCCTCACATAGGATAATCCAAAATGTGAAAAAATTATCATATAAAACTCATATAATTGAGATATATCACCCTTAAAATTCCTTCTCAAAATCTTGTCATAGAGCCAACTATGCTTAGAACTTGCCTATGAGGCCAACTTTGCTCTTACATAACTTTCATTGTGCTTATTTTCATGATCTAAAATTTATCACATAATATCATCTCACATAGGGGAATCCATAAAAATATAAATATTCTCCTAAAACCTCAACACATTCAAGATATGATGTTAACAAACTACTTACTTATCTTTATTTGAACATACAAAACACTGTCAAATGCTTGGGAACCAAACTTTGAAGATGCATATATTTTATCATGCTACATCATATGACCTAAAATTTGGTGTATAATAATTAGGGACAAAACTAAATAAACAAATATGATCAAATTATCTTAACACCTTCAAAATTCCTACGCATCTTTTCTATCCACATGCAAATTTTGGAAAAACACTGTCAAACTGCCTGGGAGCCCAATTTTATACTTGTAAATATTTGATTTTGTTTCATTTAATGACTTTAAACCTATAAAATATAAACTAGGGACTAATTTTATCACAACCATATGACCAAATCCCCCTAACTCATCCACATGTGGAAATTATGACATCATCAAATTGCCTAATCAGATTTCCTACCACTGAACCCAAAATGTCTAGATGATAACAATGATGAACTGAGTGAATTAAAATCATGCACACAAGATATACAATAATAAATAACCACTAATAGGATCCCTTTCACATTCTAAATAATTTAGACTCATCCCTAAACATCTCAAACCATGCCAAATTTTAAGATCAACCAAGCATCCTTTAAGTATACTAAGACAAGGACATTGCACATTTTGTCATTATCACTTATATTATCAAGGAAAAATCCATGAAATAATCATGAAATCATTTAAAACTCTCCAAAAATCTCCCCCTTTGTCATTGATGTCAATAACCATCATATAAAAATATAAAAATCACCTTTCTTCTCTTTTTTCAAGCACTCTCTATAATAGGAACTTTCTCCCCCTTTGACACAATGATAACATGGGAGAAATTTGATATTTATCACATATAAATACTACGATTAGGATAAGACCACCTTGAAAATATAATACAAATTCTCCCTTACCTTGAGTCTACCTCTTCTTGACTTGACAACTTCCTTTTGCTCTATGGCCATACACTTCTTCAACCAAGCACTACAAATAATGAAGAAAGAAAACATAAAATAATGTAAATATGATGGAACACATTAATAAACATATAATAGATACTCCCACTAGTAAATATTATCAATTTCACCTTTTGAGCAACTTCATATCTCCACACACCATGAAGAGCCAATATACAAGCTTACTAGCCTTCTCTATCAAACCACCTTAAGGACCACCAATATAAATTCATGACACTCACCAAATATGAAATATGAACTAATATAACCTGATAACTCACCTTTAAATACTCATGCCTTGATATTTTAGATAAACTAATCAGAAGGCACTCTTCTTCACACCAGGCCTGTCTAGCCTCCTTGTAGCCCTACCTAGCACTTACAGAGCCCACAATTTTTAGTAGACACATATTCAATACCTAAAAATTTACATATGGAGAAATATCATATTACCCCTAAATAAAACCTATTTTCATCACCAATCTCATCCTATGAAAAATACTTCTTTCACAAACCTACTAGCTAATTAACCCTCCATATTAATAAAAACTTGAATAACTTGAAAACCACAAACCTTAAAATCTATGTGAAGCTTGATTTGAAAACCCATTTAGCCCATTCAACCTATTAATAATCCCTAAACCTTAATTCAAAAGGTAAACCACTTTTCTAGCATAGCCAAAAACCTTAGAATCTCAAAATAAATAAGGTCAACAAACCTCCTTATGGTCAATGCACACCTCTAAAATTTATTTCACACCTAGAAACACCCATCACACACTTCTGGACCAAAAATTTAGCCTTAACACCTTTAGGAGACTTGACTTACTATAACCCATTTTAGGCCTGCTTGCCCTTAAGCCACAAACTAAGAAAACTAAGAGCACTCAAAAAACTTCAAGATACCTTTAGAACACAAAAACACTTATATCATGCTAGATTAATATCAATAGACTTTTCTATGTAAAAATATCATCTTGATCAATCATAAGTCCTCTTTTACTACATGAAAAACCTTCAATCTGACCTTGTAGATTGATCATATACATCAATGACAACATACCATGACATGATTTTGACATCACCACAACATATCTTTTACCTATATATATTGGCTCCAACTCCTAAAGAACACCACAAGCCTCTCTTTGCTCATGTATAAATATTTAGTACCTTGTCAAAACATATGACTTGGTTTGATCAAGTCATCATATCAATCTTCTTGAATTCACATATATAGTAGACATCTTCATTAACATGATAGCAAAATATCACATATGCTCCCCCTAATTCTATGCTTCACCTAGATCATGACATCTTCAACAAGTCTTCAAATATTATCCAATCATAGTCAATACTTATATAAATACACCTAATCTTTAGAACATTACGAACTTCCATAGTATACACAACTTGTTCAACAAGCCTTTAACATGCTTAGAAAGATCTAGGATATAAGCCTAAAAGAGAATCTTTCAACTTATAGGCTCACCTATCATCTACCAAAAATTGATATGCATAAAGATATTTAAAACTCACCTTTATACTAGAGCATCCAAACCATGATAAATAAACTAACTCTTTCTTAGGATAGGACCATTAAGATTCTTCACAAGCTTCTTTTCTCCAACAAAATCTATATATAAAAAAAATGCAAAAACCAACCTTATTTTCATACCTTCTCATCAAACAATATTTGATAGCCACCAAGCTTCCTCTGACTAACAAGTGTCTCCTTGAAGCCTATATAGAGACACCCCTTTAACATAATGAGATTAAAAGTCTTAAAACTCAGGAGACTCCCATATCTCCATATCTTTCTCTGACTTGTAGTCCTATCTCATCATCCAATTGATTTTGAATGGATACTTGACTTCATTCCTTGGTTTAGATTTGTCAATAAATGTTGACTACATAAACTCTTGACTTTCCTTCATTTTTTATTCTTTTTCCACCTTAGCAAATAATCCATCAAGTCTCTTAGACTCAATTGATTTTTTTCCTTAGTCTTTAATATCTCAATTATCCATACCATATTTTGACTCTTCTTGTCTTCTATAGTTATATTACCTAATTTATCCTTGAGCTTATCCTAATTTGCAACATAGCCTTGAAAATTTCTTATCAACCTTATGACTAGATTAATTGATAATGATTGCCTTTTATTTCCATACCTAAATTTGTCCTTTCTCAAACTTCTAGGAGTTTTAAATCCTTTAACATACCTTGAATATGTCTTAACATCATTCGTAAAGAATCTAGTAGTATGCTACTCTTATAACAACTAAAACAAATAACATCATTCGTGCCTTTTGACATATTTGAACTGTGATAAATCTTTGGCCAAAAAATCCTTCTATAATAAATCCATGAATGTCCATACATGAGTAACTTCATTGTATAGTCCTTAGCTCTATGAACATACTTATTATAGGTATAACAATGACAATGAAATAAACTAGCATACCTTGAAGCATTTGGTAGTTTAACAAACCTTCTTATATTGCTTTCAGATCTTGCATTCTCCTTGAGTAATTAGACTTCTCATGTTCCTTTCTTAGTTTTTTCAAATTATCTATGAGGTTTTGATGCTCATTATTTAACAAATTTATCTCATTTTTCATTTCATCAAGCTCACCTTACTTTGAATTATTTGCTCTAAATGAGTCTTAAGATGTCTATATTCTTCTTCTCTTGTCTTCAAATTTATATTAGCTACTCCTAACTAATCCTTAATATTACTAATCTAATATTCATCTTATTTGACTTGTTCTGATTCATTTTGTTCTTTTTTAGGCTTGCTAATATTGATTATGACTTTTTCATAATCATCTTTAAAGGAAACTAGATCAGTCTTCATTTGAACATATTCATCTCCTTTAGCTCTCATGCTTAAACATGCAACCTCTAACTAAATTATGAGAACTTGGATAGTATCCTTATCCCTCTTAAATTATTTAACCAATTCATCCTTTATTCTACATGCTTGCTCTTTAATATGACTAGTCTATTATTCAAGAATTTTGACCATTGATCTCAACTCAAGATTTTATTTCTTCAACTACTTAGCCATCTTGTGTTACTTAGGATATCCTTCAAGATGTTAAGATTCATCCAAATGACCCTCTCTAATACCAATTATTGGAATTAGTTACTGAGATGGGGGTGAATTAGTATACAATAATGCACATTCAATTCCAAAACCATTCCATCATTCATCAACTTGATCTAGCAACATAAAACAAGAAATCACATACATCCAAAGCATGAACAAGGGCATACATCACATCAACACAATATCTATGTGGGGATACAATCCTATAATGACAAGAACTAATTTAGACCAGATCTAACTAATCAAGGAGCTACCATCCGAATTTAGTGAGACTATAATTCCACAAGGTGCTTTAACACCTATCTAGCTAAGTTTCCACAATAAATATAAATTTAGAAATTTCTACCTTTCAAGGAGGATGTAGACCCCTTAGATGTTGATCTTCCAAAATAATACCTATGAACACATCCACCTTTGAACTAATGTATTCAATATTTGATGATAGACCTATGATCATCACTCTTCACCTTTGATCATACTCATAACACTAATCTACTAATATAATTATGACCTACAAGTCATATAAATAGTTTTCAATCTATTCTACTCTTTAAATCATCTATAGGGCACATACAACCTTCACACCTTGCCTTCATTCACCATACATACTCTCTTAAATAGTCTCATGATCATACTCACTCATTTTACCTCTTCTAGGCTTATTAAGTCTAATGACCTATGTTATCACCTTCATCACCTTGATCAAACAAGCATGTCTAATTCTCTTTATTCTATACTAGTACTCATTGACCTATACATTTTCTTTCAAAGGTTCTCTCCTTCACTTGGCTCCACATCCACACAACCCTCAAAGTCTCACCCAAAGTTTTACAAGTCTATAAAACATCATCTTTGGTTTAACTATTTATAGAGCATTCATGATCATCGCCATCTTGGTCAGCTATTAGGCATGCCTTAACCCTTAAGGCATATATCTCAATGAGACACAATTCAACACAAACTTAATAGGTTGGCCATATCATCTATAGCTTACCCTTAAGTAGCTACACTTTTTAATAAGGTCCTTGTAACTCTTATAGGTCTCATGGAGACATATTCACCCATTTAGCATAACAATGAGAAAAATAAGAACATAGGACCACTTAAAAATTGATACTACATGACCCCTTAGTCATCTTTAAATGCATATAATCATCATTTCACCCTTTTATACAAGCTCAATCAACATTCTGTGCACATAGTCACCATGAATAAATACACATTCAGCTTATAAACCTTTATTCATACTACATATGATTGTTAAAACCTTTATAATGTATACAAATCATCCTCATGGAGTTTAAAACACTCCCCAATATCTAATTCATCAAGAAATATCAAAACAACATTAAAAAAAGCTTGAATAAACCTCTTGGGTCAGTTATAAATTAATCATGAACACATAATCAACTTTGAACCATAATATATTTGACTATAATAATAATTAGACCTTGAAATTCATATTTCTAGATGTGATTTGGATTTCTCTACCAATTTTAATTTTACACCATGATCAATTTCATCTTGGATCAAAATATATGGTCCAAAAACCATAAATTGCTTTTTTCCCTTTATTAAATTCAAATATCGAAATGCCAATGGTCATAGTTAAACACCTAATATTTGACCTCATCTCATATAATCTAAAACCTTTAACTCAACATGCACTATTGATTTATGTAGATTAGTCAAGATTTTATCTTACAGTGCTCACTATTCAATCTTGCTCAGAACCCACATGATCATGACACATGACACCCTCTCATGCCTTATGAGTAGTTTAACTATTAAACATCATGCAATTATTACCATATCACTCAACACACACCATTAGATCAAAATAGTATGATCACCTATGAACTATTAGATCTTCATTTGGTCTTGATCTTTAACTTGTGCAAAATAGACTAAGTATGGGAACCATTACAATGTATCTGAGAAGCCAACTTTGAACCTCAATAACTTTTACCTCACTCACTTACATGATCTCAAATTTGGACCATATGATCTCCTCACATAGAAAAATCCAAACATATGATAAACCAATCCTATAACCCTCATATGAGTGAGATATATTTACATTAAAATTCCTTCTCAAAATATTTTATCACATAGCCAACTATGCTTAGAACTTGCCTGTTAGGCTAACTTTGCTCTTACATAACTTTCATTGTGCTTAGTCATATGATCTAAAATTTAGTACATAAGATCTTATAAAATAGGTTATTCCATACATATATTAATATGATATTTAAACCTTAACATATGTGAGATATGACATCAAAAAACTACTTAGATCTATTTGAACACAAAACACTATCAAAATGCCTAGGAGCTCAACTCTACACATGCATATATTTTATTGCACTACATTGCATGACCTAAAATTTGATCCATAAAAACAAGGCACAAAAATAAACAAACCCATATGATCAAATTATCTTTAAACCTTCATGCATGTGAGATATAACATCATCAAAATGCCTACTTAGCTTTTCTAGCCACGTGCAAATTTAGCTAAGTATGGGAAAACATTGTCAAACTGCCTGGGAGCACAATTTTGCACTTGCATATCTTTAATTTAACTGTTAACTAAATCCATGAAATTATCATGACATAATTTACAACTCTCAAACATTAAACTTAAACCCTTAACTAAGCCCCAAACCTTAAACCCTAAACCCAAGGTTAAATACTAAACTAAACCCTAAACTAAATTATAAACCCTAAACCCTAAACAAAAATAAAAACTAAACCTTAAACCTTAAACCCTAAACTAAACACTAAATCCTAAATATTAAACTAAACACTAAACCCTAACTTAAACTCTAAACCCCAAATCAAACCCTAAACCCTAAACCTTAGACTAAAACCTAAATTCTAAATAATAAATTAAAACCTATCCCCTAATACCTAAACACTAAAACCTAAACTAAACCATCAACCCTAAAGCCTAAAATCCTAAACCTTACACTAAAACCTAAAACCTAAACCCTATAATAAACCATAAACCTTAAAACCTAAACTAACCCTAAACTAACCCTAAACCTTAAACTAAACCATAAACCTTATACTAAACCCTAAACTCTAAACTAAACCCTAACCTTGAACTCTAACCCTAAACTAAACCCTAAAACCTAAACCCTAAACTAAACCTAATCTTAAAGCTTAAAACATTAAACCCTAAACCCCAAACCTAAAACTAAATACTAAACCCTAAACCCTAAACCATAAAGTAACCCTAAACTCTAATGCATAAACCCTAAACTAGAACCTAGAACCTAAACCCTAAAATAAATTTTAAACCCTAAACCCAAAACTAAACCATAAACCCTAAACCCAAAACTAAAACCTAAACATTAAACCCTAAAACTTGAACCTTAAAACCTAAACCCTAAATCCTAAACCCTAAACCTGAAACTTAAAACATACACCCTAAATAAACACTAAATCCAAACCTTAAACTAAATTATAAACAATAAACTCTCAAAACCCTAAATTGTAAACCCCAATCCCTAAATTAAACCCTAAACCCCAAAGTAAACCCTAAAATCTAAACTAAACCCTAAAACTTAAATAAAACCTTAAATATACCTAAAATAAACCTAATCATAAATCATAAACCCTAAACTAAACCCAATCTTAAACCCTAAACACTAAACCTTAATCACTAAAACACTAAAGACTAAACCTAAAAACCTTAGACTCGATCTTAGAACACTAAACCCTAAACTCTAAAAACTAAACTAAACCTTAAACCCTAAACCTTAAATTAAACCTAACCCTAAACCCTAAAACCATAAACCCTAAAAACCTAAACTAGATCTTAGAACACTAAACCCTAAACTCTAAAAACTAAACTAAACCTTAAACCCTAAACCTTAAATTAAACCTAACCCTAAACCCTAAAACCTCAACCTTAAACCCTAAACCCTAAATTAAACTCAACCCTAAATCCTAAACACTAAAATTAAAACTAAACCTTAAACCCTAAACTAAATGATAAATTCTAAACCCTAACCCCTAACTCCTAAACCCTAATCACTAAACCCTAGTCTAAATACTACATAAAAAATGAAGCCCTAAACACTAAATCCTAAACCCTAAACCCTAAGCCCTAACCCCAAACCTCAAACCCTAAACCTTAAACACTAAACACTAAACCCTAAAATATATACTAAATGGTAAATTATACCATAAACCCTAAACACTAAAACCTAAACCCTAAACCTTAGACTAAACCCTAAGCCCTAATATTTAAACCTTAAACCCTAAACTAAACCTTAAATAGTAAAACCTATACCTTAAACTAAACCCTAAAATCTCAACCCTAAACCTTAAACCCTAAACTAAACCCTAGACCCTAAACTCTAAACCCTAAACATTAAACCCTAAGCTAAACCATAAATCATAAACACTAAACTAACTTCTAAACCCTAAACCCTAAAATAATACTAAACACTAAAACCTAAAACACTAAACCCTAAAACCTAAATAAAACCTTAAAAAACCTTAAACCCTAAACTAAACCCAATCCTAAATCTAAAACCCTAAACTAACCCAATCTTAAACTGTAAACCCTAAACTCTAAAACACTAAACCCTAAACTAAACTTAAAAAAATTAAACCCTAAACCCTAAACTCTAAATAAAACCCCAAACCATAAACCATAAACAAGATCTTAAACCCTAAAATAAGTTCTAAACCCAAACCTTAAACCTTAAATCCTAAACTTAACCTTAAACCCTAAGCCCTAAACTAAATGCCAAACTCTAAAAAATAAACCCTAAAACCTAAATGTTAGTAATTTGAATTGTTAAGGTAAAATTACTACCCCTATATATGAAAATTTCCTAAAATTGGTCATAACCCTTTGCAACTAGTTAACTTATGTGTTGTGGCTTAAAAAGATCTAATTTTGATTGAAAAAATGTCAAAAATGGATTGTAAATGGGTGATTATCATTTCAAAAGAGTGTTGAATATGTTTAAAAAACATTAGAATATCCCAATTCCAAATTTTCATAACATAAAAAGGCCATTTTATATGTTTCTTAAGTCTAAAAGACCCCAAAATCCCCTCCCATGTGCCAAATTTGTAAGTTAAAATATGAAAAAGTTCAAAATCCAAATTTTTACATGAGATGGCATGTTATTCTTCTAAAGGCTTCTTTTCCAAGTGGTGTTAAGCCTTAATTATCTCTTAAAATGGAAAAAAGATATTGTTTTCTCTCATTTACAAGCAAAGGTATAGAATCCATATGGTTTCCATACAATACAAGGTAGGGGAGATCTTTTTCAGGGTGTAATCAAGCTTCAACAACAATTCCATGGTGATTCAATGAAGGATCAACTAAAAAAAATTATCATGAGAATTAAGAAGGTGAAGTCAACAAACATCATGGGTTGATATGATATATCACCTATCAAAGTTATACACAGTCATAAAAGTGACCCTATATGTCTATGTCACATGCCAAAAGGGACCTACAACTAGGTAAGGGTTTAATAACCTAGGAAATCTATCAAAGAGGTTAAGGGCATAAGCATTACCAAATCAAGAAGTAAAGTGGTAAGGTTGATCTCAATCAAGTTCATTATGGTAAAGAAAGGATAGGTTACATTTCAGAGGTCCCCTATAGCCCTAAACACATCTTATAGGCCTAATAGGGCAGAACTAATGATGCACATACTTCAATAGAAATAGGCCTATTCAAAGCTTGGATAAGTATTCATGACCTATGATTGTCAGTAACCATCAAGATTGAAACATTTTCAAAATCTAAGATATACAAAAGGCTAAATGATACCCTATAGGACCTAAAAGGGCATCCTACAAGCCTATGCCTTATGAGTAAGCCTAATGGTGTTAAGAATGGCCTTTAAGGTTTAAGAAAGCTAGTTTTGATTGGGAAAACATAAGTGTCATTAAGATTTTTAGTTTTATATTATTATAAAGGGAAAAACACATATCAAGTCTCAATTAGGGTTTAAAAAACTACAAAACTAACTTATAGCCTGTATGTGCATCTACATTTTAGCCTTCCAATAAGAGTCCATAGCCAGGTAGGGTTTGGAGGTAAAGAGACCTAGAAAAGAGATTAAGGACTTAGGAAACTACCAAATAGGGATAATCTAATGAATTATTCCATGGGGAACCTTAGGGAATGTGCCATTACTATGAACATAGGGGAAAAATATACTCAAGGTGCACCTATAGTTCACTATCCATATACTCAGGGCAAGGACTCACCAAGTATAAGATAGTCAAGTAATTTTATAGGAAGAGGTACATATGATAGAAAGGTAATGATTTTAAGAAAATTATCATAAGTTTCGTGTCAAAATCACCTTATGAAGGAATCAAAATCATCTCTTTGGTTTTATTCTCCTTATAAATGATAACCTATAGTCACCTTTGAGGTACTTATAGTCATCAAGAAGGGAACCTACAAGCAACTAGATGTATAACAAAGTATAAATTTCCCATGGTTTGAGCTTAAGGTGATAATTTGGTAGGTATGAGATAGTGTGTGTAAATAGATTAGGTTCATATGATACTAACATCATGAAAGTAAGGTACATTATCATGCAAACAACCTACAGGCATATACCTTTCCAAACAAGCCAAATTGATAGCATGATGAGCTTTCCTAAAGCTTTAGGGGGTTTGTTTAATCACTAAGGTACATGGGTATCCAAGGTTCCCAATATCAATAGAAACACATGGGTAAAAGGTATGGCTTTGATTAAATCTTAAGGTCATATTCCCTAGTAATGACTACTTATAGCCGAAAGACATAGTCATACTATCAAAATGGCAAGGCTAAAGATGAGTAGTGGTTCAAGATGATATTCAATGTTTTAAGAGGATGATTATCCCTCATGAGGAATAGAATGGTACTAGAGGTAGTATAATATGAGATAATAAGTCATATCATCATGATGATTCTAAATAATCTAAGCTAAGTCACCACTTCAAAAATCTTGCAAACATAGTTAAGGCGTGGTCTAGTTTCTCTCTCATAGGTCATAGGCAAACAAGTTTTTCTCAATGACCTTATCCAATCAAGTACCTATGAATGGTATAGGAATGTACAAGTTCATAATATATTCATAGAATTTTTCAAGTCCTTGTGACATTATGAAGCATGAATTAAGATGATATTACATTTGATGTACAAAGATTAATTGTGTGAGGCTTAGATTACCTTATTTGGAGGTCTAAGTGTGCTTGAAAATAGGGGTAAAGGAGGTTTCCAAGTTATTGAAGAGATTATTGAGTTAATTTATGATTATTTTTATCTTTAATATATCTAAAGTTCATGAAAATACCTTCAAAAATACAAAAAATCAGTCAAATATGTAGACAGTCCATACACATGGGTCATTTCTTAGGGAAAGTTTAGGTTTTTGGGAGCTAAAAGTGGTTTCAAGACCTAAATTTTTTTACATAGGGTCATCATGAGTTTTATAACATTTTTAAAAAAATTCATGGATATTGGATAAGTGGATATACTTGTGTTTTGTCACAGTCATTAGCATGTCTATTAGAGATCACCATTAGAGTAGGTATCATTATGGGGTGCCATAGAGGTTTCTAAGCACAAGTGAAAGTTTAAAAAGAATAGGATGATGTTTTAAATCATCATAAGACATTTAAAGAGTGTAAAATATTCAAATTTTATGAAAACCATGCTCATACAAGATTTTCCAAGTAAATAGGCATATAGGCCAAAAAGGGATTTTATAACTTTTTAAGTAAGAAATGTTTCCAGAGTATTTTTATACAATGGTACAGGCCAAATGATGATGTTTTCAAATTTTCTGAGGTAGGGAAAGATTAATTATCATCTTGGTGAAGATTTTCACTTTTTACAGTTCTAGACACCCTTCCAAGCCTGTTCAGATGATCATATTATTCACCACGTGTAGAGTTTAGAGAAATTATCTTAGTATGTTTTGAGGACCCATATGTAATTATAATTCATGAATAATTGAGATCATTTTATCGGATATTCTTTATGAATAATTAATATGAGCGTAGGCAGCCCAGGATGTAAGCTAAACCCTATAGGCAAATTTCCTCCATATGGTAACTTTTCATATATTTTACTTGGGAACCCAATATTTTTAGAGATGTTAGGGGGGTAAATATGATATATATAAATGGAAATATTTTGGGATTTTTAGGTATGTACTTCATGAATCATCATTTTGAAGATTCAGTTTCAAAACCCTCTTAGACCCTAAAAAAACTAGTTTTGAAAAAAGTTGATTTTATTACCATGAAATCACCATGGATCATAATGAAACATTTTAAAACATAAAATAAACTTAGAGAGGATTTACAAAATTCCAATTTGACTTATGGAGATGTATAGATTAAGGCAAAAATCATGTTTTTATGGAAAAAATCATGGAAAATGAAGTACTAGATAGTTCAATGAAATATAATCAATAGATATCAAAGCCTAAGACTTTTTATTCGACTTAAAACCTTCATTTTATCAGAAATAATCTTACAAGTGCTCCTACCACTTAATCAAAATGGCCAGTCTGCAAGAAAATGGAGCAAAATGGGCCTAGTCAACCCTGTTAACTAAATGGTGAGAGTTTTATCATCAAAATCACATATCTTGTGATGAGATAATTTGTTCCAAGTCTAATTCCATTATTTTTTAGGTTTCATTGTGTCTTTTTATAGGTTCCATGGAGTCCAAGTGCTTAGTCTGGCTTTTAGGCATTTTTGGCCTAGTAGGCCTAATTGATCAAGTGTCAAGTTTGAGTTTGGAATTGAGAGATAAGATCAAGGAGTTCAATATGAGTTTAAAAACCACCTATCCTTTTTTCACATAAATACTCATGAATATTTTCAAGATTCAAGTGCCACTTCAAGCATGTTTAGTTCAAAGGGAGTTGATTAGTCCTTACTAGTTAGCTAATTCCATGTCATCCCATGCAAGAAGTGTTTCTTCTTGTACCATGTTAGCTTAAAATCACTTCAAGTAGAGTTCTTCATCCAATATTTGGCATATCTTTTCATGTAAAGAAGATTTGAATTTTCAACATGGGTCCACCTATCTCTTTTATACACCGAGATTGAGGATCATGCATGTTTTGAGGATTTTGAAGATATTCTAAGGACTTGTTTTAATTTTGTAAAGTTAGTTTTGTATTGAGTTAACAAAACAAGACATCCTTGTATCCTTTATATGCCACTTTGGGCTAGAAGCTTTGATTTTGCTATATATGTTGGCTTTTTAACCATTTTTTAGGATCTATCCCTCTCTTGACAAGACCAAACTCTACCGAGATTGAGTTTTGTTACATTTTTAGATATATTAAATGACTATTTTAAGATTTCATTATGTTATTATAAGGTATTTATGTCAGTAAATTTGCATATGTGGTAGAGCTTTCTCCCTTGTTAAGTCCTAATTTTACCTAGTTACTAGTTTGTCAGAATATGCAAGTCATGTTTAGTGTTTGATGTATTTTGATTGAGATTACAATGGATATAAGTTTATGGTTAATGAATTTAATCAAGAATATTTCATTATTTACCTTAGGCTTTGATCATCAGATAAAACCTCTCCATGAAATAATGATGCATAGGAGATATTGGAGTTGTAGATTCAGTCTTTACTTGTCTAATCAATGTTTTAGGAACTCAAGTAGAGTAGATGAACTTGAAATATAGGTGTATCACCAATATTAAATTAGGATTTCCTTTTTAGTTTCCTTATTCCCCTTTTCATCCTAACATTTGGTAGTTTAGTAAGTAGTGTAAAGTGATATATTAGAGGATCTAGCCTTAGTAAAATATAGAGGTCTGGTTTGAGTTCAAGTGTCCCACAATTGAGATCATTCCAATGTTAGTTTAGGTGTGAAGGTTTTAGAAACAAATATATAAAGCCTTGAATTAGGGTACCATCTATATTTCTAAAAATTTTGGTATGCTTGGTGGGAATCAAGTTCAGCTATTGGAGTGTAAGTTTGTAACACATTCATCTCCAGATCTAATTTTTAGTACTCTTATTGTCCTCATCTCAAGGCATAAGGTATATATTGTTTCAAATTTTGAGTTATCTTCATGATTTTCTATGCCATGGTAGCCTATAGAGAATAATTATGTTATTCATCTCCTTACCGACAATTTTAGTATGATCCTCATGACCCATATCAGTCCTATCATGAGCCATATATAGCCTTATCGGTAGTATGAAAGATAATACAAGTCATATAACCACTCTCATGAGTCTTTTTATCCTCCTAATCAGCCCAATAAAGTCCCAAATCTCAAGCTTCAAGAAAACTTTGTTTGTCTATAAGAAAGAGATGATAAGTATAGACACTAGAAAGAGCTATAGGGAGGATATTTCTATGTATGAAATTTAGAGTATGAGAGAAAATTTGTAGTGGGTTAAAGAGTTATGTGAAAATTTTATAAGGCAAGGTCACTCAAAGTCTAGTTCTAATATTTTAGACATTAGAGGTCTAATTTTAAACATTGAAGAGAGGTTGGTGGTTTATGATAAATCCTAGGGTTATCAAGTCAATAGTATGTTCCCATAGAACTACCCTTTCCCTTTATGATTAAAAAACCAAAGTTCATCACAAACATCATGAATAAAACCAAACCCTGACTAGTTTTCCTACCTATAAGTCTATCCAAGAGAGGTCTCATAAAGTTAAATAAGTTTGTTATGAGAAGTCTAATTTTTAGATCATAGAGATCATATAGGAGACTACAACTTTGAGTTTGTAGGAAGAAATATCCTATAATTTAATCCATGATTTTGAGGCTAATTTAGCTAAGGAATTTGAGCTTGCAAATCAACATCTCCAATATTCAATGGTAGCAGTAAAGTCAAAATCAAATAAAATTCCTTATTTCACACACATGATTGTAAAAAGTATAGAAACAAAGGTTCATAAACCCAAGTTCATGACTTAAAAGCAGATTCAAGAGTCAAGTGATAAAGAAAAACAATCAAGCATCATTCAAGATGATAAATTCAAGAAAGATATCTATCAACCTTCATCCCTTCCTCCTCAAAAGCTAAATAACTTTCCTTCATGGAAAACCACTCAAGAAAAAGTGTAGTATAAACAAGAGCTAAAGCTGATCTGAGAAGAGCAATTACATGGCATAATCAGGTATCTATGGTAAATTTTGTAGACTTTTCTCATCTTATTGAATACTTTTAGGGATATACCATGCCACTTTTGGAGAAAGAAACTCATCTTTGTGAGGTAAATGAAGAAGATATAGCCAAAGAGATGGAAAATGAAGGTGACTTGAGTGATCAAGAAGAAATTATTTTGGGACACCACTTGGCAAGGATAAACATGATTAAACATTACATGATGTGAAATAATAGGAGTTATAAGAGGTTTCTAAAAATCTTGGAGTAGTTGATATAGATGAAGTACAAACAAATATTTCTTCAAAAGGTAGCCATGAAGATAACTCATATAGAGCCATTACTAAGATGGAGAATATTCCTGAAGAAGATGAAACAAGTGTAGTAGATTAGGAATATTCATTTGAATCCATCCAAAAGGTATAAATGTGTGGTCAACATGTTTCAAATGGTAAGGTTACAAATGAATTTTATGTCCTTTTAGTTGATCATGATGAAGAGGCTTTTTGGGATGATTTAGAGAGTTTTTGTGTAAAGTCTGATAGTTCATCTCCACCTCATATGGAGATTGAAGAGTATTATATAATAAGTACTATTGTAGATATTCATCAAGAATAAATTAAAGAATTATAGCCAAGTCTAAATATTTATCAAGAATATGAAAATTTTGACAAAGTACCACCTCAAATAGATCCTAATGAAGACACCAATCTAAGTATACTAGCTGAATTGCCAATAAAATTATTGAATGAGAATGTGTCAAATCATGACCAACTTATGATGAGATAGAGTTAGCATTCTTGATGCAAGAAAGAAGAATATGTGAGGAAGATGATTGGATCTTGGATCCATATCTTTAATCCTTGCACCTAAGAATGGAAGTTGGAAGGCTAGCTACATCACCTAGAAGACATGAACATATAAGTTCTCTTATCTACAAGTAGATGCCATTAAGAGATAATAAATACATATCAAGGATCCATGGTGCACAAAATAGTTTCCCATTTGACCTTAGGGGAAGGCTCCTCCTTTGAGGTTAGTAAGTTTGTTTTAATCTAATAAGTGAGTGGCACAAGTAGCAATCTCTTTCCTTTTCATTATTTTTCTATTTTCTATAGGTTAATTGTCCCTAATTTATAGTTTAGTCATTGTGTTTCCCTTCATTTTTATTGTGTTAGTTAGAAAAAGGTGTTTCAAAGCTCAAAAGAGTCTATTTTTCAGTCAAGAAAGTCATATATTCAAACTTTTTATGCTTTAATTTGCCATTTTCATATAAAAAATATTGAGTTCTTTTGACCAGCTGGCTAGTCAACCCCTAAAAGTCACCAAAATTGTTAGTAATTTGACTTGTCAAGGTCAAATTACTACCCTTATCATATGAAACTTTCCTAAAACTAGTCATTAACCCTTTGCATTTGGTTAAACTATGTGTTGAAGCCTAAACAGATCTCATTTTGATAAAAAAATCAAAAATGGATTGTAAATGGGTCATTATCATTTCAAAATATCTTTGAATATGTTCAAAAAACATTAAAATATCCCAAGTCTAAAGTTCCATAACAAAAAAGGCCATTTGATATGTTTCCAAGATCCCAAAATCCCCTCCCACATGATAAATTTACAAGTTAAAATATGAAAAAGGTTAAAATGTATATCTTTTCTTGAGATGACATGTTATTATTCTAAATACTTCTTTTCAAGTGGTGGAAAGCCTTCGTTCTCTCTTAAAAGGGCAAAAAGAGCTTATTTTCTCTCATTTACAAGCAAAGGTACAATAAAGAGTAGGGGAGATATTTTTAAAGGCATAAAAAATATTCAAATGCAATTCCATGGTGATTCATGGATATACAGACCCTAAACAAGCTCTCTATTAACACTTTGTTTGTTGGCACAAAGAGACCTTCTTGTAGGTTTTTTAGTGGTACATATTATTGAGGAAGGGTACAATTCTAAAATTTTGGGTGAAAAATGTAGACTCATAGGGATTATTGATGGTCCAATTTGATACTTAATTGGATTTTCTAGGCTCATGAACAATCTAGTTGAAGATAGGTCAAATTTTACTACCTTGCAACCAGAAAAGCAACTAATTTTCTCCTCATTTAGGTAGAGTTTCAAGGAAATAAACTTATTATAGAATATTTAAGACTTGTTATACATTTTTATGGCCTCATTGAGGTGTTATTTATCTAATTCAAGGTTAAACAAAGGTCACAAACTTAGTCAATCTATAGTGTAGTATGAGCTTCAAAGGTGAATTTTATAGTCCTTTAGGGGGAAGGAAACTTCAAGTGTTTAATAAATTAATTTTTTAGGGTTTATATAATTTTTTCCATGTTTTAAATTGGTTTATCAAGGAAATATTCTAAGGATCCACTTATTGGGCCATCTCTATACTCTCAAGGTGTCTTAAAGGAGCTAGTTTAGCATAAACTAAGGGATTTTTGCAAATTTTAAGGTTTTTGGAGAAAAAAATGTTTCAATTTCATCCTCTTACACTCCTATAATGGCCTCAAAATTTTCATGGTATGATGTTTAGGTGCATATGGTTGAATAAAACTCCTTAACTTGGTTTTATCATACCCCTCCATCCTCCCTTTCCATTACCATCTCTCCCACCTCTTTTCACTATCATATAATGTGTTTTCATTGTGTTTTTGATCTATTTTCAAATCCTTTCATAAGTTTCACTCACCCTTTTCCATTTTAACCATACTAACCCCCACTTCCATTATAAGTTACATTATTAAGGAGCAAATGTGGGTCAACACCATCAAAATCATGATCAAAGAAGATATATTCAATGAAGGCATTGAAACACACTCTAGAGGACATCTTCAGTAATGCCACATAGTCAGGTATATTAAAAATTGGAATGAGGTTTAAAGGATGAAGGAAGACCTTCATAAAGTATAATGATGGATCAACTAAAATAATTAACATGAAAATAAAGAAGGTGAAGTCATATAAGCATCATGGTTTGATATGATATATAACCTATCAAGGTTATACATAGTCATAAAAGTGACCCTATAGATCTATGTCATAGTGCTAAAGGGGACCTACAAATAGGTAAGGGTTTAATGATATAGGAAACCTATCAAAGAGGTTAAGGGCATAAGCATTTCCAAATAAAGAAGTAAAGTGGAAAGGTTAATCTCAATCAAGTTCATGATGGTAAAAAAAGGACAAGTTCCATTTCAAATAAGGTCCCTTGTGGCCCTAAACACATCCTAAAAGCCTAATAGGGTAAAACTAAAAATGCATATACTTTAGTAGCAATAGGCCTATTCAAAGATTGGATAAGTATTCTTGACCTATGATTGTCAATACCCATCAAAATTGAAACATGTTTTAAGCCTAAGCTATCCAAAAGGCTAAATGATACCATACATGACCTAAAAGGGCATCCTATAGGCTTGTACCTTATGATTAAGCCTAATGGTATTAAGAATGGCCTTTGAGGTTCAAGAAAGCTAATTTTGATTGACAAAACATAAGTGTCATTGAGAGTGTAAGTTTCATATTTTTTCAAAGGGAAAAAGGCATATCAAGTCTCAATGAGGATTTAAAGAGCCACAAAACTAGCCTAAAATATATATGTGCATCTACATTCAAGCCTTCTAATGAGAGTCCATAACCAGGTAGGGTTTGGAGGCAAAGAGACCTAAGAAAAAGATTAAGGACTTAGGAAACTACTAGATTAGTATAATATCATGAAGTATGCCATGGGGAGCCTAAAAGAATGTGTCATTTCTATGGACACAGGGGAAAAAGATACTCAAGCTGAACCTATAGTTCATTATCAATACACCCAGGGTAAGGCTCACCAAGTATAAGGCAGTCAAGAGCTTTTACAATAAGAGGTATATATGATGGAAAGGTAATGATTTTAGGAAAATTTCCATAGGTTTTGTGTCAAAATCACCTTGTTAAGGAATCAAAATAAACTCTTTGGTTTTATTCTCCTTAGAAATGATGACCTACAGTCACCTTTGAAGTACCTATAGTCATCAAGAAGGGCACCTACAATCAACTAGGTATATAACAAAGTATAAATTTCTCATGGTTTAAGCTTAAGGTGACAATTTCATAGGTATGAAATAGTATGTGGACATAGAGTAGGTTAATTTGATCTTGAAATCATGAAATTAATGTATAGGCAACATGAAGACAACCTACAAGTTTGTAACTTTTCAAACAAGCCAAATTGATATCATGATAGCTTTCCTAAAGCTTTAGGGGGTTTGTTTAGTCACTAAGGTGCATGGGTATCAAAGGAACTCAGTCTTAATAGACCTAAATGGGTAAGAGGTATGGATTTTATTAAATCCTAAGGTCATATTACCTATTAATGACTACCTATAACCTAAAGACATAGTCATACTATCAAAAGCTAAAGATGAACAGTGGTTCAAGATGATATTCAATGTTTCAAGTGGATGATTATCCTTCATGAGGAATAGAATGGTAATAGAGGTAATATAATATGAGATAATAATTTATATCATAAATATGATTATAAATCACCTAATCTATAGGCACCACTTCAAAAATCTTACAAACATAGTTAAGGCATGGTCTGGTTTCTCTCAATGACTTTATCCAATCAAGTACCTATGAATGATATAGGCTTGTACAGGTTCATAATATATTAATATAATTTTTAAATTCCTTGTGAAATCAAGAAGAATTAATTAAGATGACAATATATTTGATGTACATAGATTGACTATGTGAGGCCTAGATTGCCTTGTTTGGAGGTCTAAGTGTGCTTGAAAATAGGGGTAGAGGAATTTTACAAGTTTTTAAAGATATTATTGAGTTAATTTATGATTATTTTTATATCTAAGACATCTAAAATACATGAAAATACCTTAAAATATGCAAAAACTTAGTCAAATATGCAGATAGTCGATACATAAGGGTCATTTTTTAGGAAAAATTAAGTTTTTTAGGAGCTACAAGTGGTTTTAGGACCTAAAATTTTGTAAAAAGGGTCACCATGAGTTGAATAAACTTATAAAAAAAATTCATGGCCATTATATTAGTGGATATACTTGTTTTTTTGTCACATTCATTAGCATGTTTGTTGGAGATCACCATTGGAGCAAACATCATTCTGGAGTGCCACAGAGATTTCTAAGCATAGTTGAAAGTTTAAAAAGCATGGAATGATGTTTTAAATCATCATAAAACATTTCAAGGGTGTTAAGTCTCTAGGGAAGGATTCTATCAGTAAGGACCCACATGAAAATGGATCAAGGATTGAGGAATATCTTTTAAAAAATAAGAGCACATGGGGAAAAGGGGTGTTAGGGAAGTCACAAGTGCACCAAGGGTGGGAAGAATATTAGTTGGACCCCATAGTGGAGAGGATAACATTTTTCTAAAGATTTTATATCAACTAGTAGAAAAATCCAAATCAAAACTAGAAAACTCATTATTGGTTAGGTTTAATAGATTCAAGATAAATAATTGACACATTTAGGAAGTGGGTCATCTCTAATTAGAAACCCAAGGGTCATATGGAAGTTTTAGCCATGCATAAAGTTTTATTCCTCATCTCTTTCATTGATCTGGAATATTGTACCAAGAAATTGATTGAGGATCCCTAGTTCATGGGAAAGACAAACCTATTTATTAGAAAATGGAGATCGAGATTCAATAAAAAAATGATTTAATGGAGTAAGTCCTAATATGGATCAAACTCCCAAGACTCCCACTATAATTTTGGGAATAAAAATTTATAATGGGAATTGCTAAATCTATTGGTCAGCCAATAGGATTAGATCTAATAATTAAATCAAGGAGGAGACTAGTTATAGCCAGGGTTTGTGTCTCTATTTAGATGGATAAACCTATCCCAAATTCAATCATGTTAAAATCAAAGTATGGATCTTGGAGAAAATAAATTGAATAGAAAGAGATTTATAGTTTTGTAAGAAATGTAATATGTTAGGACATGATCCTAAAGATTATCCCAATAACAAGATAGTAAATAAAGTAGAGAAAAAATAGTGGAGGGATAAATACATTATATATTATAATTTAATAAAATAAAATGGGTAATCTACTCTAGAGGACTAGACCAAAGTAGATCTTCTGATTATTCAAGATATCCCTTTAGAGAATAGAAAATAAAATAGGGAAGTTACCCCTAAGAAGGAATCCATAGAGGATATTTAAGAGGATAAAATTTAGATCATCATTAAAAATAGGAGGGAGGAGAGAACTATGGATACCACATAGTTTTATGTTGAAGGGGAACAAGCACTTGATGAGGAAGTAAATGTATGTTCCCATTACTAACCATAATGAGAGTAATAAATAAGTCATGGTAGACATAAAAGAGAGCCAAGTTAATATTATGAATTAAAAAGAAATTTTGACCCCAAATCCAAGAAATATGGAAGGGGATTCCCCATAATTGAAAGGATTGGTTAAAAGTGAATCACTTCAAAAAATAAATAAGATAGTAGAATACAATAAGGAGTAAGAGATAATGCAATGCTTCTTTACCCAAAATCTAGACCCATAGATTAAATCTCATGATATGGATTAGTGGATCCAAGTTACAAAACTTAGAAGTGGGGAAAACAAGATGGAATGGAAAAGTGGTAAGAATCAAGGAAATATCCAAGGAAGTAACCAAAGTTACTCAAAAAAACCCTTCATCTAGGTAAGCATTTTACAATTCTAAAAAATGAAAATAGTTTCTTGGAATGTTAAAGGGATTAACAACCCCAATAATTAAAGGCTAGTTATGAATTTGAGAAAGATCCACAGTCCTAAAATTTTTATATTTCAAGAATATAAAATGCTTGAAATTAGCTTAGAACAAGCTAAATATAAAATTTGGATAAATTTCAAGTGTGTTTGGGTCATTGTTATGGGTGATTTCGTGGGTCTTTCAATTTTTTTTAGTCCCTAGGAGATGGATGGAGAAATTATCCTTAATAAAAACAACCACTTAGAAATTTTTTTCATTGATAAAGTGAATGAATTTTATTATATCTTATCTAACATTTATGTAGCTAATGATTGGGTGGGTAGAAGGAATCTCTAGAATGATCTTGACAATTTCAAGGAGTCTTATTGTGCCTATAACTATATGGTAGTTGGGGACATCAACTCCCCCTCTCCATTTGTAAAATAAGGATGAATGCCAAGACTATAATGATAGCATGGGGGAGATTAATAATTCATTTCAATGTATGGCCTTATTGATTCAATTCTTGTGGAGCTAGGTTTACTTGTTTCAATAGAAGATTGGGGGAGAAGCTATTTCATATTAGATTGGATAGGTTAATTTTAACCTCAGATTAGGAGCTCGATCTCTAATTTAGGTTATCCACTCTCCCTAAAATTGGTTCCAATCATAAAACTTTGGTATTCTTAGGGATGAGAGAAGTAAAAGTAAGAAATGCACTTTTAGGTTTGATAAAAGGAGGATCAATGTCTATATTTCTCAAATTGCATCAAGAAATGGTGGAAAGAAGACTTATAAGGGTCTTAAATGTACAAATTAACCTATAAGCTCAAACACAGCTAAAAATTTGGAACAAAAAAGTTTTGAGGAACATTATTTATCAAAAAAGAATAATTGTTAAGGAATTATTGAAACTGGAGGAGGAGGTCTAAGCTAACAGGTTGAATCAGTAGAAACTCATGAAAAAGAAGGTATTAATCAATAAATTCCACAATTTATAATATAAAGAAGAAATCTTTTAGAGGAAAAAATCTAGATGCATTTGGCTGAAGGAGGAGACCAAGAATTCTAAATTCTTCCGTCATTTAACTATCAGACATAGAAATACTATGATAATTAGAGAACTGGTGAAGGAGGATGGATTTTTGTGTAAAAGAGCTAACATAAAGGAATAAATCATCTCTTTTTTCATAAATTTTTGTTGAGTAAGACCAATCCTGATTTGGTGAAGCAAGAAGCATTCCTATATTTTGTTAACAATGTCGTCAACCAAGAGGATAACATTAGCCTCCTCAATTCTCCCTCACTATAAGAAGTTAAATTTGTTGTTTTATCCATGGAGGGAGATAAAACATTAGGGTCAGATGGTTTCCCCTAAATTTTTTTGAATATTTTTGGGATGTGGTTTAGTTGGAGGTTATGGTAGTGGTATTTAAATTTTTCACATTAGGAGAGATGTTCAAATAAATGAACAATTCCTTATTGGTTATTATCCCTTAGAATCGTAGAGCTATATATTTGAATGACTTCCACCCCATAAGTTTATGCAACATTATTTATAAAATTTATTCCAAAACCATGGTTTTAAGACTCCAAACCATGTTTCTCAAAATCATTTCAAAATAACAAGGGGATTTTATCTTTGGGAGGTACAATATAAATGTAATCATTCTCTTACACAAGTCTCTTTTCTCCTTGACATGAACAATACTTATGATAGATTTTCATGGAATTTCCTAGATATAATTCTTAAGAAAGTAGGGTCCAACCCCAAATTTAGAAGGATGATCTCAGATTGAATTTCTTCCTCTAAGTTATATTCTATAATTAATGGAACATTGAAAGTTTTTTTCCCAGTGGAAAGAGGATTTAGATAAAGACACCCCCTCTCTCCCTATTTATTAATTATTTTTGTGGAGGCTCTAGGGTGAAGTCTTGAAAAACGTATAGTTCCAGATATGGTAAAAAGCTTTCAAATAGCTCCTCGCATAGGTCCCATCATGCACCAATAGTTTTTGGATGACATATTTGAATTAGGATAAACATCCATGTGGGAAGCTAAATCTATCAAATCCATTCTTAAGGACTATGTAAAAGTTATAGGGCAATGTGTTAACTTCTCCAAAATATCAATGTTTTAATTCACACATTAAAATATCTTCAGAAGAGGATATCCAATATCATATGGTGTCAAATACAAAACCTATAATCCTATTATTTAAGGATGCCTCTCTTTAAATGTATGATGTATGATTGAATACTCTCTTAGCTATAATGTAGAGGAAACTTATGGGGTGAAAATGAAATCATATTTCTTAGGTAGGTAAACTTTAGATGGTGAAGATTTATCCCCAAAGAATTCATATTTACATGATGTCTCTTTTTAGAATTCCTTCTATGGTGGCTAACATAATAATTAAAATACAAAGGATGTTCTTATGGTTGGGTAGTAAATATAGGAATACATTTCCCCTAAATTATGTTGAAGTGGAAGAAGCACTTGATGAACAAGTAAATGTATGTTCTCATTACTAACCATAATGAGAGTAATAAATAAGTCATGGTAGACATAAAAGAGAGCCAAGTTAAAGTCATGAATAAAAAAGAACTTTTGACCCTAAATCCAAGAAAGATGGAAGGGGATTCCCCATAATTGGAAGGATTGGTTAAAAGTGAATCACTTGAAAAAATAAATAAGATAGTAGAATACAATAAGGAGTAAGAGATAATGAAATGCTTCTTTACTCAAAATCTAGATCCATAGGTTAAATCTCATGATATGGATTAGTTGATCCAAGTTACAAATCTTAGAAGTGGGGAAAACAAGCTGGCATGGACAAGTGGTAAGAATCAAGGAAATATCCAAGGAAGTAACCAAAGTTACTCAAAAAAACCCTTCATCTAGGTAAGCATTTTACAATTCTAAAAAATGGAAGTAGTTTCTTGGAATGTTAAAGGGATTAACAACCCCAATAATTAAAGGCTAGTTATGAATTTGAGAAAGATCCACAGTCCTAACATTTTTATATTTCAAGAATATAAAATGTTTGAAACTAGCTTAGAATAGGCTAAATATAAAATTTGGATAAATTTCAAGTGTGTTTGGGTCATTTTTATGGGTGATTTAGTGGGTCTTTCAGTTTTTTTTAATCCCTAGGAGATGGATGGAGAAATTATCCTTAATAACAATAACCACTTAGCAATTTTTTTCATTGATAAATTGAATGCATTTTATTATATCTTATTTAACATTTATGTAGCCAATGCTTTGATGGGTAGAAGTAATCTCTAGAATGATCTTGACAATTTCAAGAAGCCTTATTGTGCCTATAACTATATGGTAGTTGGGGACATCAACTCCCCCTCTCCCTTTGTAAAATAAGGATGAATCCCAAGACTATAATGCATGGGGGAGATTAATAATTCATTTCAATGTATGGCCTTATTGATTTCAATTCTAGTGGAGCTAGGTTTACTTGTTTCAATAGAATATTGGGGGAGAAGCTATTTCATATTAGATTGGATAGGTTCATTTTAACCTCAAATTAGGAGCTCAATCTCCAATTTAGGTTATCCACTCTCCCTAAAATTGGTTCCAATCATAAAACTTTGGTGTTCTTAGGGATGAGAGAAGTAAAACTAAGAAATGCCCTTTTAGGTTTGATAAAAGGTGGAATCAATGTCTAGATTTCTCCAATTGCATCAAGAAATGGTGGAAAGAAGACTTATAAGGGTCTCAAATGTATAGATCAACCTATAATCTTAAACACAACTAAAAATTTAGAACAAAAAAGTTTTGAGGAACATTATTTATCAAAAAATAATAATTGCTAAGGAATTATTGAAACTAGAGGAGGAGGTCTAAGCTAACAGGTTGAATCAGTAGAAACTCATGAAAAAGAAAGTATTAATCAATAAATTCCACAATTTAGAATATAAATAAGAAATCTTTTAGAGGAAAAAATCTAGATGCATTTGGCTGAAGGAGGGGACCATGAACTCTAAATTCTTCCATCATTTAACTATCAGACATAAATACTACGATAATAAGAGAACTAGTAAAGGAGGATAGATTTTTGTGTAAAAGAGCTAACATAAATGAATAAATCATCTCTTTTTTCATCAATTTTTGGTGAGTAAGACCAATCCTGATCTGTTGAAGCAAGAAGCATTCCTATATTTTGTTAATAATGTCATCAACCAAGAGGATAACATTAGCCTCCTCAATTCTCCCTCACTATAAGAAGTTAAATTTGTTGTTTTTTCCATGGAGGGAGGTAGAACATTAGGGTCAGATGGTTTCCCCCCAATTTTTTTCAATATTTTTGGGATGTGGTTTAGTTAGAGGTTATGGCAGCGGTATCTAAATTTTTCACATTAGGAGAGATGTTCAAATAAATGAATAATGCCTTATTGGTTATTATCCCTTAGAATCTTAGAGCTATATATTTGAATGAATTACACCCCATAAGTTTATGCAACATTATTTATAAAATTTATTCCAAAACCATGGTTTTAAGACTCCAAACCATGTTTCTCAAAATCATTTCAAAATAGTAAGGGAATTTTATCTTTGGGAGGTACAATATAAATGTAATCATTCTCTTACACAAGTCTCATTGCTCCTTATATAAATCCATGAGGTCTATAATTTTCTTGAAGTTTGACATGAATAATACTTATGATAGAGTTTCATGGAATTTCTTAGATATAATTCTTGACAAAATAGGGTCCAACCCCAAATTTAGAAGGATGATCTCAGCATGCATTTCTTCCCCTAATTTATATGCTCTAATTAATGGAACATTGAAAGTTTTTTTCCTAGTGGAAAGAGGATTTAGATAAAGACACCCCCTCTCTCCCTATTTATTAATTATTTTTGTGGAGGCTCTAGGGTGAAGTCTTGAAAAACTTATAGTTCTAGATATGGTAAAAGGCTTTCAAATAGCTCCTCGTATGGATCCCTTCATGCACCAATATTTTTTGGATGACACATTTGAGTTAGGATAAACATCCATGTGGGAAGCTAAATCTATCAAATCCATTCTTAAGGACTATGTAAAAGTTATAGGGCAATGTGTTAACTTCTCCAAAATATCAATGTTTTAATTCACACATTAAAACCTCTTCAGAAGAAAATATCCAATATCATATGGTGTCAAATATAAAACCTATAATCCTCTTATTTAAGGATGACTCTCTATAAATGTATGATGTATATGGAATGTTTGAATCCTCTCTTAGATATAATGTAGAGGAAACTTATGGGGTGAAAATGAAATCATATTTCTTAGGTTGTCAAACTTTAGATGGTGAAGATTTATCCCCAGAGAATTCATATTTACATGATGTCTCTTTTTAGAATTCCTTCTATGGTGGCTAACATAATAATGAAAATACAAGGGATATTCTTATGGTTGGGTAGTAAATATAGGAATACATTTCCCCTTATGGCTTGGGAAAAACATCCTCCCAAAGGAAGAAGATATTAGTTGTGGAAGGGATGCTAGTGGTGCATTAGGGAAGGAAGAAGAGTATCCTTAGGGATGATTCTTAGCTATTTAACATCCCCATAAGTTCTATAGTTTCATGGCTTGAAGTTAGTCCTATTTTAAAGATAACTTTAGGGGAAAAATTCAAGGACTATTGAGAGCCCAATGATAGGGGGTAGTCTTGGAAAATTCTATCTTTGGAGATAGAAGATGTTTATATTATTCAAAGTTTGAGAATCTTAAATTATAAGTTGAAGTAAGTTCAAATTTTATAATTTTTTAAAGAGGATAAATTAATCTATCACATGGAGGAAGATGGGGAATACTCGATCAAATTTGGTTATTTATTGGAATTAAATATTAATGAGGATGGTTTTTCATGGAGAATTTTATGGGTGAAGGACCTTACTCTTAAGGTTAAAATTTTATTTTGGATGGAGGATCAAAAAGTAATTTAGATTATTGAAAACCTCATGAAAATAGGGATTTCATCCCCAAAAGATGTCTTATGTGAGGAGGAGGCAGAATCAATATATCGTCTCTTCTTAGAATGTTCTTTTCCTGCTAGAGTTCTGGAATATTTTCTTTCCATATTCAATTTAGCATGGGTGAGCCCAAAATATTTATTGGACCTAATATTCAATGTAAAATCCCTTAGAGATTTTTTGTTGATAAAATTTCTATGGAAAGACCCTCCCTCATTTATTATGGTGGATATGGAAAGAAATAAATTCAATAATATTTTAAAATGAGAAGAAGAACTAGGTCACTATGGGGATAAGGAGAACTAATATCATCAAGGATAATTGTCAAAAAAAATTAAGGATAGAAAACCCACACCTGATTCTATTTTGAACATTTTTTGAAATTAGACTATTAATGTTCCACTAAAAAAGGAAGATCCTACAAGTAATTTTGATAGGATCTAAGTTAAATGGATCAAACCTCCTAGAAATTAGCACAAATTAAACTCTAATGAGGCTACTAAAGGAATCCTAGAGGAAAAGGAGGTGGAGGGGTCATTAAAAATATATCAAATAAGGTTTTTTGTCAAGTTATTTAGGTTTATTGAGGGTCCATACTAACCATGTTGTTGAGGATAAAATAGCATTATAGGAAATTTAGTTGGATAAGGAGATAAAGATTAAAACTCTTATTATAGAAGGTGACTCACTAAACATCATTAATTACCTCAATGGAAAGTCTAATCCTTGTTAGATTATCATAAACATGGATAGTTATGTTAAGATCCACATGATAAACTTTGATGAATTGAGTATTAACATACATTTAGAGAAGGTAATAGTTGTGTAAACTAGATGGAAAATAGAGGTGTTTTGAGCTAGAACTTCATGAAATAGACTAGATTGGATGATCTACCTAAGGTATTAATTAGAATTATGAAAGAATAATCAAAATTTATATCTATAGGGTGAGAGGAGGAGACATGTGACCTAATTCATTATGCATGATATTAAAAGCTTTAATATGAGCACAATAGGAAATGATGACTTTGGCCATCATTGTGAGAATATTAATCCCAATCTATGGAATGAATATGATAAATGCATCATTATCAGTCACTTCATAATCATCCTCCTCAAATGTGTGATTGGGCTGATTTTAATAACCCTAGAATCAAGGTTAAACTAGACATCAAAATAAATAGACATAGATAATGAGGGAAAATACATTAAATGTATCATGGGAGATTATAGAGACCAATATGAGCCCATGTAATTTGAAGGTGTTAATATAAACAAAATCATATGTATAATCCTTAAAAATGGTGGGTTAACACCCTACATGGAAAGAATTATCAAGTTTGATCAAGTCTTATCTATGGAATTTGTAAAGGTGTGGAATGACAGAGTGGTTACAATGAGTGGAATCACAATGAATATATTTAAGGAAAGAATTGTTAAATTTGTGGGTATGTATTACAATGGTGTTAAATCCTTTAAGGATAAGTACATGAGGAATGAGCTTATTAAAAGTTTCTTTAAGGAAGGGGATAAGATTCATAAATTAAATGATTATTTCCTTTGATTTTCCTACCTCACCCATGGGCAAATGTTTACCTCTATATTATGTGATACATTATAGTTTTGGGTAAGTATATACTACTATATTTGCATCATTTCCTATTACTAAATCATTTCATGTATATAAAAACTATTTGCATCCCATTCTACCTCCTTAGGTCCCTTGAAAATTTTGTCTTAGCTTATCATCTTGACAAGACTGATGTCACTCTACATCAATCCCTTCTCTATATATAAGTACAAACAGGACAACCTTCACTTATCTCCTTGGTTAAGAATCCTATGAATAAGTAAGGTCTAGGAGAAGACTTACACCACCTAGGGGAAGTTGGAGGAAATTTTATGGAAGTTTCTAGTGAGTAGGAGGAAACCCTAGCCTAGACCACAAGAACTCTAAAGAGGTCAAAGGGTAAGGAAAACATTAATGAGGATATGAACTAATGACTCTAAAATATATGGGAGCATCTACTAATATTAAGGTGTTAGATATTGATAATCCCCAAAATAAAAAGGAGGTGAACCTAGTTTCCCCTATCACTCTAAATTTAATAGATTATATTGTATAAAAAGGAAAGTAAAGTTCATCTATAAATCAATCCTAACTTAAAGAAGATAAATCAAACTAGCCATTCTGCTTATTGGTATATTTAGACAATTATGGTCATGACTAATATGGATCTACTAGACCTAACTAAGGGGTCTCTTAAAATAAAATATCACTAGAAAGGGTTCTAAACCCTCTAGTTGAGTAATACCACAAAATAACTCTGGCTAGGTCTTATGATTTATAACAAAGTAAATTAAATTTAATCAGGTGTTTGCCAAATGTTGTGGCACAAATTAGGGATAGTAAACATAAATAATAAGCATGAAAAGAAGAAATCTACTCAAGTTAATGTATAGGTAATACTAAACATGGAGAGACAATACATTCATAAGCCATTATACATGTAAATATATCTACTAACAAAAGAGGAGTAAGATTTAGGAATACTTACTTTGAAGATGAAACCGTCGAGTCTCAATATCTCCCTTGGCCAATGGTGTTTTGAAAAATGTTTTATTGGTTCATAAGGATAAAAAAGATAGGTCATCTCTAGGATACAATACTTATCCTATGAATCCAAAAGACTTTTCCCATAAAATGATATTCTTCTCTAAATAAGTATAAAAACATAAATAATGACTCCTCAAGAATAATGGTGGATAAATAGATAAATAAGTACAAATGAATGACTATATCTATTGGAAATGAGGTGAAAGAGGTGTGTATATATATGGATATAACCCTAACCCTTCCAAAATTTTAGTTGGCATATTCGACCCAAGCAACCTAGTTAGTTAGGAAATAGAACAATTATGGACAAAATTAGTTGGGTTGACTTCGTCTTGTAATGTGCATAATTCCTAGAACAAGGTTGACCCATTTGACTATGTTTAGAGGATGTTAAAAAGAGGTATTTTCTTAGGTATGGGTTATTTGAGTTGGTGAATTACTTGGAGAAGAATGTAAAGGAGGTATCAAAGCTTAGGAAAACATATAAGAGGGACTTGTGTTGGTTATAAGTGGTGGTATAGGGAACAACAATATTATAAAGCATTAATGGTCTACGCACCCCTTTCCCAATGCACCATTTAAGGTATGTACTTAAAGATATTGAGACTTGATGGGTTCCTACAAGAGATAAAATATCAATAATTGATAAATGTTAAAAATATTGTGTGTGTATATGCCCCACTTGAAGTTCATCACATGTTGATGATTCAAAAAAGAACACAGTAGCACACACAATTCTAAGGTAAATAAATCATAGTGGAAAGTGAATAATATAAATGAAAGGACATAATTGAAAAATACATACCTTTACGTAATTACCCTAGTGTTGTAGATTAGAAATAAAGTGATAGATATCAAAGGTGTCTAATGTAGGGAACATTAAGTGAACCTGTAAAAGAAATAAAAAAAATTGAAATTTTTGAAAAATATCCATATAATATGTAGAAAAATTCTTTATGATGTTAGGATTCTATAACACCTTTTGCTTCAAAAAAAGAACTAGTAGAAACAAAGTTATGAGTGAAAAATGGAATTTGGGTAAAAATAATTGATAATTAAATAATTTTAAATTGTAAATATAAATAGGGTTAAAAATAATTCATTTATAATTTTATTATTGTGATAAAATAGATCTCTAAGTGACCTAGATGAGCATATAAAGTGACCATGGTGAAGAGATGATATATGTGATGTGGAGGATGCCTAGCAGCAACAACCAGTGTAGCTCAAGTAAGTGATGCATTAATTTCAAATCTTTTAGTATTTTTTATTAAAATTAAACTAAGTATATAAAAATAGATTTTAGGGAAAATATAGGTAGTGAAAATTTCCCTAGGAAATTTTTAGATAAACTAGGAACAAAGTAGGTTAATGTGTAGGAAAGTATTTGAGCAATAAATACCTAAGGTATTTATGATAAATATTTGAAAAGTAACTACCATTTTTGAATAGAGTCAACCCAAATAACTCAATTAAAAAGAGTGAGAGGTAACAAAGTGGTTGATTATATAGCAAAAGGCTAACTTAGTATTATTGGGGGTGGCCAATTGTGTATCAAAGGGATGAATCAATTGGAAAGTGGACAAGGTTCACTTAGTGCATATTGTTTGATTTAGTATGCAATAGTGGCTAACATAGTTTGTTAAATGGGGCTGACCCTATAGTAGAAGGCTGATATAGTAGGTAAAGATGGGGAAAAGGTTGATTTAGTATAAAAATGGCTAACTATGTTTGTAGAAAGGGGTTGATTGCATAATAGAGGGCTGACATAGTTGGTAAAAAGGGGTGATAGAGCTTATTTAGTATAAAAAGGGTTGACTATGTAGGAAAATGGTGGGAAATAAAAAATAGTAAGATCAAGTTGATGAATTAGTTATTTTTAATAATTTAATAATGTATATTTATCATTTTTATATTGAGATATAATACATTTTATGGTGTTTAAGTTTATTAGACATGACAAATATTTTGGCACCTGGTGGATGCATCTTGGTTACCAAATTTACTAGAGATATTGATAAATGATGATCATGCATGGATAGCCACCTTGGGATTTTGAAGCATCATGGAGATGTATAGGATCCCTCTCAATGTTAATATATTCATCATGTTCATAGGATCATGGAGTAACTGACCAACATTTTCTAGTGGGAGGTGGATGGGGATACTATAGATGTGGACATCACCTTGGAGGATGTCCATGTTTTGTTTGGACTTCCCATTATTAGGACTTCCATTATTTGTGATGTGCCAAAGGATAAAGAGGAGATATGAGCCCTATCCCATTAGGTAACTATCTCAAATAGGATTTACACTGGATTATCAGTATTCTTACTTTATATATATATATATATATATATATACCATTATAGATATCTAGAAAGCCATGATATGACTTTTTATAGTGCATGTGTTATGCCACAAGTTAGATGGGAAGGTACTATTTCATAAGGTAGCCTTGTGTCAGTTGATCTTAAAGGAGGGTACCCTCTATGATTTGGGCTAGTTATTTAGGTATAAATCATGCACAACATGTATGGAATATTAACTCAAGCATATAAGACTATGATCCCCATTAGTAGTTAGATATATAAGAGGTTTAATATGTACCAACAAACTAAGTTTTCCCATGTTATGGATGATAGGCTACCTCAGGTGGTGAGGTGGTGATAGGATCATTCATTATTGTGGTACCCCATGACCTAACCTTATAGACAATTACTAATGGGTAGATTTTATGATAGAGTTATATGGATATTATAGCCATTTGGTCTACTTGGGATACTGTGGCTACTAGATTAGCATAGTGCACATTATTGGGCACTATACCTCATGGGTGGATCCACACCTTATAACTCATATACCTAGATAGTTGGGCTTACAAAATATGATAACTCCCCTAATGGTCTTAATTATTGGGAAAAACATGGTAGAGATCCTAGAGGTAGAGGGGGTGCAGGAGTACATATAGATATACCTATTATTAAGCCTCATTGAGTGAAACCTTGGGTGAATCGACAATGAGAACTAAAAAAGGCTAGGCCAGAGATAAAAGATGTGATAGTGTTTATTATAGAGGGTGAGATGTAGGTGAGGCTATTATAGATCCATAGTATGGACTATAGCTAGGACTATAGTTAATACTATGGGTACCTAGGATACAAAGGCACCAGTGAAGGGATATGCCACAAGAGTTAGGGCTATACATGGAGATCTCATAGTGTAGACTAGACACAATTGGTCTATATAGATAAAAATGATGAGAGGACCATGAAATGTATGGTTGATGTCTCTAGGATTTGTATTTTCATAAAGGTAGCCTACAATGGAGGTATTCGGTGGTCAGGTTGATGGGGACACTATGGTTGGTGACACTAGTGTTGCTAAGTAATGCTTTACATTTTAATTTTTTAGATAGATCATTGGTTGTATAATTATTTATGTACTTGGTATGGATATATGTTTTGGATATATATATATATATATAATGTACATTTGGTTTTTGTTTTACAGATACTACTGAGGAGGAGTTCAGATGGGGTGTCATGGTTTGAGGTACCCACCAAGCTAATTTGGATAGGGCACTAGGGCATCTTTATACTAATTGTTATGGAGGATTTTGTGGTACCATATGCCCTAGCATATGCTATGTAGTTTAAATTTGTGAGAAAGGTAGCTAGACAGTTACAGACATGTTGATAGGTCTTATAGCTACCCATATATGAGTTAGATATGGAGAGGCTTAAGCTTAGGAGGCATTGGCCCAAGAGCACACTATCCATATGGATACTATGATAGAGTTTGGATGTGTGTAGGCCAAGGTAGATAATCTACAAGGATAGATTGATGGTATAAGATTATAATAGACTATTTAGAGTGATCAATGATAGGCATTTGTGGGTAGTGTGGCTCAGCCACTAGATATACATGATAGAGAATAGCCTTAGAGTTTTATACATTATATTTGTACTTGTATTAGGTAGTATCAAACTCTTGTTATATATTTATATGTTCATTTCTTGATATATGAGTTGTACTGATGTTATTGATGGATGTATTTCCTTTCTAAAACACATATTTTAATTCCATTTTATATGCTATGGGAAATATATGATGTATGTTTTATTTGAGTATTATATGACACACATGCATGGTTAAAAACAAAATCATATAATTTGTAAAAGTGTATAAATAATTGTAAAATGTAATACATAATAAATCACTATGGAAAATGTGTAAAAATAAAAGATGACTAAATATAGTAAACCAAAATGGTAAATTAAAAGTAACAAATGTTTATAACCATGTATAAGTAAATTTCACCAAATTAAAACTAATATAATTCATATGAAATCAAGATGGGAAGTATGAAAATTTTGTAATAATGTGGAAAACATGTTATAATAAATGGTATAAAAAACAAATGTATAATTAATTTAATCAATCATACTAAATCAAGATGGAAAGTATAGAAATAAAAAATAATATAAGTACAAATCAAATGAATCATACTAAATCAAGATGGGAAGTATGATAAATTTAATAAAATGGTTGTAAAAAATCAAAAAATAATAAGATAAAGTGAAATGTTTATGAAGTAAGCATAAAACATACTAAATCAAGATGGGAAGTATGTAAATGACATGTAAATCATAATGTAAAAAAAATTAGCTCAAATTTGAATCATGTAATATTGATAAGGTATTATTATGACTTGGTCATAATATGAAACTTTATGGGAATGTTTTGTGAGGAATGCCTAGTCTTATCCAAGGTCTTGTACTACAACTCACAAAGGGAATGCCAATAAGGTGAATACTAATATTGGAATAGATTAATGAGGAATGTTTAGTCCTATCTAAGGTCTTATACTAAAAATCATAATGAGAAAACTAATGATGTTAATGGTAATAAGGGAAAAAATAATAAAATATTTTGTGAGGAATGCCTAGTTCTATCTAAGGTCTTATACAGTAACTCACAAAGGGAAACCCTAGGAATATGATCAGTTAACAAAATATTATTCATCAAGGGGAAATATTAGGATTGTTGTAATTAAATAAGGAGTGTAAGAAGAAATACATAGGCATTTATAATAAAACCTTAGTAAACATGAGGCATACTAGGTAAGAAGGAAAGCACTAAGAGTCTAGTGACCATCAAAATATAGATGATACCTGCTCACAATAAGCATAAATCTATATAAGCAAACAAGTAGAATACTAAGATCAACCCATAAAGGTTATATAAACAAATAAAATAAAATGAGTGTACCTTCCCACAATATGTTCCCTGCCTATTCCTCAAGACCCCTTACAGAGTCATTGATCTACTATGAATATTAGGTACTTGTGTGAGAAAGTAGGTATCACTATAGATTTTTCTCCTCCTATCCCAATCTACTAACCTAACTAACCCCAATGGACATTGTATTTATCATGAGTCCAACTCCTATATAAATTAAACTAAACTATATTAGATATGGGAGATTAAGTATACATAGGCTCAACTAGATAGATATATAGGGTCGCTATATCTTCAATTTAAGATTAAGAGATGTGATAAAAATAATAAATCACATATTTTGGTGTGATTAGACTTTTATATTTTATATTTTCCTTTTTGATCATTCCTTTTAGTTTTAATGATTTAGATTTTAAATTTTTTTATGGCTTTTATGATTCCTCCTCTATATGGATTTGGAATAACCAACATGAGTGATAAAATTAATACACATGAATAAGCTTTAGACTTTGGTTATAGTAGACTAAGTAACCAAAAATATGACTGACTAAACAACTTAGGCCTGCCTATGAACTAGTATACAATCTCAAGTTTCGATCATATGTATTCTTAGTATGTGAAAAAAATAAGGGAAAAAGGGAGACCAAATAGATCCATGTATTATAAATAGTAAAATGAGAAGTAATGTTTGCTAACTAATTGATTATATGGTAAAGATAAAATACTAAGGAAATGTATTATCTTTATTAGAGTATAATTAGCAAACAATCATCAAAGAGAGTCTAAATGAATCCATGTGAAAGAATTAAAACCATAAACATAAGTTTAAAGCCATGAAAAATAAGATTAAGGCATAAGAGAAAGATAAAGAGAATGAAACCATGTAAAATACATAAATCATAATATAATGATTCATGAAAAATAGATAAGTGAAATCATGCTTGACAAATAGTAAAAAATATAACATATATAAATGAATCATAAATCTAATCCAACTAATGTAATAAAATGATAAATAATGTAATAGAACACCATGTTGTGTTCACAAATATTAATAGATCCTAACCAAGAATGTCATCCATAACATCTGACACATCCTTATGTGTTGAATTCTGATGTTAGTCAAAGTCTCATCAATCTTTTCACAAAGTCATGCAAATACTTTATTCCATATCATCTCTACAAAAAATTATATGTGGTAAAAAAAGAGATATGTTCATGCAGCACCTCTTATGTGGGATACTCAATGTGAGGAATCAGTATCTCAATATGAATGGTATTTGTAGATCCATGTGGAGGTGAAATTGGTGGAGGAGGAACCTTCATTCACAAGTAACTAGTAACATGAGGAATAACTAGTGTTGGTGTAGATTGTGGAAAATCTTAGAGATTTATTGAAGCACTCAACATCTATCAATATGGTGTGTAGTGAAATAATGCTAAAGAAAATATACTTACCCATATTTAGGGATGTACTCTAGAAGTAACTTGGGAGGTAGGATAGTCTTATCTTTAGGCTAAGTTATAACTAGACATAGTCTATCAATGTAATGGATAAGCTATTGGAAATGAGTATAGGAATGGATACATGTACCTTGAAATCAATAAATACATATTTTAGTATATGGTATAGGTATATTATTCGAAGTGGTAGATAAGAAGCTTCTTATTGCTAATGTATATGATAATCCTTGGTTTAATAACTATAAACTCTATGAATATCACAATAGGTATCATCTACCACATTTTGATGGTATATGATCAAGATTAGGTAATGGTATAATTCCATCACCTAGGAAGGGAGAAGTTGGAGTGGATTTAAGACTAGGCTCATCTGTATGTATGGTTGGCTATGCAACAGGTCAAAGTAGAGTGGATAACATCTAAGGAGGAAGAAAAATAGAAGGATCATGATAATTATCAAAATGGTAAGGTCTTATCATGGCTTGGTCCATAATAATACTCTTGAGAGGTTCAATAGTGACTAGACATGTAGTGTGTCTCCATCTCTAACCTATAAATAATAGAGGAAAAACTAATATCATGTACTATAAGAGAGATAATGATAGAAAAAGAACTAAGATACTACAATAAAAAATAATTAGTCTTGTGTTTGAAGATGTTATGAATATGTAAATATTTTTAATGCATTAGAATTCTTTGAATGTGTCTACATAGGTGTTGGAGTTCAAAGTCACCATGACTAGTCTTTGAGGAAAATTGGCAGTTCTAAGTGAGTTATAGAGGTTTTTTTGGGTCCTTATGTTCTAAGTGGAAGTGCCTAATATATATTATGATATTTTTGAGGTAATTTATATTATTTAAAAGTTATTTATTATCATGGTTGTGTGTCTAAATGATGTGTTATCTTTAGTTGTTCAAGATAGACTTTTTTGTGTGTTTAAACGCTTAATGTGAATAGTGTTAATGGAGTGTTTCAAGTGGTGGCTGGACCTAAAAGGTGTAGTGGTGCTCAAAGGATGTTTTATAAGGCCTATTTGATCATTTCATGGAAATATTATGCCATTTATATAGGTGTAGAGTGTCCAAGAGGTCATAAGGTAACATGTCCTAAAGTAGGCCTAACAAAATTAGGTTTCCATGAGACCTAAAGAAGGATTTGGTCCATTTGAATAATGGACAACCTCATCTAATGATTTATTCTTAATTTTAATGTGTCATAAATCATATTATATGGAAAATATAAGTTTTCAAGTGTTTATGGATGACTAAGATTTGTCCGAGCAAAGAGTCTTGTATAAGAACAAGGCCTTTTAGGCCTAATTGGCTAGTTAGTGAATTGAGAAAAGGAACGAATGAGATAGAAAATATTTTAGTGGAATAAGGTCTCATATACCATCATATAAGTGTATAATATATATCATGAATATATAATAAGATTTATGATTGTGAATATCAAGGTCATATGACCTAATCAATCTTGAAGAGACCTAGTTGAGCGAAGAGGCTTAGAAGATAGTATGAGAGGGATAAGAGTGTGAAGAGCTGAAGATGTGGACATAATAAATTGGTTTAGAAACATATTATTTTTAAAGTGATCAAAAAATTAGGTGGTTTAGTTGGTGCTAAGTCATCTAGGGGGTTGGTGCCTCCTTACAAGTGGGTGCTTGGCTATTAGGGGTTGGTGCTCCATGTGGAGTTGGTTCTTCACTAATTTTTTTTGTCTTATAAAACTATAGTCTATTTTTAGATATTAGTGTGTTTTGTTTCCTTTAATTTTTTCCTACATATATGATGTTTTCTTGTGTTTCATGATTATATGGATAAGTATTTATGCTTTCTAGATCTATATGTTTACTTGAATGATTCATGATTGCTTAAGTGAACTTAAAAAAAATGGTTCTAAATACTAATTTACCCCCTCCATCTCAATCATTATGATTCAAATAATTAGTATCAAATCTAAGTCATTTAAAGTAATCCTAACAACTTGAAGGAGATTCTTGAATCAAAAGCATGTATAGTCAACAAGCACAAGGAGGATTATCAACTAATAAGAATCCTCTCTTCATTGAGAATAATTATGCATTTTAAAGCATCAAAATTAATACCTATCTAATTTACTTGGGTTATGACATATGTCAATTTGTTATTAATGGTTTCACTTCACCTTCTACACCACTAATTGATGCAGTAGGCAAAAAGGTAAATGAGAACAACTCTAAGGCAATGAATGTCATTCTATGTGATATTTTAGAGGCATAATTTGTAAAGGTCATACATTGTCATAAAACCCAAATGATTTGGGAAAATTTGCATACCATTTATGAATGAGAGTTAAGTTGGAAAAGTTTTAGACTCACTGTAGGTAGTTTAAAAGTTTGAGAATGAATGATGATGAAAACATTAGATCTTACTTGTTAAGGGTTGATGAAGTTGTCAATGTCATTAGAGGACTTGAAAAATAAATGAAATCATCTACAATTATTCAAAATGTATTGAAATCTATGCATAACTTATAAATTTGATTCAAAGGTGTTTATAGTAAAATAAATTTAGGATCTAGATACACTTCATATAGATGGGCTTCATGGAATTTTGACTACCTATGAGATGATATAAAATCAATGAAGACCTCCTAAGAAGGAAGCAACATTCAAATCTGAGAAGAATTGAAAATCCAAGAAGGTTAAGGATGAGGTATGTTTATATATTAATGATGATGAATTGATAGCCATGTTTTCTAGGAAATTGAGGTTTGGATCTGGTAACTACAATGGTAAGTTTCCTTTCAAATGTTTTAACTATGGTAAGATTGGTTACTTTGCATCTAAGTGTCCTAAAAAGTATAAGACTGAGCATGATAAATAACATGATGAACATCATGGTGATGATAAGAAGGTCTATAATCTTGAAAAAATAAGAAATATTTTAGGAAGTATGACGGCAAGAAAGGCCCATTCTAAAACAAGAGAAGTTTATATACCAAAGAAGATAATAAATCATTTGATGTGACACAAGTATATATGATAGTGATGATAATATTAACGAACATGAAAATAATGAAACCTTATTCATGGATATAGAAATAGATAATAAGGGCTGCTCAAAAGGGAAATTATTATGAATGATGAATAATTACATAAAGAAGAGGCTGAAGTGAACCTTGAGGTAGAATTGGTAAGTGTTTTAGAGGAGTTAAAGTTCCAAATAAAGAAGAATTAGAAACTAAGATCATTGGTTAAGAGTTATGAGGATCAAATCAATCTCTTTGAAGAGAGACTAAGCATTAACACCAATGAACATGAGGAGATAGTCAAATAATTGGCAACTCAGATGGAGATAGTCACTGCTAGGCTAAAAGGCTAAGGAAGAAGAATGCACCAAGTATGAATCAGAAATAAAGTCCTTAATGTTAGAATTGAATCAATAAAATAGAAATATGAAGACTTATGAGAAGTTTGAAAAGAGAATTGAGGCTCTAAATGACATGTTGAGTAGTCAAAACTTTGTAAAAGATAAGGAAAGTCTTGGTTTCAAAGTAGACCAAAAAGAGAACAAGGAGAATGATAATGTGAATAAAAAGGTCAACCTCAAAAAAAATATGATGGAAAATTCTATTAGACAACCTAATGTTATAAGCTATGTAAATTCATTCAATGGTTACTATTTCTCATGTAGTTTTTTTAGTCATAAAGTAAGAGAGTGTAAAAGTCCCTCCAAGAATGAGTACTGGACTATGGAAGGAGTCATAGTCCACATCAGTCAAGATATACAAGTGATGTTGTTTGTTATAATTATCATAATATTAAACACATTACAAGATTTTATTCTAATGGAGTTAGAAGGCCCTCAATACTTAATAAGATATATGGAGCTCCTAGAGTGAATGAGAAGAATCAAACATTGGTATGAAAGCCAAAAAAAGTCAAGACTAATCATATTGAGCCCAATGTTCAAGATGGATTATTTGCTAAGATAGAACAAGGATCATAAATGAAGGAATGTCAAGAATAATTGTTATTTACATGTATTGACAAGATAGTCAAAGAGAAGAAGGATGAAAATGTGGATGAGTTGAATGTTATAGTCAAGCCTAAATGGATTCTAAGGAGGGACTATCAGTCTCATGATTATAAGATAGATGAGGAAAGTGGTTTGGAGATATGTGAATCTCTTGAGTTCATGGAGTTTTGAGATCCTTATGAAAAGGGGTGAATCCATTAGGCATCATGGAGACACTCTTCTATCTATATTATCATGAGGTTGTAATAAAAAAAGGACTCATCTTGAGAGGATTTTAGGATTTTTTTGCTACAAGATATAGGTTGCTTTCCCTATATCTTATATGTATATGACAAGGTGAAAGGAGTTTTGGTATTGATTCTACAGATCATTTCCTAGGGACTCTTGGTATGGAATGCAAAATTATATGCATGATTCACTTTAAGTCTTTAAGATTTCTTTTTGCATTTTTGTCAAGTAGTCTAAGAGTTCAAGGAGCTTGGTAGCTCTAAGATTTGAAGTTAGTAGGCAGCATGGTGAGAGATATAAGGTTGACATTAGGCTTTTAGTATATGAGAGGTAAGAAAGTATATATTTGTAATTATATCAGTTAATAGTTGATCTTGATCTATATATAGAAGTGGTATTATTATCAATATCTTTGAAGGAAGATGAGGATGGTTTGAGAATCCTAATAACTCATATTGTGAGGTCAAGTTGTAAAGATAAAGGGGGGGCCTCTAATTATTCAATTGATGTCAAGAATATGGTATCCTAGTGTGTGATCTTATGTTTGATTCATATCATTAATGTCAAGAACAAGGTGAGTGGTCTTGAGATATGAGTTCATTTGAAGGAAGTATGCATGGAGTAAGGGGGAACATGTTCTTTTAATACTTCATATTTTATGTGTTGAGTTTATGTTGTAAAAAGGTGTGATTCCAGATAGTAGTTTGTTGAAGACCCTTTGTAATTAATGTAAAATATGGAGAAAGACTAGAATGGGGGAGATGAGAATGATTAGGTTGTAGTTATTTTTCCATTAATGATAAATGAGGTGTTTGTTTGAAAAGTGTTATCATTGATGTCAAGGTGCATCTAGTGAAGATAAATGATGAGTGGTCTTTGAGGTATAAGCTTGTATGCTTGATGTGACAAGGTGAGTTTGTTGAGATTTATCTTCTCTCTTGGTTGATGTCAAGGTTGATATCAAAGTATAGGTCATGGAGGATGTTTTAAGACAACTAATATCTGCATAAAAAGCCATGCCTAAGATGAATTTGAAGGTAAGAGAGAATTTGAAGGCAAGAGAGAATTTGAAGGCAACTAATGTCTTATGGTATCATAAAGGCATAGGTCAATGTTTCAAAGGTGTAATGTCTTATATCTTCTTGGTTGATGTTTTTTTGAGGTCATGACATGGAAGGAACATGTCAAGGCATCAAGTGCTTAAGTAGCCTAAGCTTAATCATGGCATGAAGATACTTTATGAGAAGGTATGAGCATGGTGGCTTGGTGAGATGAGTGCACACAGGCATGAATGGTTGTATGAGGTTTTATTATCATGTATGTGAGTAATTATAAAACTCATGAGAGTTTTAGGGTGAACCTATAGGGTTAGGACCTTCATTTTAGGTCTACATCTAGACCTCTCTTAAACCCTACTTAGCCTAATGAGATATCATGATCTATTTTAAAGGCATGTGAAGGATGTATGGAATTATTTAAGCATAAGAGAGTTAACTTGAGTATGTGAGTGAGGTGGAGAGTTCATGGAAAGAGGCATGAAGGTTATTTTTAATTCATAATGTGGTTTGTAGGTCAGGGTTTAGAGAGTAAAGAGAGAGAGAGTATGGCCTAATGAAGGGTCATGATCATATTTCAAGGTGTTTGAGATCATGTAAGAATTTTTATAGGTTATGTATGTTGTTTCAAGTGTGGTCATGCAGTTTGAGGTCATAGTGTGAAGGACAAGGCATGAAAAGCTATTTGGAGGTCTCTTGAGTGCTTAAAATGAAGGGTTCTCAACATAAAAAGGATTTTATTATGTTCATTAGCTCATCAAAATTTTACATGGGAACCTAATATATTCATGGTATATGGGGAAATATGCTATATCAAAATTATAGTAATTATTTTTTGGATTGAGGGGCTATGATGTATGAATGATTGTTAAGAGTGGAAATAGGTTTAAACCCTCTTAGAACCATAATAAAGACCTGATGTTGAATATGTTGATCAAAAGTGACTAGAATGGATTGGTATGATTAGGTAAAATATTATATATTATATTTGACTCTCCCATATACCTCTAGGTGGAATTGGATAGAGAGAGGAGAGATAAAATATTGAGTTATAGGCTTGTTTCCAAAGAATTTGTTATAAAAGTCAAAATTTGCATTAGACATAATAATAAAATAAATGAAAGAAGAAGGTAGAGACTCATATTTCATGTCCATTAAGTTTTATGGATAGTTTATAGTCCTAAAATTTACTAAACCATTCATCCAAGTTAGTCAGTCGCTAACATGCCTAATGGTGTAAACAATGAAAAACCTAGGTAGTAGTGAAAAGATGAATTAGAATGTGTTTTCATGATAGAATGATGAAACCAAGTACATACATATTTTTTTTTATCAATTTTAATACATTTTTATGTTTTTTATATGTTTTTGAGGTTAATGAATATGGTGAAAAAGTTTCTCATAAGTTGACCTATCTAGTTTAGATAAGATAGTATGATATAAGGTCATGAGATTGGTCTGAAAGACCAATATTTTACTATTAGTTCATATGAATATTATGTTTGAGGATGTTATGAATATGTAATATAATATTTTTAATGTATCAATATTATTTTAGTGTGTCTACATAGGTGTTGGAGTTCAATGTCACCATGACTGGTCTTTGAGGAAAACTGGCAGTTTTGAATGAGTGAGTTGTAGAGGTGATTCTGGGTCATTATCTCATAAGTGGAAGTGTCTAATGAATATGGTGATATTTTTTAGGTTACTTATATTATATATAAGTTATTTATTATCATTTTTGTGTGGCTAAATGATGTGTTATCTTTAGTTTTTCAAGATTGACTTTTCTATATGTTCAAAGGCCTAATGTGAACAGTGTAAATGGAGTGTTTCAAGTGGTGATTAGACCTAAAAGCTGTCATGGTTATAAAAATATTTTGTATAAGGCCTATTTAAATATTTAATTGAAATATTTTTCTATTTATAAACGTGTAGAGTGTTCCAAGGGGTCATAAGATAGCATGTCCTAAAGTAGGCCTAATAGAATTATGTCTCTATGAGACCTAAGTAAGGATTCGGTCTATCTGAGTAATGGCCAACCTAATGTAATAATTTATTATTAATTTTAATGTGTAATAAGTAATATTATGTGGAAAATCTAAGTGTTAAAGTGTGTGTTTCCAACCAAGAGGTGTATGAGCAAGAGACTTGTATAAAAACAAGGCTTTTTAGGCCTAACTGGCTAGTTAGTGAATTGAGAAAAGGAGCAAATGAGATAGAAGATACTTGAGTGGAATAAGGTATTATATAACATAATATTATTTTATATTATATATCATGAATATATAAAATTATATCTAAGTATTATATCAAGGTCATATAACCTAATCGGTCTTAAAGAGACCTAGTTGAGCAAAGAGACCTAAAAGATAGTTTGAGAGGGATAAGAGTGTGAATAGATGAAGAGGTCATCATAATAAGTTGATTGATAAACATAGTGTTTTCAAGTTTATAAAAATAATCAAGTGGTTGAGTTACTTTTGAATCATCTAGGGGGTTGGTACTTCTTTGTAAGTAGGTACTTATTAAAGCCTAGGCAAGTGGGTGCTTGGCTAGTTGGGGTTGGTGCTCTATATGGAGTTGGCGCTTCACTAAATTTGGTTTTTGTCTTATAGTATTATCTTCCATTCTAAAATATCAATGTTTTTTATTCCACTTTATGGTTTCCCATATATGTTATGTGAGCTTATGTTTCATGTTTATATAGATAAGTGTTTATGCTTTTTAGATCTATATATTTTCTTGAATGGTTCATGATTGCTTAAGTGAACTTAAAAAAAAGGTTTTAAAGACTAATTCACCCCCCTCTCATTCATTGTGCTTCTAATAGATAGATCAAAAGTTTTTATATTTAAACTTATTTCATGTGGTTCATCATCATCTAAGTCTAAGAAGTTAGGAGGAATATTTCCAATTAATTTTGGATGACCATTATAACCTCTAGTAGAGTTAATAGGATAATTAAAGTATTGGGATTCTCAAAATGGAATCCTAGGTAAGGTTTCAAGGGTGGGTATTTTATAAACACCTCATTCTTGGTACTATTAAAAATTCAAAGGGTTTGTATCAACTTGAATCTTATATATAACACCATTATAAGGGAATTTAACACATTGGCATGTGGATGAATTAACTACTCTCATGAAATGTGTCTAAGGTCAACCAATTAAGATATTATAGGAAAGCTAAAAGTTAAATATCATGAATTTCACATGAATGATGATGGGAGGAATGTTAATAAGAAACCAAACATAACCTAAAGGAGGCATTTTCCCTTTATCATATCCTTGACATATACTACATGTGAATTTAAGGTTTCATTCAGAGTATGTAGGTGTTTTAATAAAATCAAGGAAAACAATACAAGAGCCTAAGCCTTCATCAATTAAAGCACATTTGACTTGGATATCTCCTATTTTTATGATAATTATTACAAACCATTACACCAAAACCTTGATGTGTTATTGAATCTACCCATCAAGATCATAACATCCCTCCACACTTTTGAATCCTAGACTCTAAGCTATATTTGTGCCTATACACCAGGATCCCTTATATCTATAGGCCCTGAATGAACACTACCATGTTGGAAAAGCCACCTTATCTATGACTTGAACCCATGTGGAATCTCTAATACCAAATGTAACAAACTATTACACCAAAACCTCAAGGCATTAGTGACATCCTTTATGCACTCATATAATGACTACTTTTGTACACTAGGGTAAAAAAATTTGGCACCAAAAAAGTTTACCGATAGAATATACCATTTTGATCATCTCATTGAGATGAATCTAATGACTGCAAATTTACAAAGGGAATTTTTTTCTAAAGTTTTTTTTTAAATTTTTTTTCAAAAAAATGTTTCAAATAATATTGTGCTAACATAAAAAATTAATTCTTCCCAAATTGTAAGTTATGTTTGTTTGCTCCTTCCACTCATAGAAGTCATGCCTCATCAGATCTAAAAAAATTCCATAAGAAACTTTCTCAAATCAAATATCTGATACCACTTATAATGAAATTACTGAATGTTCACACAAAATAATTATATATCACATAGAATGAGTAAAGATAAGATATCACACAAAAATAATTGATAGTAGAGTAGAATACTAGATAATATAGTAGAGACACTTTGATGGGGCAACTTGTACAATAATGCAATAAGAGAAGAATACTTAATATGATGATTAAACATTACCACTACCTCCTATATATAGTCTACTTAGACATGGTTATTCCATAGGCTGGCTTTACTAAGAAAATAGAGAACTATAATAAAACTAAAAAATAAGTATGTAAGCCACAAGTTGACCACACATATCCTTATACATGTCACTAATTAATAAAGGGGGATCATCTGCATAGATTAATATCTCATAAGGAATCATAGAAGAGATAGTAAATTCAAGTAAGAGAGAAGTGTCCACTATTTCATCAACATGGATGGACATTCCTTCACTCTATTGGAGAATATTATCTTCATATATGGATAAAGTAGCTTCTTTCTCTATGGATGGAGGATGAGGGATGTTTATTTCAAAAAGTAATTGTATTAGTCGATTATGATGGTAAGGAGAAGTTCTCATATGTTATAAGAAGGGAATTTGGATGGAAGATGGGAAAGTTCCATGATAATATCCCATTCATCATAACTCATTAGTGGATTATTGGATAAAGGTATATAATTTTGTAATAAATTTCATTGAATGAGGGTTGCATGCATAGTAAAACTTATGTTGATAAGGTATATTTATTTTAGGTTTATTTAAAGTAGGTTGATTGATCTTAGGTGATGTGGCTATTTTTTGAAGTATTTCATGTGGTTGAGTAGAAAAAATATTGTTTGAAGTTTGAGGGATGTTTACTTGAGGTATGTAAGTTGGGGAAAGAGTATAAGTTATACCACTTTATGATAGATATGGTTAATTTGTGTTGTTGGAGGTGATATTTGTATGTTTGTTGGTTCCACATGCCCCAATTCTATGAGATGGGATGGGGAAGTTTCTTAAATAATGCAAAATGTTGAATAGGTGATGGTTATGGGTTGGAATTTATTTCTCATCATTGGTGTTAAGATATATATTATTTTCAATGTTATTAGTAGTAGGGCTACATAGATTGCTCAATGGTGTCTTGATGATTAGGAAGGGGATCCTTATAGATAGCTAAATGAGCATTGACTTGGTTTAAATTTTGATTTTTATTATGATTTTCATGATATTTAAGTGTTATGTCATAATCTTGTTGATGTTTATGTATAAGTGATTTATCATCAAATTTGGGTCCAAGGAGAAAGTCTACAACAAGATTTCTTAATTGGTGATAGTTTCATGAGAATGGCCCCAATTTACATGAAACCAACAAAATTCATTTGGATCATACCGTGTTTTCATAAGATGTGTAGGTTTAATATCTCATGGTGAAGATCATGTTCTAAGGATGTCCACATTGGTATGATTGCCTTTAAAAAATGTGGGATTATGATGAGAATTGTTACTAGGTGGTAGAACATGTTCCATGGTATTATTTGGAGAAATGGCTTGGATGGTGTGTATAGAATCATAAGTATCAATAACATTGTCATTGGTTTCATGTTGATTTTTAAATTTTACAAGCATGTGAGTTCCTATTGTAGGTTGGGGAGGTTCAAATTAATGTATAAGAAAATATTCACATTTAGCTTGGTCAAGAGCCTCTTCCAAAGTTTTTATGGAAAGAGTCCTAACATGATATTATAATTTATGATGAAGATAATTATTAAATAAGTGTAAGAGGTTCTCATTCACCATATTATTCTCATATCTATTAGACAAATATTTCCATTATTTGATGAAAACTTACATCATTTTGGTTTCTAATTATTTATAGTTGACAAAATGAGCTAAATTATTTTTCAGGGAGATCACTAGTTTGGAATTATTAAACCAATGAATTGACCAAGTCTTATAAACTAGTAATGGAGTGGATTTTGAGTTTACTATACCAATCTAAAGTATCTCTTGAAATCATTTTAGCTAAAATTTTAGTGGCAGTGAAAGTATTAAGTTTAACCCAATCTTTGTAAAGTTTTCCAAATGTTTTTAAATGTAAGGTAGGATTTGTAGATCTATTATAAGTGATAGTGGGATTGATACCCCCTATGTTAATGTTATAAATTTGAGGTATAAGATGTTCATTTTGTAAGTGTTTAATAGTTTTGTTGATAAGTATGGGTTTTGGTATGAGGTTACCATGTGAATACCTAAGGGGGGTGGGGAGCATTAAGATTTTGTGTTCCCCATTGAGCAAGGTTGGGTTAGTTTTAGAGATTTGATAAGTGATTTTGCATTTGCATCAGTTGACTTCCATTATTATTTTAAAATATATGCATTTGGTGATGTAATAACAATTGATTAGTTTGAGCACTATTATGGATAGTAGAAGTAGCATTTGATGCATTACTGTTATGTGAGGTATTAAGAACTTGAGATGCATTATGAGTATGAGATGAGGTAGTAGCATGTGCCACACTAGTAGCATGAGAAGTACTAGTAGCATGAGTTGCATTACTATCATAAGAAGCATTAGTAACATGAGATGCACTAGTAGTATAATAAGAATTAGTATCATGATAAGTATTAGTAGCATGGGTATGCATGTGGGTATTTTGAAGAGCCCCACTAAAGGTTTAACCTACCATGTTTGATGAAATACTTGGCATGGAGTTAAGAGAGTACATAAAGGATGATGCCATAGTGTGATATGGAGACATGATATAAGGGAAAGTTGTAGATGAAAAAATGAATTGCACCAAATTTTATGGAAAAACTAGGTGAAGGTGAATGGGTTTTTCCAAAATGAGGTCCCATCATTATGTTATAAATGATTGTAGGAACATTACCTCTATGTTGAGGATTTTCATTGATTAAAAGGATCATTTTAGTTATGTAATCATGGTCACATTCATATTCTATAATTTGCATAAACAATGGGTTAAGTTTTATGGAAGATGGAGGAATTTCATAGTTAGTAGTGTGAGTGGTAACATGGACGTGGATTTGATCTGTGTTAGGTACCACAAAGTGTGTTTTAGGAAATCTATTAGGATTAGTGAAACTTATCATGTTGATTTTATTCAAGTCTGTATTACCTTTAAATAAATAATACATGATAAGGGAGGGAAGCTAAACACTTGATATAAATGAAGAATAACTAGTTTGATATAAGGTTAAATCAATCAACATTATTCTATAAGAAAATAAGCAAGATAGGATTCAAGAGACACAATCAAATAGGTAAATTATGTGTTGTATATGGTTAAACTAAGAAAGTATGTAAGACACACAATTGGTTAGGTCAACCATGTGTTAAAGGTAAATAAAATAGGTAGTTTGTAAGAGACTAGATTGAACAAGATGATTATGTTCTATAAGAGGAAAAAAAATAGCTTATGATAGATAGGGTCAAATAGAATGACTATGTTCTAAAGAAGGGTGAAAAGACTAGCCTCTAAGAGATTGGGTCAAATAGAATGATTATATTTTATGGAAAGGAAACTATAGGAGACATAGTTGAGTAGATCAATCACATTCTAAGGAAAGAGAGAGGTTTTGATAGTTATGACTCTAGACAATTTAGTGTTAATTGGTAGTGAAATTAAAATAAACACACAAGTAACTTGGTTGACCTAGTTGATCTAGTTATAACATAGAACACAACCCTTGTACCAGTGTTAACCAATATAAGTATTTTACTATAACACCAATGGTCTACCCACCCCTTACCAGTGTACACCCTTTGAGGAATGCACTCATAGAGATTAAGACATGATGGGTTCCTATAAGATATAAAGCACCAGTAATTCATAAATTTTAAAAATAGTATGTGTATATAGAGATTACCCCTATTCATAAGGTGACTGAGAACCCCATTTATATTATGTGTATATAGAGATTACCCCTATTCTTAAACACAAGGTTAAATCACTCAAGGAAAGGTATGATAAGTTTGAGTTGGTGATTAGTAAGTAGTTGGATTTGATGAAGGATATGGTTTTGGAATCTAAGATGATGAAAGAGGAGATGTTGGACCTTTAGATTAAAGGGAAGGGAAAAGACATCAAGTTTAAGAAGAAACCTCCAAGCTTGTTGAATCCTTTGTTGGAGGATATCCCCATGAAGGAGAGAGATAATGATGATATTGATTCCAATAAGTTGAATATGGGTCAATTATAGACTAAATAGGTACATCTTAAGGGCATTAAGAAAGTTTATCTAAGTAGTAAGATGGAATAGGAAAATATCAAGAAAAGACTTAGTAAAGACATCAGTGATGGACCAAGCAAAAGAACCAAAGGCAATAAGAAGAAGAATGAAGACAAGAAGAAGGAGAACATGGTCAAAACTAAAACTACTAAGAAACAAGTTCATAATAATGTTGAGGAGTCTCCCAATGTGGTGGAGGACTTGTGTGAATAGTTATTTTTGCTTATTCCATTTTTGTATTTTTGAACTCTATGTGAATTGTTGTTGAAGATTTGCTAGAGTTAAGTTGTAGTTTGTGTGCTTTTTATTTACCTACTAGATGTAGTCTAGTTATTATTATCATTTGGTCTAGTGATTCATTATTATATCCTATTGGTTTTTAAAGGTTTTGGGATCCTTTCAAAGCCCACATTTTTACTATTACCTTAAAAAATCACATATTCTTGGGATTTAAATTTCATTATACACATCATTTACTTATTATTATGAACTAATTTTTTACTTCAACTTTATTTTGATTATTGTTATACATTCTAAAAATGTTTAGCCTTAGAATAGAGTGTTTACGTTGGAACCATAAAATGTATGTTTGAACCATAAAGTATATGTTGGCACCAAAAAGTTTGCAATACAATTTAATTGATTATGGGTTGTTGTGTAATTTATTTTAATTTTTAGTTTATTGATAAGTTTTGGTTCAATTATTTTTTACAACAATGGTTAATCAAAATCAAGATAAATGGAATTAAATTCAAGACATATAAGTGTATAATTTCTATAATTCCTTTACAATGGTTTCTTGGGATGACCTAAATTGGATATCATAAGATCCAAAAAATGTTTTAGGGATATGTGTGTCACCATTCCTTTATGTAGATTTAAATATTTTGTTGATGGAGAGAGTAAGAACACCACTACACCAACTAACTTTGTTTTAAAGTCTTGATGGCTTGTTAAATCTCCATGCCCATTACATGCATCAAGATTCATGGTATATGAGTGGTGAGTGTTATTATTATTTATAACTAGTTAGCTATTTAAAATTCCAAAATGTTAGTTTGTGATTTATATGTTGATAATGTCATTAATTATAATGGTTGGAAATTTTATGTCAAGTATGTCATTACTATATGTCATATTTATGTTAAAAATGTAATTATTTTTTGTCATTTATAATTTATTATTAAAAAATGTTATTAGTATTTTGTGTTACTATTTTAGTTTTTGAAATCTATATTGTCATATTAATTTTATTTTAATTATGATTTATTATTAGTTATTGGTGTGTTTAAGTCCCTAATGACAAAGAAATGAACTAGTGAAATATTATAAGAAAAGACATCAAAGACCAAGTTTCAAAAGAGGTTATGGGCATCTCTTCTCGATGAAGGTACTCCATAATATAGATGATGTTCCCATTATTATATATAATGAATGGATTCATGTTTTTAAGATTGGAGATATTTTATATGGCTGTGATGACCCTTTAAGAAATACTCATATTGTGTATGCCCTATATTTGTCCAAAACAACTAAGGAATATATTGATTATTTATTGTTGAGGGCTGCTTCAATTGACACCATTTATGAGATAAACTACTTGGACAAGGGTTTTAAGAACATGATGAGCTCAAAAAATACCATTATAATTAGGTACAATGTAATCAATGCATATAATAGAGTTAGGGGAATTGTGTCATAAAAGTATTCTAATGACTCAATGAGTTTCAACTATTATGCTCATAAAGTGGAAAATATGTTTTGTTACCAAAAAAGAATTAGTGATGCTATTCCTTTTCTTATGGGAATTCAAACACCATGGAAATTAGATATGATGTTAATCCATTCATAGAACTTAGTCATCTCTATGGATGCATTGTTCTCAATAAATAAATATAATGTGAGTTATATACTTTGGTAAAGTTATAATTAATTTTATATTATATTAATAATGGATAGAATTGTCAACATAGTCATTCAATTCATTATCATAGTACCATTTGTAAAACTTGATGGTATGTGATGATAAAAAAAGGTGGATTCCTAGTTACATGGGCTATTTATTCCAAAAATAGGGTGGGTGACAATAATACTTGGTTGATAGAAGTTTTTAGACATGGAAAAGTGTTTTTCTTAGATTGGAAGGATAATTCATTCATCATTAATGATTTAGATGCTGAAATTGATGCAATAAGGCAAATTAATATATGTTTTAATCATTAATTCATATGTAGTAACTACCTTGAAGAGTGTATTTGGAATATTAACATATTTTTTCACATTAAATTATGTTTGAAAGATTATAATTTGATGAAGGGATGCATGATTGTGTTCAATTATTGCATCCTCCTTTGTATTTTACATGTGATAAGGGCATGGTTGAATAATATCTATAGGTACACATATTCTAGGGAGGTTGGCATACAGGTATTTGATATAATTTTAAAACATTACATGTAATTGATAATGAGGATAATCAAATATATAATGTCAATTCGATTTCGAGGCTGAATTCCATGTGGAAGAGTGCATGGAATATTTCAAGAATCAATTGTCTCAAAGTGATAGTAGAATTAGTGAATTAATTTTATATGTTATATATTTTTTATTTGATTAGGTAAAAAACCTGGTTTTATAGCGATAAATAACCATACTTAAAAAAAAAACTAAATAGAGTAGCAAGCCCCAAGGGCCAAAACAACAAAAATAAATAACAACTAGCTAATTATCCCCAAGGGAGGCAAACCAATAGACAAGAAAAAAATAGTTCAAGATGAGGGGACCTCCAATGGATCCTTCTCTTCTTCAATATTCTTCTTTGGTTCACCTTACTTGTTTATTTGAAACTTTATCTCATGTTATTTTACCAGGCCCTTTAGTTTCATCTCTAGGTAGGATCATCCATGGTATTTTTGGCAAATGGTCATGTACCAGAGTCCTCTTAATAGGATTATATTAGGGATCATAGGAGGAGGGGTATCCTCCATCATCATGTGTTCCTTATTAGGGGTCCTATCCACCTTAGTAGATTGGGTGAAGGATTGAACCTTTTTGTCAACTTGTATGTTCAAGGCATTCCATTCTTGTATGAGCCCACCAAATTCATCTTGACATTGTGTAGCTTAATGTTGAAAATTTCCAACTACTCTTTATTATGTTTAATGTCCTCTATCAAGGGAAATTTACCTTTCATAGCCACCTCCTTATATGTAGCCTCATCTAAAAAGATTGGTTTGGGTTTGGGGATAATTAGTTTCAAAAGGGGGTTTTAAGCATAGATTTTGGATAAAGGACTAGCTTGGGGGATACCAACAAATGTAAGGTAGGATCCTTGGGTAGGGTATTCCTTGGGGATTCCTCCTTAGTAGAGGAACCCATAAAATGAACATCCATGTCCTACAGGGTTTGGCCATGCTTTATCAAAAGTAGGATGAGAAATTGGTGAAATATAGGTTTGGCATTATTAACCTAATGGATGAGAGCAGTGATCTCCAGAGACTTGAAAAGATAAAAGGGGAGACTAATTTTATACCCCCAAAAGTGGTTTAATAATAAAAAGTGATGATAAAAAATTAATGTGTGTGTACGTACCTTCAAGTGTCAGGAGAGGTCAATGTAGGGGAATCCTTTCTTGTCTATTTTGATAAACTCATTAGTGTAAAAGAACCTCTAAAGCAAATCCTAATTTTTTAATTGATCCTTATATACCTTCACTCCATTGCATGTCATTCTTATTTCTTCTTAGATAAATTCCTCTATGATTTAGATTTTGAATCCTCTCATCTCCACCACTCTCTTATTCCAACTAGTGATAAAATCCCTCACTATGCTTGCATCATGATTGATTATCCTCAGCATCAATTCAGTAAGCTCACCCTATCAGAGCTTCTTTCATACTTTATTTATGCCTCAAACTTCAGAATAGGAGGTTAGTTTTAAATAATCCCTATCACCCCCATTACCATAGTGCCTATCGAATAGAGTATGTAGTTTTCCAAGTTTTATAAATGCTTTGTTTTAACGGTTTGAAAAATGCTTGAAATTCATGCTTCCTCACACCTTGTACAATAAATTTGCCTTGTATTTGTATAAGTGTAGATCATGGAGTTTGAAATCCCTCTCTTTATGAGGAATGTGCATGTGTGTGGCTACCCAATCATCCCATCCTAATGTACTTTCATTACAAATGGTTGATGAAATGCTTTCAAGGATGTGGCATCTGATGTGCTAGTTGGTTAAAAGAGGGAGACCTACTCCTATATTGTAAGTGTTGACAAAATTTGAATTTTAGTCAAATTGGGTTAACCCCTACATATTAAAACTTTACACAAGTTCTCATATGTCTTATAGGGTCTCATGTGTGTCTAAATACCTGACCTATCCTTGCTCTAGCCTTGGTCTAAGCATATCTTCCTTGTACTTGTCTAGTCAACTAAAGTCAACTTTGGTCAACTCTAGTCTAACATGATCAAAGGATAAAGTTATTTTGAAAATTTCCTAATGTGGTCATTTAAATGTTTTAAGGTGTTCCTAGGTCATAAATTTGTCCTTTACCATGTTTCATATGTAAAAAATGCCACTTGGTCACATTTTTGGGTTCATTAAATGACTTGTATAGATGAGTTAAGGAATAAATTTGTCACCAAGGAATATTTTAGTGTGGATGCCAGAATATGTTAGGATTTAGTTAGAGTTAGTTCAAGAAGTATTTTCATGCATGAAAATATGGGAAAATCCTCAAAATCAACCCCTTAATGGCACTTGTATGGACTTGGGAAGACCACCTTCAGCTAAAAACTTGGGAATGTACCTCTTCATCTCCCTAAAGTTTTTACCATGCTTGGTTTGTAGATAAAAGGTCAAATGGATTGAATTTTACTTTTCTTTCTTCTTTATTAAATTTGTAAGCCAAGGAGAGTAAACTTTTCATGATTGGTACAAACCATGTAGGTGAAGTTGAGAGGACTAATCTTGGGGGTTGAAAGATGTCTGAGTAAGATTTAAATCCATGGCAACAATTTTTATTTTCATGGCTTCTCTTTTATGAATCATTTCTAAGAACCCAAGTAGCTTTTTATGCTTCTTCATCCATGAAGGGTCTCCTTTTGAGCCTATTTCAGAATATTTTGCTTTGATCTAATGGATTTGATTATTTTAGTTGTTTTTGAAGGTTTTCTAACACCTCTCCATAGTTTTTGCATTGTCTTTTGGTTTTAGAAGTCTCAAAAAATCAAGGAATCTCTTCTAAACTTGTCTCAGCAAGGCAGCTAGAAAAATACATTATAGACATCAATATGAGGGAATATCATGTTGAATAGGAGTTTTAGGGAGTAGTTTAAATATATTTTAGTGAAAATTAGACCTTGAAAGATTGGTAAAGAACATAGGTCTCCCCATGAGGCCTAAACCATGTACCTTGTCCACTTTCCCCTTCATTGTTTGTATATTTAAAAAAGGTGCACCTACAGGGGTCTCCATGATGGCATCATGCTTTGATAATAACCTTGGTAATGGTTTTAATCTCTTGGAGACATTAAGAGTACATTTTGAGAAGTTGAGTTGATTCACATTTCATGAAGATGATCATAGCAATGATCCTTACCATTCTTGTATTTGATACCTATTATAACTCATCACCACCTATAAAAATCCATTGACAAGGAATAGGAAACCCTTGAGAAATGTGAAATAAGAAAGGAAGCTACCCTCAAAGTCTTAAAGCATTGAATTTCATCATGGTAGACCTAGTTCCAATATCATGAACATTGAAAGAGATAAACCATGATCAAAAGGTAGAGGACTGTATATTTAGGGCTTTTGTCCCTAAAAACACTAAATAGATGTCTATAAGCATTTTGTAAATAACATATATCATAGTTTCAAAGACTTTTAAATGCTCCTAGTTATTTGGCTTTGTGGTCTCTAACTTGGAAAACATTTCTAAAAGGTTTGATGGAAATATGAGTAGTGTAATATGATGTTTGAGGGTCTCAAATATGCTAATAAATACATTAAATTATTTTAATGATGTCTACAGGCCTAAACCTAAAAGTGTCTTCTTCTCCACTAGGTTGAAAATGAGATCTTTCTAATGCATAGAAATTATTCATGATGTTTCCAATGAGTTTAATATTCCAATGACCATCTAAGGAGGATAGAGCCCTATTTTGACTCCCCAATCTCATACCTTGTCCATACACAATCTAAAATGCTTACCTATATCCAAGTAGGAAAAGTGAGTTTTTAGTGTCTTAATAGTGTTTGAAATGTATTTAAAGATATGAACTAAGTACAATGAAAATATTGTGACCTTAATATATTTTGAGAAGATGCATACACACCCTAAATATAATTTTGTGAGACCACCTCCACCTATATGTAGGGGTAAGCTAACTATCCCAGTCAGTAAGTAGGTAGTGACAAATGAGGGTGATATTTCTCATTGGGATGGTCTAATCATCTAAAAAGGGAGTCAAATCATGGTGAAATGACTAGAAATGATTATACTATGGTTTTAAAACTTTGAATCAAGCCCAACTAGGCATTGACACCTATAAGTAGGGGTGAAAATATAGGTTTGTCTCAGTCAGTAGAGGTCAAGATGGTGGAGGTCAAGTGAGAGTATGTAAGGTCCTTGAGTGATCAATGTGTTGAATGGGAGTTAGAGACACTATAAAATGTATATACCAATAGAAAAATCATATTTACATTTAAATTAATGTAAAAATGGGAGTTTAAGAAAGCAAACATAGTCAACATTTCAATACCCTTGCATAGTTTTGCTATGTAAACTTAGTCTTAGAAATTTATGGTTTTGAATGATCAAATCATGTAATAAGGAGATAAAAATTGGTATAGATAATCATTGGAACTTGAGGAACACCATAAAATACTTTATTTTGATTAAAAATCAAGTCAACACCTCTTTGTTTTGTCTCAGCGGCATAACACTTTCCCTTTACACAAAACCCTACAACTTTTGTAAATGGGTAAGATAGTGAAGCAGAGGTCAAGTAAAGATTTAATGAGGATTTGTGGAGTTAAAGTACATATATTAAAACATTTTAAAATAATTAGGAAGGTTTGAAGTGAAATAGGTTTCTCCATGCTCTAAGGTTTGTAGTCATGCAATGTAGGCATAGTTAGGGCCAAAAGCCAAATAGGAAGACACCATTATTTATAGCCTTGATTAGACATTTTAATCAGTTGGACATCATTATTTATAGCCTTGATTAGACATTTTAATCAGTTGGGTCATGTTTTTGAGATGTAAATAGATGTGTCTAAGATATATAAATGTAAGGAAAACATCAAAAGATATTTTTGAGTCTTAGGTTGTAGGTAGAATTATGGAAACAAGGTTTAAACCTAAGGTAAATAGTGGGTTAAGTGCATTTATAACATGATATGATCATTCAAATGGTTTGAGACATGTTTATTAGATGTTTATGAAGGTTTTTGAACCTTCAAAATGTAGATAAATCCACCAAGAAACCATTTCTTAGCTTAAAGGCACCTAAACCATGCAAAATGCTTAGAAATGACTCAAATGGCCAATTTGAAATGCTTGTGTCTCCCATGATGATTTTCATGGAGAGTCAAGGAATTTGAGGATTTTGGAGAGGGTCGCTAGGAAACCCTTAGTGTCATTGTGATAGAATTCCAATGTCTGGTCTTTATGAATAAAGGCTAAGACATAAAACCTCTCTAAAACCCTCAATAACCCTCTCTTAGACTTGATGGAGAAAACAAGGCAATTAGAGTATCTAGATGGGGTGGTAGGCGATGAAAAAAAATTAAGGTGGTATAGGAATCTCTAAGGCTATTCCTCATGCAATTGATGTGTACTACACCTATATAAAAGAGGTAAAATAGGACTTATTTTGACAAATTTGTGTGTTTTCCAAGTATAGAGAAGCTTCAAAAGGTAAAAACATTTTTAGGAGAGAGATTAGGACTTGTTATAAGTTCTAATGTCCATAGATTGAACCATCTAATCTCTTAAGTGTGTCTACTATTTCTTTCATCTTGGCCAGTCTAGTGGGTAGATAGTGAACACTTAGTGAAAATGGTGAAAACTCTAATTAAGAAGCCTTTTGAGGCTTGATTAATAAACTTGATGACTTGGAAACTCTTGAAATGTGTCATTACTCCTTGTGCATTGATCATATTATAAAAGTGGAAGTATTTATGTTCCAAGTGTGAGAGGTGTATGGGAAGGAGTTATTTATGACTAGATTTCTCATGGATAGAAGAATGTAGATGATAAGAGACCATTCCAATTAATTTAGAGGATTTTCAATAACCCCTCCCCCTTAAATCATCATACTTGACCCCATTTAGTGAAGAGGTAATTTTGTGAATGTAAATCATGAGAGCAGTTTCATGTACAAGAAAAAGAGTATCTATGCCACATTTGGAGGAGTTAGATGACTTAGGGGACATTTGTCCATATTTTCCTTGAAATACCTATCTCATACTTGACTTTATGACTATTATAACACCTTATTCTCACTTTACAAGTGTCTTAGTGACTCTTTAGCTTCACCTTCTCTCTTTCTTCTCATAATTACTATAAATATTGGCCTTTTTTGCTATTGTATAGAGATATCTCGACCTAAGTATGGTGAATCCCTACTCAATTTTTGCCTTAAAATAATAAATAATGTTATTTTACTTCATTTAATATTTCACTAAGTGCATTTTATAGTTGTTGGTCTTGTGTAAGTGTATTTTGCTTACCTTCACATGTTACTCTTTCTAGTGCCTTGTGTGCCTTGAGTGTATATCTTGACCTAAGTATGGTGAATCCCTACTCAATTTTTGCCTTGAACTAATAAATAATTTTATTTTACCTCATTTAATATTTCACCAAGTGCATGTTATGGTTGTTGGTCTTGTGCAAGTGTATTTTGCTTACCTTCACATGTTACTCTTTTTAGTGCCTTGTGTGTTTTGAAAGCTCTCTTTTGTAGGTCAGCAAGAAGTGTCTAATATGTATTATAGGTATAGTGGGTAGCTCATTAATTAGTGTTTCTAGAAGACCTCTTATCTAATTCTCCTATCCTAGACTCTATCTAAGACCCCATGATTAAAACATTGATGTAGAGGAGTGTTCAATTAAGTGAAGTGTATGTGTCAGATTTTCCTTAGTTTCGAGTGCATTGTAAGTGTTGTGAGTAGAAAATATATTTGTTGTATCACCTCCCCTAGATTAGATTTGTTTTTAGTTATCCTTCTCCCTTTTCACCCCTCAAAATTTAGTAGTAAGATTGATATATAGAGGTACATCAAGGTTACTAGCCATAATCTAGAGATTCACCTCAAATTTGGGTCACCCACTGCCTTGAGGTGGTTCCATTATGCCACTTGAATGAGGAGAGACTTGTCATCTCCTCAAGGGGTGAAAGTTCAAGTGAAAATAGTTTTTGGCATGCTTAGTAGGACTAAAAATTCCATTCCTTGAGGAGTTTTGGTGTTCTCCTCAAGATACCAACCTTTAGAGGTAATTTCACTAAGCACAAATGGTGAATCCAAGCATAAATATATTGGTTAAGTAGTCTAGGTACTCTATTTGAGGTTTTTTTATTGTTATATACACTTCTCATGAGTGATCCATGGATTATTTTGATTTTGAGTTTGTCTTAGAATAAGTTAGTGAGACATATCCATCTTTGCCTATTCCCTCTCAATATGAACAAGTCCTTAGCCAATCTTTTCATCATCCCTATCGATCCTATGTTGCCTATAATCAGCCCTATCAAGCTTTTGCTTCACTTAGTCCACCCATTTCCTCTCTAAGTTAATCCATAGCAAGTTTCAAGAAGACTCTCATTGGCTATAAGAAATATATGCTAGACCTTGATACTAAAATGGTTGTGTTCAAGTCATCCCTAGTGATTATGTCAAGAGTGTGAGGGATGTTTTAGAGTTATTCAAGAGAGAATGTATGCCCATTGAGAGAGATAATTGGCAAAGCCTTATAGCTGAAATGTTTGATGTTTATGGTCTTAAAGTGGGTAGCTCATTAATTAGTGTGTTTAGAAAACCTATTATTTAAGTCCTCCTAGCCTAGACTCTCTCTAAGACCCCATGATTGAAACATTGATGTAGAGGAGGAGTGTTCAATTGAGTGAAGTGTATGTGTGGGAATTTCTTTAGTTCCAAGTATATTGTAAGTGTTGTGAGTAGACCATATATTTTGTGTATCACTTCCCCTAGATTATGTTTGTTTTTAGTTATCCTTCTCCCTTTTCACCCCCTAAAAGTTAGTATTAGGATTGATATATAGAGGCACATCAAGGTAACTAGCCATAATCTAGATATCCACCTCAAATTTGGATCACCCACTGCCTTGAGGTGGTTCCATTGTGCCACTTGAATGAGGAGAGACTTGTCATCTCCTCAAGGGCTGAAAGTTAAAGTGACAATAGTTTTTGGCACGCCTGGTAGGACTAAAAAGTCCATTCCTTGAGGAGTTTTGGTGTTTTCCTCAAGATACCAACCTTTAGAGGTAGTTTCACTAAGCACCAATGGTGACTCCAACCATAAATCTACTAGTTGAGTAATCTAGGTACTCTATTTGAGGTTATTTTCTTGTTCTATACACTTCTCATGAGTGATCATGGATTATTTTGATGTTGAGTTTGTCTTAACACAATTTGGTGAGACATATCCATCTTTACCTATTCCCTCTCAATATGAACAAGTCTTTATCCAATCTTGTGATGATCCCTATCAATCCTATGTTTCTTATAATCAGCCCTATCAAGCTTATGCTTCACCTAGTCCATCTATTTCCTCTCTAAGTCAATCCATTATAAGTTTCAAGAAGACTCTCATTGGCTATAAGAAATATATGCTAGACCTTGATACTAGAAATGGTTGTGGTCAAGTCATCCCCTAGTGATTATGTCAAGAGTGTGAGGGATGCTTTAGAGCTAGTCAAGAGAGAATGTATGCCCATTGAGAGAGCTAATTGGCAAGGCTTTACAGGTGAAATGCTTGATGTTTGTGGTCTAATTTTCCACCTAAAAGAGAGATTGAAAGTTCATGAACCAGCTCAATCTTGGTAGATGCAATACACCCTATAATATCCTTCAAGTGTGTCAACTATGATTTTTTAAAATACTAATCCAATCATGCTTCAAAATGCCCCAAGTCCATCATGCATTCCCCAAAGTTTTCCTTCTTGGAGGTTTATCCAAGAGAATAGCCAAAGGAAGAGGGATACCACTACTAGAGAAGATTTTGAGAGAAGAAGGTTGATGTTGGAGGCTCATATTGATAAGGAGATTGAGTTGGCAAACCAACATCTGAAGCAATCCATCATGGTAGTATAAAATGAGGGTTCTAAGTATGACATTCCTTCATTTTAATCTCATCTTCATGAAGAATATTCTAAGTCTAGTTTCCCAAAATGGAAGTAGTGGCAGCTTGTGGAAAGAAAGAAAAAGGATGTCTAAGTGGAGAAGTTGGAAGTGAAGAGAAGACTAAACCTACTCAACTCCCTCCCACCCCTCCTCAAGAAACCTTGTGCACTTCATCCCAAATTTATTTTACTCCCTTTCCTAATGAATATCCTATTTCCCATCAAGAAAACCTATTTCAAGAGAGCCTTAACAAATAAATTAATAAGTTATAAGTCAAAATGGAGAAGCTCTCATCTATCCTAGAGAAGTTTAAAGTCAATGAAACCATCAAAGCCATCATTTTACCTCCTTCAATTAACCCATTCTACCCTTCTTCCATCACCTTCTATCCCAAAGGGCCTATAACATGGGGACCTAATGTGGATTATTTTAATGAAGAGAGACACTATTCTAATGGTAAGGAATACATTACTCTTTGGAAGCCTTATTGGGCTAGATCTCCAAGTTTTGAGATGCCTAGCATTGGCATCACTAAAAGGGAAAATGAGATGGAAATTTTAGATTGGGTTGAAGATGAGGAAGAGTTGAATTCTTGTGAGGAAATATCAAATTGTGATGATGAAGAAGAATACCTTTCTTATGTTGAACATGATGTCTTGGAAGATTTTATTTTGGCACCTAAAGAAGGAAAGAGAAAAGAGGTTGAAACAAGTGAGATACAAGCTAAAGTCCTTCAAAAAATCTCAAGTGCTAAAGAGGAAGTGTTATATTGTTTTGAGTATCCTATCTATTATGACTATGGAGATGTTGGAGATGAGCAAGAGGAGGTTTCCAATAAATTACTTGTCTCCTAAGGTTAAAGAAACAAAATTTGAAGAGCATATGTTTAAGGAATATGAGGATTATGAGAAGATAAGGCTCTTAATAACAAAATCCCAGGATGTTGAGAAGCAAACATGTGTTGAGAGGTATCACCATCAATAAAATCCAAACCATGATTGAGTAATCTATGATGACTATGAAGATTTTGATGATGACTTGAAGATTAATCCTACAACCACATGTGAAGCTACTCCTAAAAATACCAAGAGGGAGTTTGAAAAATAAATTCTCATAGAATTCCATGATACAAGACTTATTAAAGGTTTTGAAGAGGTTGTAATAAAAGAGAAGAGTAATGAAGCCTTTCAAGAAGACGTAGACTTCCCACAAGCTATCTCATGCATAAAGATGTAAATTTCCCATGATGAGACAAAGGGATAATAGTATGAGGCATGTTTACAAGGCCAAGAAGAGTTCATCTATCTCAGATATTTGTTTGAGATGACCCCATAAAATGACATGCCAAGCTAAGGAGTAAGAGAGAGGCATGAGTCATCCAATACTACATCCAAAAGTAAGCATGCTTGTCTCATGAGGAGGGAGATTCAAGGTAATTTCCTTTTGATCTAAGAAAGGAGGTATGTCTGGTTATATGTACATAATTATTTTGTTTTCTATTGTGTATTGTGTTTCATAAGTGTTTAGTAGCACAAGTGTGCCTTTACTTTGTGTTTGCTTCACCTTGGTGTGTGTTGTCTTTCCTTTGCGTGTTTTGAGGTCAATCAGCTATCTTGTTAGTTAGATCAAGGTTTGATTCTATTTTTTTATAATTCATTTGACTACCTTCTCCCAATGGATGGGATAAGGCTATTGGTCCTTAATATAAGCAAGCATGTTACCCCTAGGAATTGGTAAAAGTGTTGACCAAATTTGACTTTTAGTCAAATTGGTTAAACCCCTAAATATTGAAAATTTTCACAAGTTCCCATATGTCTAATAGGGTTTCAATTATGTCTAAATACCTTACCTATCCCTGATCTAGCCTCGGTCTAAGCCTATCTTCCTTGTTCTTGTCTAGTCAACTAAAGTCAACTCTAGTCAACTCTAGTCAAACATGGTAAAAGGCTCAAATTACTTTGAAAATGTCCTAATTTGTTCATTTAAATGTTTTAAGGTGTTCTTATGTCATCAATTTATCCTTTACCATGTTTCATATGCAAAAAATACCACTTGGTCACTTTTTTGGGTTCACTAAATGACTTGTACAGATGAATTCAAGAAGAAATTTGTCACCAAGGAAGATTTCAATGTGGAATAGGTCATCAGATTTTATGAGGTAGTTAGAGATAGTTCAAGAATCACTTTCAAGGATGAAAATAGGGAAAAATCCTCAAAATTAACCCCTTAATGGCACTTATATGGACTTGGGAAGTCCACCTTCAACTAAAAACATTGGAATGTGCCTCTTCATCTCCCTAAAGTGTTTACCATGCCTAGTTTGTAGAGAAAAGGTCAAATGGATAATATTTTGCTTCTCTTTCTTCTTTCTTGCCTTTGCAAGACAAGGAGAGTAAACCTTGCATGCTTGGTATAAGTCATACATGTGAAGTTAAGAGGAGTGCTCTTGGGGGTTGAAAGAGGTCTTAGTCAAATTCAAATCCATAGTAACAAGTTTTAGTTTCATGGCTTCTCCTTTATGAATCATTTCTAAGAAGCCAGGTAGCTTTTTATGCTTCGTCATCCATGAGGGGTCTCTTTTTTAGCCTATTTTAAAATATCTTTCTTTGTTCTAATGGATTTGATTATTTTAAGTGGTTCTCAAGGTTGTCTAAGACCTCTCCATAATTTGTGCATTGTTTTTTGGTTTTGGAAGTCTCAAGAACTCAAGGAATTTCTTCTAGACTTGTCTCAGCTAGGCAACTAGAAAAATACATTGTAGAAATCAATATGAAGGAATACCATGTTGAATAGGAGTTTTAAGGAATAGTTTCAAGATATCCTTGATGAAAATAAAACCTTTAAAGAATGGTAAGTAACATAGGTTTCCCCATGAGGCCTAAACCATTCACCTTATCCACTTCCCATTCACTATTTGCATATTCAAAAAGGTGCACCTATAGGGGTCTCCATGATGACATCATACTTTTATAATAACCTTGGTAATGGTTTTAATCTCTTGGAGACATTAAGAGTGCATTTTGAGAATTTGAGTTGATTCACATTTCATAGAGATGATCATATCAATTCTCCTTGCCATTCTTGTATTCACTGCCTGCTACAACTCATCACCACCTATAGAAAGCCATTGAAAAGGAACAAGGAACCCTTGAGAAATGTAAAATAAACAAGGAATCTACCCTCAAAGTCTTAATGCATTGAATTTCATCATGGTAGACGTAGTTCTAATATCATGAGCATTGAAAGAGGAAAACCATGATCAAAAGGTAGAGGACTGTATATTAAAGGCTTTTGTCTCTAGAAACACTAAACAAAGGCCTATAGGCATTTTGGAGATAAAATATATCATATTTTCAAAGAATTTTCAATGATCCTAATTATTTGTATTTGTGGTCTCTAACATGGAAAACATTTATGAAAGGTTTGGGGGAAATATGAGTAGTGGAAGATGATGTTTGATGGTCTCAGATATGCTCATAAACACATTAAATTATTTCAATGATGTCTATACGCCTGAACCTAAAAATGTCTTCTTCTCCACTAGGTTTAAAATGAGACCTTGAAAATGAATAGAGATTATTCATGATTTTTCCAATGAGTTTCATCTTCCAATGACCCTCGAAGGAGGATAGATCATCATTTTGACTCCCCAAGCTCATACCCTGTCCATACATAGTGCAAAATGCTTACCTACAGCTAGGCATGAAAAGTGAGTTTTTAGTTTCTTGATGGTGTTTAAAGTGTATTTAAAGGTATGAAGTAATTCAAATGCAAATATTATGACCTTAGGATATTTATAAAAGATTCATACAGACCCTACATATAATTTCATGAGATCACCTCCACCTACAAATATGAGTAAGTTGACTGTCCCAGTTAGTAAGTAGGCAGTGATAAATGAGGGTAATATTTATATTTGGGATGGTATAAACATCCAATAAGGGATTAAAGTCATGGTGAAATTAATATAAATTCTTATATAATATTTTTTAAACGTTTCATCAATCTAAACTAGGCATTGACACTTATAGGTATGGGTGAAAATATAGGTTTGTCTCAGTCAGTAGAGGTCAAGATGGTGGAGGTCAAGTGAGATTATGTAAGGTCCTTGAGTGATCAAGGTGTGAATGGGAGTCATAGACACTATAAAATTTATATAACAATATATAAATCCTTTTTACATTAAAATTCATGTAAAAAAGGGAGTTCAAGAAAGCAAACACAGTCAACATTTCAATACCCTTGCACAGTCTACCTAAACAAAATCAATCTTAGAAATTTATGGTTTTGAATGGTTAAATAATGTATTAAAGAGATATAAATTGGTACATATCATCCTTGACACTTGAGGAACACCATAAAATACTTTTTTTTGATTAAAAAATCAAGGCATCACCTCTCTATTTTATCTCCAAATTAGAGCGCTTTCCCTTTACATAAAACCCTAAAACTTTTAGAAATGGGTAAGATAGTGAAGCAGAAGTCAAGCAAAGATTTAAATAGGGTTTTTATATTTTAAGTGCATCTAGTAAAAATGGGAAACTAAGTAGGAAGGTTTTAATCCAAACAGGTTGCTCTATGCTCCAAGGTTTATAGTCATGCAATGTAGGCACAATTAGGGCCTAAAGCCAAATGGGAAGACACCTTTATTTATATCCTTGATTAGAAATTTTAATAAATTGGGTCATGTTTTTAAGGTGTAAATAGATGTGTATAAGCTATATATATTCAAGTAAAACATCAAAAGTTCTTTTTGAGTCTTAGGTTGTAGGTAAAATTATGGAAACAAGGTTTAAGCCTAAGGTAAATGATGGGTTAAGTGCATTTATAACATTATATGATCATTTCAATGGTTTGATACATGCTATTAGGATGTTTATTAAGGTTTTTAAACCTTCACCTTGTCGTTAAATCCACTAAGAAGCCATTTCTTGGCTCGAGGGCACCCAAACCATGCAAAATGCTCAAAATGACTTGAATGACCAATTTGAAATGCTTGTATCTCCCATGATGCTTTGCATGGAGATTAAATGAATTTTAGGATGTTGGAGAGGGTCTTTAGGAAGCCTTCAATGGCATTTTTTTATAATTATAATGTCTAGTCTTTATGAACAAAGGCTAAGACCTAAAACCCTCAAAAAACCCTCTCTCAGACATGATGGATAAAATAATGAAATTAGAGTATATAGATGGGGTGTAAAGGCAATGAAAAAAATTAAAGGTGGGAGAGGAATCTCCAAGTCTCCTCCCCATGAAAATGAGATGTACTACACCTATATAAAAGAGGTGCAATAGGTCTTATTTTGAAATTTTTATGTGTTTAATAGGTATAGAGAAACTTTAAAAGGTGAAACCACTTTTAGGAGAGATATTATTACTTTTTATAACTCTTCATGTATATATATTAAACCATATAATCTCTTAAGTGTGTCTATTATTTCTTTCATATCAGCCAGTCTAGTGGGTAGACAGTGAACACTTAGTGAAAATGGTGAAAATTCCAATTAGGAAGCCTTTTGAGGCTTGATTCATGAACATGATGACTTGGACACTCTTTAAATTTTTCATTCCTCCTTTTTCAATGATAATATTGTATAATTGGAATCATTTTGTGTGCCAAGTGTGAGAGGTACTTGGGAAAGAGTTATGTGTGACTAGTGGAGATGATTGCTCATGGATAGAAGAATGTGGATGATTAGAGACCATTAAAATACATGTATGGGATTAAAAATAACCCCTCACCCTTAGATAAATCATAATACCTAACCCTATTTAGTGATGAGGTAGTTTTGTGAAGGTAAATCATGAGAGCAGTTTCATGTGCAAGCAAAAGAGTATCTACACCACATATAGAGGAGTTATATGACTTGGGAGACATTTTTACATATTTTTATTGTAGGACCTATCTCATAGATAACTCTATTATTTTTATAAATCCTTTTCCTCACTTGAAAAGTGTCTTAGTGACTCTTGGGATTTACCTTCTCTCTCTCTTCTCATAATTGATATAAATACTAACCTTTTTAGTTGTTATACAGATATCTCTCCACCTGAGTATGGTAAAATCCCTACTCAATTTTTTCCTTAAACTAATAAATAATTTTTTTTACCTCATCTAATATTTCACTAAGTGCATGTTATGGTTGTTGGTCTTGTGCAAGTGTATTTTGCTTACCTTCACATGTTACTCTTCCTAGTGCCTTGTGTGTTTTGAAAGCTCTCTTTTGAAGGTAAAAAAGAAGTGTCTAATATGGATTGAAATTATAGTGAGCATATCATTTATTAGTGTTTATATAAGATCTATTATCTAAGTCCTCATAGCCTAAACTCTCTCTAAGACCCCATGCTTGAAACATTGATGTAGAGGAGTGTTTAATTGAATGAAGTGTATGTGTGGGTTTCTCTTTAGTTCCAAGTACATTGTAGGTGGTGTGATTAGACCATATATTTTGTGTATCACCTCCCCTATTTTAGATTTGTTTTTAGTTATCTTTCTCCCTTTTCACCCCACAAAAGTTATTAGTAGGATTTATCTATAGTGGTACATCAAGGGAACTAGCCCTAATCTAGAGATCCACCTCAAATTTAGGTTACCCATAGCCCTGAGGTGGTTCTATTGTGTCATTTGAATGAGGAGAGACTTGTCATATCCTTAAGGGGTTTAAGTTTAATTGACAACAATAAGCAAACTTGCCACCCCATTCCCTTCATAATAAGTGTGGATAATTTGGAATTATGTCATCCTCTTCAAATTCTTCTTAACATCATCAATTATAGATTTTATTGTATGGGAGGGGGTTATTTTTCCTTCAAGTTCATTTAGGATATTTAGGGAGTCATCCTCTACAATAATTCTTGTCATCTTAAGGCTGGAGGCAAGCTAGATTCCCCATAATGACACCTTAACTTTAGCTACATGATTTGTCTAAGTTCCCAAGGGGATTCCATAGGAAATAATCAGAATCCCATTTGAATCCCTTATGGATCTTATTATCCCAAATTGGCCTACATATGAAGTTTTCCCCTATATGGATCAGTCCACTCTCCTAGAACATTCAGTGACCTTTTATCCCCATGACTAGTCTCTTCCTAGTCCTGACTTGATGCAATATAGTATCTAGGAGGGTCCTAGTGTGTTGTGAGGAGTTGTGTAGAGTGATTATGTAGTGGATATCCAATGATGGAAAGGGAAAATAAAACTCATGACCATACCTCATGTTCTTTGTAATATTTTGAAACACTTTAAGCAAGTTTTAAGATGAATTTGAAGATTTTGAGGAAAAATCCTAGAAATGGGTCTTGAACTACAAGTGAAGGATCTAGATGGTTTCTAGGTGTTTTATATTTTAGGGACTGGAAGGAGATTTTTTCAAGGTTTCATATATTCCAATGAGTCAAAAATGATGCCTAGAGAACCTAATTTTCCCAAAAGACCCTCAAAAGTGCATAAGATGACTTGAGGGGTTTCTAAATATAAATTCTTAAGTGAAAAAGTGAATTTTGAGAAATTAAAATTGGTTTTGACTTCCTTCTACCTCTTAATGGTTTTTTACCCTATTTTTACATGTTTAAGGACATTTCAAGTCATTTTGAGTGAAGGAAAGATGTTTGGGAACAAAAAGAAGCATTTTTAGCCTTATACGGCTTTGGCTAAAAAAGTTTTTAAATATTTTTATTAATAAATGTGATAAAATATCATATTTATGCATCCATAGTATTTCTAATATCCTATATTAGGCCTTTGAAATTATATCTAAGCACAAGAACTAGTAGAGGTAAGAAAAACCTATTAGTTATAAATTAGGCATGAAATAGCTTTTCTAAAATTAATGGAGATTCAAGTAATTCATAAGGTTTTAAAAATTAAGGAAAGGTAATTTAAATAATAAGAAATGTTTCCCAAGTTTTGGATTATATAGGTAGGTTTCTGGTTCTTTATGTTAATGAAAAACCATTTTGGGCAGTCTTGGACAACTCTAGGAGAGCCTCAAGTTTTTACTTGGTATAGTCAAGAGAGAGAGTTGGGTCAAAATATTTTGGGAAGTGATAGTGACCTTATTTACCTTAAAATTTGTGACATTTTTTTGTTTCATCTCCCCATATTTATGAACAATCGCTAATATTGTAGGGGTGTTTAGATGGCATATTCATCCAGACAGGGTCCAGGTGTTCTTCTATTTATTTGTTTTGGGATATCATGGAGAAGAATTATTTTAAGTATTTTTATTAATTTTTTTGTATATACCTTTCATTTTGGTTTCATTAGATGATTCATCCCCATTTGGAAGTCTCACTTGAAATAAATCTTAGTGTACAGGTTGCTTTGATGGATTCTACTATAAATCTTATTTTCTCTTCATGGTGGGCATTCCTAGAATTTCCAACCTTCCATTAATAATATATAATCCAAAAAAATTATTAAATCCATAGGTTTTATCATAAGAACCATCCTTGAGCTATTGATATCCAATATGTAATTGAAAACATGATCCAAAATGGCATTTTGAGAAAGTTATTAGAGTTTGAAAAGAAGTTTCAGGTTTGAAAATCCATCTAACATGGTTTGGTAGATCTAAATATATGTTGATAATGTATTTAAACTAATAATAATTTAAACTAATTCAACCAATCCCATGATCTAATAAAAAATCATGGGAGACCATCAAGAATTTCACTCTCAACACATGATCAGGTACAGTCTATACATTTTTTGTACATAAGATGATAGGTGTGAGGAGAGTTAGTAGGGTTTGATGATCAACTTCATGTTTTCAAATTATCATTTAAGTTCAAGTCATATCTCTAAGTGCAAGCTTCTTGAATAATGAGAGAGAAGAGACAATAAGAGGTTCCCAAATGTTGTCAATGAACCAAAAATAAGCACTTACAGTAGTCCAGGCTTTAGTACAAGATGCAAATGATCTTGATTTATCATGGAGATCCACCTAATGTAATTTTAATAACCCCACTTGAATTATTTTTCAACAATATAAGAAATACTAATATCATCCTAGTGCAAACTCAGTCTTGGGAGTCAGGTTGAGAGAGATAAAATAACTTGGTTTCCTCTTGTTAGCATTTGTTAAGATTATTTTGTGAAGTTTAAGATAATTGATGTTTCTTGGTTTATTTTCCACTAAATCAATATAGTAACATAATTCAAGGTTTTCAAAGTAAATTGGATTAATAAGGGGCATTTAGATATTTAAGACATGTTTAGGTCAAAGATCAGCCTCGTAACTCCTCCTCAGTCTGTACAATGGTAAAAATCATCACCTACAACTGAGTGTAGAAGATACTCTTAAGGAATATTTTGAAAACCAAGGTCTTGGTGAGTATAGGAGGTATACAAGGTGAATGAAACAAGTCTCAAATTATTATGCACATCATGAATCTTCCTTAAGGATTCAACACTTCTCACATCATGTTATACCCTACCACAGTCCATAGAGTAGCCTATAGAGTATGAATAAGATGAAAATATTTGTCATGGATTCTATATGGCTTAGAAAGAAGTGATAGTGATGGGATTTTTTGATATCAAAAACCTTGGAGGAGAAATTAGGTCACTTTAAAACTAATTGAAGTCATGAGGTAGTCCAAAACATAGTCAAAATCATGACCTATAGCCAATAGAACAAAGTAATAAGCAAATGGAGTGGGTAGAGCTATGAAAGAGACTTACAAAGAGATTTAACCTTGAAGTGAGGTCATATAAATATTATAGATAATTTAACAAGTTTAAATATTCATGGACATCTTGTAACCTTTCTTAACTTTCTAAGCATCTTAAATCTTGAATACAATCATAGCACACAACCAATCACCACCTATGGCCTTCTCAAGAGAGAAGTTCTATCTTTGAGTTGACAAAGAGGAAATGAAGGTATAATGATTAATGAAATATTTTCAAATCCTAAATATCATACCATAAGAAAAATCATGATTTGAAAGAGTCCAGAGATCATGAAGAAAGCTATCATACAAATCTATAGTCATTTACCTTAAGAATGTCCACCTAAAGCCATGGTTTGGTCAAACAGTGGTATGTAGGTAAGTCTGGCCATAAGTTTGAAGAGGGTATGTGGGGTTATTATGAAGGAATAAATATTGAAATTAAATATATGTGAGGATATTCATGTTCAAATGGATATTTAACACAATCAAGGACCTTAATGAGCACCTACAACTATCTATTTCAAGTTTCTCATCATGAGGTTATGTTAGGTTGGAAAGAGATGACTATTATATATTGTAAGTTTATGGATCAAAAAGGTTTCTTCAAGAAGGTAAGATTTGGTTACTGATGAATAAAGACATCATCAAAACTAAATGATACTAAATTGAGGCCAAAGAACAAGATTAATCTCCTAAACATAGTTAAAATGATGACCTATGGTTTTGGCCTAAGTCTATGATACATGAACAAGGTGGACGTAGGAGATAGTTGATAGGTATATAGAATATTTTGTGAGGAGAATAAAATTATATAAGGGTGTCAATTTTTAAATACATCTTGTGAAGGTACCTTCTACAAGGTATCATCCCTAAACACAGTCAAAATGATGACCTATAACCATCTTTTTGGCTTGGACAGTGGTATGAGGCAGATTTAACATTGTTGATGAAAGAGAATATAGTCATTCAAGGTTTTTAACTAAGGTAACATAAATTAAAATATATAAAACCAATAAATTAATTGTTTTTCATCTATAAGAGACTTGTGCTCAAGGTTTGGAGATGAACTATTTAAAGGCATCATTGTGGAAAAGAAGCTTATATGATGAATAAAAAAGTATTTAGATTAAATAAGGTATATAAATGGTTTGGAAATATGGATTAGGGAAATTCATACCTTTTATAGGTATTATTTTTATTTTTAAGGATCTATAACCAAATAAGTGGAGTTTAAAACTTGCTTTTTCTAACTCAGTCTTGTAAAGAGAGTATAGAGTTTTGAGTTTTGCTCAATTTTGGGCATATGAAGATTGTTCAATGCTTATAACCTAATTTTATATATGTATGATGTTAAAACAGACATATATATGGTCTTTTTTTCCATTTAAACATCTTAAATCTGAAGAAAAGGATTTTTTAAGCCTCTTAGCCAGTATAGGCCTGCACATTTGGTCTAGCTAGGGTTTCCAACCAAAAAAACCTATATCTCCTATTTCAACAAGGTAAAAATCACAAAAACTTGTAATCATTCCTTTTTTATCATGTTTAAAGTGAATCATAGGGTTTTATTTTGATTCCATATGGTATAGTTCATATTTGAGGTCTAGGTAAGTGTGATAGGGCTTTAGAGGCCTAATTGGAGGGATGCTAACAAAGGAAGTACCTTCTAAACTTAGAGTCAAACCTTGAAAATTTATGGAAGGTTGTAAGTAGATATAGAGTGGTGTAAAATGGTCTTAGGTATTCAATAAGGTGGACAAACTCTTCAAACAAGTAGGAAAACCTCAAAAAAAGGCTACAAGGGCTTGGTGGCTTTAAGGAGGGTGAAGAGTGAAAATGCATGGTGGAATGAGATTTAAAGGATTGAGGTGGTTTTAAAAAGTGTAATATTATCATTAAATATCATCCAAGTTGTTATATTTTCCTCATGAAACCTATAATTAGATTTGGTATGTTGAACTAAGAAAAGAGCTTGTGTAGAGTGGCTAGTGAATGAAGAAAGCCAAAGGAATGGACTAGAGTTTGAGATGTGTTAAATATTGGGAATGAATGATCTTATTAGAGTCTAAAGGAATTTAAAACAATTTCAAGGACATATAATAAACCATATCATTGGCATGAAGGCTATATAACCTAGTAAATAGGTTAAGGACATCAATGCTAAGTTAATCCTTGAGAACAAGTCAGGTTAGACCCTAAGCAATAATGAATGATAGAAGAGTTATAAAATGATTTTTGGAGATTAAATATGGATCATATACCACTCAACCCACACCTCTACCTAGTCTATTATCTCATATAATATTGGTTTAAGTTCATCTATAGTTATCTTGATGATGTGGAATGAGAACTTATGTGAGATAGTGGTGGGACTTTAGGGTTATAAATGGATTTATATTACCATAAGGGAGGATTATATTAAATGGTTTAAATATTTGTATTAATATTTAAAGTTCAAATAATATTACACATAATCACTTACCTCATGATCTTCACCTACAACCTTCTCCAAGCATTGAAGGGTGAGAGCAAGTGGTCTTTTAATGAGTTTCATGTTAAAATGAATGATTCATAGGAATATGGATGTATTAAATCATTAATAAAAATAATACAAGAACTTATATATCCAAAGTCATCACCTATAACCAAGGGCATCACCTTGGAGCACTCAAGCTTATACACCAACAAGAGGACAAAGTTATTTTTTAAGAGGTTATCAAAGACCAATTAGGAAAATATATAGAAAAATAATATGGGATTTGTTTTATAACTCTTAAATAGTCCTAAATATTCAAATATAGTCTCCACCTATAACAAGAAAGAGATCTTCAGCTACAACCACCCTCATTTGGCTCAGACAGTGGCATAGGGTCAAAGTTGGTTGTTTGGCAAATAAAATGGAGTTTAAAGGTTAAAGTTTGGTTTGTGAATTCAAATGAAGTAAATTGGGAGTTTAATGAGATAAAATGGAGATGCGGATATGTCTCAAAACTCTTAAGAGCAATCAAGACACTCTAAGGCTTTCACAAGTTAACAATTGAAGATGGCCAGCTAGACCTAAAAAGAAAGATAAACATGAACTATGAACATTGAAAAAATATCAAGAAGACCATGAGGTTTATTGAAACATATTTAAATAAATATTATTGAATAAGGGATGATGAAAATGAGATTCATATGCAGTCATACCTATCACACAGTCCTCAAACATAGTTAACTCATGAAGCCTATCTTGGAGAAATTGTCATTTTGAGGTATCTAATGGTGGGATAAATCCTTAATTTTTGATACGAATCATAATGATTACCATTTAAATTTTATCATGCAATTTTCATATTCAAATTATTAGTTAAATTCATCATTATGTTAGCATAGTCACCCACTATCAAACACAGTCAATGCCTAGTGGATTTTTGAGAGCTTTTGAGGTTGTTGAGGCATTTACAGGTCAAGTCAAAACCCCAAATTTGGTAAAATTTTTCATTATGAATTTGTAAATCCTCCATATAATATTTAAGTTCATACCATTTGTTTAAGTTCTTAATATTTTAACATAGACCCAAGGTAGTTAGCAGGCAACCATGGAAGAACCAAACAAGTTTTAAGAAGTTTGTGGGCTTGACAGGTTTTAGACTCCACAAAAGTTTTATAAGGAAAAAATAAGGTAATTTTATAATCTTAATATTATCCTTAAGTCAGGTTACATTCAATTTTTCAAGATAAAAGTTCCTTGAGGGTAATTTTAAGCAAGAAAAGCAAAGGAGTCAGCGTAAGCTAATTTTGAGAAACAAGTACCTATAGGCTACAATATGCATGATCCAAGCATGAAAAATGGTGGCAATGTTTTTAATGATTTATTATAATTGTCTAACATTTTTTTGGGTATAAATAATAGTTTAAGTATCCACTATTTTGTTACAATCAGCCACATGTCTAGCGGTAACCATCATTGGAGCCAGGAGACATTTTTGAAGCCTATAGGTTGGTAGAGGGTTTTAAATCTCATGGGAGTGTTTTTTAATATTAATAATATGATGATAAGTATGTGTGTGTGTGTGTGTGTGTGTGTGTGTGTGGGTTCAAACTCTATTTTCAATTCATACATGCCTTGAGGGCTAAAGTAAGCAGGCAAGTAGCCATTCCCATAGGTAATCTTAAAAAGCATGGAGGCAAAAGTGAAACTTGAGCATAAAAAAGAGGAAAAAATGGATGGAAATGAATTTAAAGCAATTTTTTTGAATCCATTATACCCTATTAAAGGTTCCTCACATCATGAAACTCAATTTTAAGCTTAGAATCTAGTCTTAAGGCCTAGAAGACCTATATCATATTAAGACACATTTAGACCCTATCAATGCAAGATAACCTATTGAGAGGGTGTAATGAGATGGTACAGGATCCATAAGGATGATTTCAAGGATGGGAGATTATAATTTAAGATTCATTTTCATTCTAAAGAGTAAACTCAAACTATGTAATCTAAGACACCCATTTTGAGCCACCTATTCAAATGCTCATATCCTTCATAACATAAGGAGTTGGGATAAATGTTTTTAGTATGTTTTGATTAACCCTATTTAATTTATATTCATTGTATATGGAGGTTTATTAAGGTCCTAAGGTTTATGAACAATCATTAAGACTATAAGTAGGCCTAGATTGCATGTAAAACCCCACAATTAAACTTCTTTACGTACATATATTTGTATACCTTCTACATGTGAACCCAAGATTCTTAAAGAATTTTAAGAGGTATATAGGCTAAATATTCATGTCAACAAATTTTGGAATGGATGTCTATATTTTAAGAATGATCATTAAGAAGGTAAGACTCTCTAAGCTACCAAAATAGTCTTTTTTACTAGTTTTGGGTTTTTGAACTCATAGGCCCATAAAATGACATGTACATGACTCTTTCAATATCATGTATAATCTATTTTTTAGAATAAGTTGGTACATGTGGGTGCCTAAGAGGCCAAAAATAGCCTAAAATTCCTATTTTTGTAGGTCTTCAAAGAGATAAATGGTATAAATATATGTAAGAGGCCTAATGGGACTTGAATCACCATTATATGGAACTGGGAGCCATTCCAAGGGATTTTTAGGGTGCCTTGTTAAGCTGAAAGGTCAAAACCCCAAGTTTTTAAACATTATAAATGGTTGTAGGTTTAATGGACATTTCCACAATTGTTATAGGTCTTGAATGTGGTTTAAATATTCATTTCATCCCCCATTGGAATTTTATGGATGTCTTGAATCCTTTATCAGGTCTAGAAGTGGTTCTCATGGTGCCAAATAGCCTTGGGAACATGTTCTAGTATAGTTGGTTGAAGATGGTTCAAGCTATAAGACCTCCACCAATGGATTATAAGAGATTTAAAAGTTTAATGGTGTATTTTTTAGGTTGGAGGTGTAATTTTGAGTTGAGAAGAAAATAAAATATCAAAAAGCAAACACTCAAACTTAACCTTCAGGGTCAGTTGCAAGCATAAAGTGCCAAGATCACTAACCATGTGGTCAAGTGACTTCTATAAGCCAAGTGGAATGCAAATTATAACTGAAAGTGGGAGATTTTGGAGGTTGGAGGATAAACCTGGAGTATTAAATGAGATTTATAGTATTTGAAGACTTTTCTCAAAGATAGTAAAGTCTGACATCATCTTCCTCAAAGTTTTTTGCCTTCTAGTGCCTTTCTAGATCAATGAGAAGGCTTGAAGACCCTTTTGACCTTTGGAGGTTAATTTTATGAGATAAGATCAGTTATAATTAATTTTAATGTTTTTAAGACTCCATGGAAGGTGGTTGAGTGACATTTATTGAATTTTGAGAGTTTTCTTCTCCTCTCTCTTCCCTTTTCTCCTATATCTCACTTTTCTTCCCAATTCCTAAGATATAATCTAATTTGACAAGGCAAAACCATGTAAATTTTTTGTAAAATATCCTTTGAAGTAATAATAAAATTTATTTTGCCTTCTCTTACTTGCATCTAATGCTCTAGTCAATTTGTGTATGATTGCTTTGTGGAGGGGTATCTTTCCTTGGTAATTATCCTTATTTCTTGCCTTTTTTCAGGTATTCCACCATTTTTATAGGTATAAACATGTGATTTTTTGGTCATTAGTGAAGGTATAGTGTGAATTTGATATTCCTCCATACTTCACCTCTTGCCTAGTGAGCCTAGTTTTAAAAATATTGATGCAAAGTGACTAGTTTAAGAGATTGTGTGAGTGAGGGTTATATTTGACCTACCTTAGTATTAATTTCATGTAAATTTTAGTGTATTTAATTTTGGTGCATCACCTTATTTGTGTTTTTTAGTCATCCTTTGTAACCCTTTTATCCCTTTTCCAAGTAGAATTAGTAGTTTACCTGAGATACAAAGAGGAACCAGCCTTCTCTAGAGGTTTAATCCCATCATAAGATACCCATAGCTTGGGGTTGATCCCATTTTGTATCCAAGAGTGAAAAATCCTAAATAACTATTTCACAAGGGTACAATTATATGTTTCAATATTCTCTATCATGCTTAGTGGTACAACATTCAAAAAATATTGATTGAGATTGATGCTAGTCTTGGTCCATTTGCAGTAGTTATTGCATCCACATTGTCAGCATCTATGACTCTAAATAACACTCAACATTTTGGTAGTATAATAGTACCTATCTTTCATGCCAAAGGTGACTATAATATTTGCTTTTAGAGGTATTCCTTTTAAATTTGTTGAATTACCTTTTAACTCAAAAAAGATTGAGGTTTGATAACATTCATCCCTACAAAGGAAACTTTACCCCTAAACTAATTTCCAAGTCTACCTCTACAAGAAGATATTTATTGGGCCCTTTCACTACCATGGGTACCCGTAGAGCTTTTCCTTTTATGGATTTCAATGTTCAAATTCATTTAGACCTCAATCAATATGACCCTATTCCAGTGGCAGCCCTTAAGAGTGTGTCTTACTTCACAAGAGATAATTTTACAACCCCTTCTAAACATATCAAAGATAGCCAACTTTTATAATATCCATTACATCAATGAAGAAAATGTGGATATAAATTTGTTGGCCATATATTTAAATGTAAAGGACCTATATTGGTATATTAACCTTACTCCTAAATCCATAACATCATGGGAGTAGTTATGGGATGCTTTGTGCAATATGTTTGAAGATAAAAGTGGCCACTTATCACTAGTAGAATATTTAACTACAATGAAGAGAGCTCCTCATGAGGTTAAGTAGGATTTTAACAATAAGTTTAAAAATACATGGGATAAGATTACAATTTCTATCAGGCCTAATCCTAACTATGCTTTCCTCTATTATCTAAGATCTCTCAATAGTGACATTGTGGTGATGATATAGTTTATGGGGGAAACACACTACCAGATGATTATGAGGTGGTAATTAGAGGAAAGAATAATTTAATATAGGATGACAAGATCACACTTAGGTCACCTATGCCATTTATTCCTAATATTCATCTACCTCCTATTATCATTCCTCCTTTTTACTTCCATTCCTCGTTTACCAACTCTTGCTGCCATCCCTACACCAAAATAAGAAAAGGCTTCAACTAGTTAATCTAATGACTTTCAAGAACTCTAGAATATGTTTCAAACCTTTGGAAATGAATTGTTAAATGTAAATAGGTATAAATATCAATATAATAGGCCTTATCATTTCCCATATTATCCTTAATATTCTTCCCAAGCCAATAAGATACCCTTCAGGGTAAATTTCTAAGGACAAGGATAAGGGCAGCCTAACTATGCTAGATAAAACAATTATATTCATAATGCTACAAGTGATTCAAATACTTTTGTCCCTATTAAAAACAACATTACACAAGAAGGTGAATGTTATATGCCTTGAAATCAATCATTCAATCAAAGTATTTTCTAAAACATTGAGTTTAATCAAGGTTTCAATGATCAGTGGCAATTAGGTGGTAATTATGGTTTCAATCAATCTCTCATGGCTCAAAATACAAAAGTGCCTATGATGAAAAAAATAGAAGAGCCTCCAAAATTCCAAGGGAATAATTAAGGACCAAACCATTTGGGTGCTAAAATGGTTAACTATGAACAATAAGAGTGTTATGCTTTCAATCAACATGCTAGTTCTATAGCCAAGCAAACACCCTTATGACAGTAAACATAAGGTTCAAGAGAAGGAACATGGAAGGCACCAAGAAGTATATAAATATTCTCATAATATTAATCCATTAATATCAAATATAAATAAGCCTACTTCTTCCCAAAAGGTTCCAATAACTTAGAAAAATCAAAACCAAGGAAATACCTTTGTACCCCAAAACTCATAAGTTTAAATCATAGTTGTGGCTCCCAAAGCACAAGCAAAGGTTGGTGGTTTGCACATAAAAATTGTTGAGAAAATGAAGAAGTCCAATGTGATTTTTCCAATGTGAGATGTGATTTCTATACTTGTTCAAGTTGATATCCTTTAAGAGGGATTATCAAATATCAGTGTTTTAGAGAATCCACCAAGAAAGGAGAGTGTAGTTTTCACTAATGCAACCAAGTGAAATGAAGGAAAATTAGAAAAAATGGTCAAACCTCCTCCATTTTACCTTTATTTAATCATTGGTAACTCTTTGGTACATAAATTCATGGTAGATAGTAGAGAAAGTACTTCAGTGATGCCAAAGTTAATAATAAATTAGCTTGGTTTGAAGTATGAACCCTAAAATAAGGGGGTTTTTTACAACTTGATGGATCTTATACCAAACAAATTGGTATTATCAAAGGTCTAAACTTGACCCTAGATACTTATCCTAGTGTTTCAGTGGCTCATGATGTAGTGGTTCTAGAGGTGCCTCCTCACTTTGCTTTATGCTTATCTAGAGACTTCATAGCTAAAATTGGGGGTTATCTAGTAGAAAATTGATCTTATCTAGTAGACAAGGTATGGGACCAAGGTGTTTATCAAGGCTAAAACTATTTCCCAATTTCACATTTAGCCTTATGGGATAAGTATCTCAAACATCAATTGTACCATTCTAGATGAAGAAGACCACCTTGATGGTCAAGAACTAAACACTCATCCTGAAGGGATAATTGATCCAAAACTCAAAAATCTTTGGTTAAAATATAATTCATAAATAAGAACAACACAATTTAAATAATGTTATCTCTAAAAAGAGATGTTTTATTTATCAAAATTGCAGACCCAAACATATGCTTATCTCTGAGAAGAGATGTCTGATTTCCATTTCAAGTTACATCTCCATTTATACATGTTTTGAAGGTGTGGGGAGGATATGGAAGGTCACCAATCTCAAGGGATATGAATTGGTTTGACTTCCATGATTTACAACAATACAAAATTCAAGGAATTACTATTTTTAGAAACTTGCTATTTTTAGACTGCACTACTAAAATTGAAATTTAGGACACTTCCATTGGGTTTTAGGGGGTAAAAATTAATTGAGCATAGATAAATGACATCTCATGATGTTCCCCTCATTATTAGCTTTCCAACGGTTCAAACGGTGAGTCAATTGTAGCTACGGTGCAAAAGTTATGGCTCCCAGAAGTTTCGCCATCAAATGGGGTGGACCCATCACCCGAATTGTCATCTGAATTGTTGTCTGGATCAATAATTGATATGTTAGTATATGAGTTATGAAATTAAAATAAATTAATTTATCCTTTTGGAGGTTTTAAATAAATAAACATGGGATTTTAATACCTACATGAAGAGAATGAGTTAATCCCATCCGTCACTAGGCCACATGAGGATACTAGTGGATTATGGAAGACGTTATTTGATGGTTCAAGGAGCAAGCATGGATAGGTGCATTTGTGATTTTCATATCCCTTTCTAATGATAAATACTTTACATCATATAGGTTCTAACTTAGTTGTTCTTAAAATAGAGCTGAGTATTAGGACTTCATCCATGGTTTTCAATGGGCCAATAAGAGGGGAAGAAAATAATTATAGGTGTATGGGGATAGTGAGTTGATAGTACATCATATGAGAAGTTAAAAAATATCTAAGAACCCCTTAATGAATTCTTACAAACATAGAGTATGGAACCTACTTAAAGACTTTGAAGAATCCAAGAAATGCCAAGAGAGCAAAATCAACATGCTAATAGGCTAGTTGTTATAGGAGCTCAGTTTGACATCCCAAATGATTTGAAGAAGTCTAAAATATAACAAGATGTCAAAGTGATAGTGAGACCATCAATTATAGATAATTAAGCTCACTAGAAAATTTTTGATAGTGACAAGTAGATTATTTATTTCCTACAACAAAAGGTAGAGTTTTCTTTAACAAAACAAAGTAGACTTCAGTAGTAGTATGAGGATCAAATTGTTTAACTAAAGTCAAATAAACTTCCTAAAGGGTTGGTCACCCTTCAAGGTCTTTTCCATGAAGGATATTACATGAGGAAGGACAAGGAAATTATGTCTACTGATGAAGAAAAGTATGAGAGAGTCCTTATCTTCAAGGACAAGCTTGTCAAGCTTGGAAAGGTGAGAAATGAGGTATAAAAACATGTATTTATTGATATTTATAGGGATTAATCAAATATCTTTACTTAGGAGTATAGTGATCTAAGATATTTTGAACCCAAGCTAGCCCAACACACCATAGAGTTGGAGGCCAATGTCAAGCCTATTGGGTATAAACAAAGGCCTATCAACCTAAAGATTGAAGAGCTAATGAGAAAAGAGTTGACCAAGTTGATTGAGTCTAATATCATTTTTATTAGGAAGTACTCCTCATGGGTAGTTAACCTAGTGCTTGTGAGAAATAATAATGGTGAGATCTAGTTATATGTGGACTTTAGAGACTTTAATAGGGTATCTTTTAAAGACCATTACCCATTTACATCCATGGATAAACTCCTTTAAATGAATTCTTGTTTATAAAATTTCTATCTTTTGGATGGGTACTCAGGGTACAATCAGGTGCTAGTAAGAGAAGAAGACCAATACAAGACTACCTTCACCACAAAGTGGGGCACATGTGCTTATAATAAGATGCTTTTTAGAATCTAAAATTCTAGAGATAATTTAAAAAGATCCATGGATATGGATTTCCAAGGTTTACTCAATCATATGGTGTTTTCTACCTAGATGACATAACAATTTTGTCTAAGAAGGTTAGTGAGCACTGGGACAACTTGAGGTTAATATTTTAAATGTTTAGAGAGCATGAGATCTCATTAAATCCCAATAAGTATGTGTGTTTTTTTCTATAAGGGTAAACTCTTGGGACATATTATCTCAAAGCAAGGACTAGCTATTAATCCTAATCGAATAAGTACAATCTTGAACTTGTCTTTTCCCAAGCATAAGAAGGGACTTAAAAGTTTCCTTGGAAAGATAAACTTTATAATAAGGTTCATACCTAGTTTTTCAAGCTTGGTTAAACCTATCACTACTATGTTGAATAAGAATCAGGTGTTCATTTGGATAAGAGAAGGCAAAGTAGGATTTAAAGATATCAAATAAGCCATTGCTCAAGTACCTACACTCATGAATAATTATTTCTCAAAGGATTTCATATTATATGCCTTTTCTAACATTGATAATATATCAACTATGTTAATGCAAAAGAATGGAGAAGGGCTTGAACAACCAATTACATTTTTAGCCAAGGGCTTGAAGGGTATGAAGAAAGGTACACTTTCATAGAAAATAAAGTCCTTGCAACTATGAAAAGTATAAAAAATTTCAATCATATGCTATCTAATAGCAAAATATATCTAATGATGTCTCTAGAGTGAGTGACTTCCTTCTTAATAAGGACCTAAATGAGAAAAGGGCTAGTTAGATTACAAAAGTCATGGACTATGATGTATAAATCAAAGTCACTAAGCTAGTAAGAGGTAAAGGCTTATGTGAACACATGGTTTCTGACATTAATGAAGAGAAATAGGTTGTCTTGGTGACACAAGATAATTTACAAATAGTTGCACCTCCACATCACACTAGCTAGGCCTAGTATATGGTAAAGTTCTTGCTAACAAGTGAGTGTTCTCAAGGTATGGATAAGACAAAGAGAAGATACTTCAAAATTCAATCCATATATTATGCTTTTATTGATGTATTTATCTTTAAAAAATACCCCTATGGGGTGCTACTCAGGTGCATAAATGATGATCAAGTGACTAGACTCTTGGAATAATTCCATGATGGACCTATAGGAGGTCATTTTTCCCCAAGTACTACAACTACGAAAGTGATGAGGGTTGGTTATTATTGTCCAATCCTCTTCAAAGATGCATATTCATGGGTGGGAAAGTTCCAAAAGTGTGATCTCTTTATATGCAAGCAAAGGTTGGCAACCCTTCTTCTTAATCCCATTTAGGTAGAGTAGCCCTTCATATAGTGGGGCCTAAACTTTATAGGAATGATCAATCCAACTTATAGTGGAGGACACAAATGGGTACTAACTACCACTGATTACTTCACTAGGTAGGTGGAGACAAATTCTCTAAAAGAAGCTAATGAAATAGTAGTATTGGACTTTTATGATAATCTAGTGACAAGATTTGGTGTACCATCAACCATCATTTCATATAATGCCTTAGTATTTGTTAGCATGAATATGAGTGAATGGGAACTTTATTTGGGCATCTACCTTAGCACATCCTCCAATTAATACCCCTAAGACAATATACTTACATAGTTAATGAATAAGAACTTGATTAGAATAATCAAGAGTACTATGAAGGAAAACCAGAGAGTGTGGCATTCAAAGTTAAGGACAGCCTTATGGATTGATAGAGTGACTCACAAGGTTACCATTGACAACTCACTATTTTTCCTAGTATATGGGAGAGAATCCAAGTTTCCCATATCTCTTGAGTTACCTACCTTAGAGCTAGCCCATTATCTTGAGTTGGTGGAGAGTGAACCTATGAGTCTGAGGATGGTAGAGCTCATGAAGCTTGAAGAAATGAGGGATCTTATAGGATCACATCAAGCTCAAGTCAAGAAAGCTTTCGACAAGAGAGCCACAAATTGAATTCAAATAAGGCCAAGCCAGGCAACCATACTAATTTTTATAGCTTGTATAGTGGACCTTACTTGATTTATGGATGAAAAAAACATAATGCCTTTCAATTTGCCCAGCTAGATGGAGAGGTAATACCCATCCTAGTTAATGGGATTCATCTAAATCCTTATTATTAAAAGGAGGTTGTAACCTTGTATATATTAGAGTAGATTTTTTATTTTCCTCTAAGTGCCTTGTACACATTTCCATTTAGTTATGTGTTTCCCTTCCCTAAGTTCTTTGATCATGTTTTTTGTTTTGTTTTGGGTTGTCTTTTCTATTTTAAGAGTCTCAATAAAAAAAAAATTAGCCTTGTGATTAGTTGAAAACTAATTGTAGAAAGACTTTGTGACCCATAAGCATAATGGATAAACTAAGGAAACTATTCATTTACATAGATAAGCATGTAATCCTAGGAGGTCACCAAAAATTTTGGACAAAATTGGCCTACATACAAAATTTTTGCCTAGATGGATCAAGCCACTCTCCTAGACCATTCAGTGACCTTTTACCCCCATGACTAGTCCTTCCTAGTCCTCACTTGATTATCCAATATAGTATCTAGGAGAGTCTCAATGTTTTATGAGGATCTATGTAGATTCCTTATGCAATGGATGATTCAATGGTGGAAAGGTAAAATAAACCTCATGACCCTATCTCATGTTCCTTTCAAGCTTTTGAAATACTTTAAGCAAGTTTTAAGGTGAATTTGGAGATTTTGAGGAAAAGGCCTATAAATGGGTCTTGAACTACAAGTGAATGATTTTGGTTTACAAGGTGTTTGATAATTCATTGTTAGGAAGGAGGTTTTTACAAGGATTCAAATACTCTAACGAGTCAAAAATTAAGTCTAGAGAAGCTAATTTGCCCAAAAGACCATCAAAAGTGCATTAGATGACTTGAGGGGCTTGTAAATAGAAATTCATAAATGAAAAAGTGAATTTTGAGGAATTAAAATTGGTTTTGACTTCCTTCCACCTATTTATGGAGTTTTTTTTTCCTATTTGGACATGTTTAATTCTATTTCAAGTCATTTAGAGTGGAAAAGAGGTGTTTAAGAGCAAAAAGATGCATTTCTTAGCCTTTTTGAGCTTTGGTTGAACAAGTTTTTAAAGATTTTACTTAACAAATGAGCTCATATATCATATTTAGGCATCCATGGTTTCCCTAATATCCTCTCTTAGGCCTCTTAAATCATATCTAAGTATAAAAACTAGCAAAGGTAAGAAAAACCTACTAGCTATAAACTAGACATGAAATAGGTTTTCTACCATTAATGGAGGTATAAGAAATTTGGAAGGTTTAAAGAAGGAATTAAAGTTAATTTAAATCATAAAAAATCTTTACTGAGTTTTGGATTGCATAGGTAGGCTTTTGGTTCTTCATGTTAAGGAAAAACCATTTTGGGTAGTTTTCGACAGCTCCAGGAGAGCCTCAGGTTTTCACTCGATAAGGTCAGGGGACAAAGAGATTTGGGTTAGAATATTTTTCAAAGTGATAGGTAACCTAGTTTCCTTCCACTTTTGATCATTATTTTTCTATTTTATCTCCCCATATTTATGAATAATTGCTAATAGTGCAAGGGTGTCTAGATAGCTTATTCATCCAGACAGGGTCTAGGTTTTCTTATGTTTCTTTATTTTAAGATATCATGGAGAATAATGATTTTGAGGATGTTTCTATAAATTATTAGAGATCCATTTTAATTTTTTTTAATTAGATAATTCATCCCCGTGAGGAATTTTCACTTGAAATAAGGTCTTAGTGTATAGGTTGCTTTGATGGATTCTGTTCCAAAACCTATTTTATTTTCATGGTGGTCATTCTCAGAATTTTCCAACCTTAAATAAATCATAGATAATCCTCCAAAGTTATTTCATCTATATATTTTCTTACAATAACCACCCTTTATCTATTGAGAGCTAAGATGTAATGGAAAACATGATCCAAAATGGTATTTTGAGCAAGTTATTGGAGTGTGAAAAGAAGTTCTGGGTTTAAAAATCCATCTAACATGGTTTGGGAGATCAAAATACATGTTGAGAATGTATTGACACCACTAATAGTTTAAATGAATTCATCCAAGCCCATGATCTCATCAAAAATCATGGGAGATCATCAAGAACTTCACTCTCAACACATGATTAGGTACAATCCATACATTTTCCATACATAAGAGGATAGGTGTGAGGAGAGTCAGTAGGGTTTGATGATTGGATTCATGTTTTCAAAGGTTCATTTAAGTTAAAGACCTATCTCCAAGTGCAAGCTTCTTGAATAATGAGAGAGAAGAGACAATATGATGTTCTCAAATATTGTCAATGAACCAAATAAGTACTTATAGTAGTCCAAGCTTTAGTACAAGATGTAAATGATCTTGATTAATCATGGACATCCACCTCATGTAAGTTCAATAACCCCACTTGAAGGACTGCTCAACAAGACAAGAAAGACTAATATCATCCTAGTGCAAACATAGTCTTAATAGTTAGGTTAATAGAGATAAAACAACTTGGTTTCCTCTTGTTAGCATTTGTTAAGCTTGTTTTTTGAAGTTTAAGGTAATTGATGCTTATTCGTTTCTTTTCCACTCAATCAATCTGGTAACCCAATTCAAGGTTTTCAAACTAAATTGGAGTAGAAAAGGGGCATTCAAATCTTTAATACATGCTTAAGTTAAAGATCATCCTCTTAACTTTTTAGTCTATACAATGGTAAAAATCATCACCTATAGTTGAGTGTAGAAGATGCTCTTAAGGAATATTTTGACAACCAAGGTCTTGGTGAGTAGAGGTCTAAAAGGTGATTGAAACAAGTCTCAAAATTTCATGAACATCATGGATCTTCCTCAAGGCTTCAACACTTATCACATCATGGTGTACCTTTCCACAGTCCATATAGTATCTTGTATGGTATGAGGAATATGAAAATATTTGTCTTGGATTCTATATGGTCTAGAAAGAAGTGATAGTTGTATACATAATATTTTCAACCTTTTATCAAATACTAATGCTTTACATCTTGTAGAAACCCCTTAAGACTCAATCTATCTAAGTACATGCCTTAAGGGGTGCATTAGGAAAGGGGTGGGTAGACCTTTGGTGCTTCATAAGATTGTTGTCCCTTATTACCACATTGTTACCAATCCAACCAATTCTTAAAACCATTCCCTAAGTTATTACTCCTCCCTTTCACACTCCTATAGTATGTTTCCTCTTTTTATCCCTCTTTTTCTCACCTTGATACCTTTTATACAATTGATTGTACTAGGCCAACTGGGTCAACCCTGTATAGTTTTCAACCTCTGATTACTATACAAGGTTGACTAGGTCAACCCTATACTATTTTTAGGTATTATCACTTGAGAGTTTCATTAGCCTTTCCACTAACCTAGCTCAGGACCTAGTAATTTATCTCCCAAAAACATATAGGGTCGACTGGGTTAACCCTATATAGATGACATATTTATATGTACTTAGGGTGATATCCACCTATAAATACAATATCATTTATCATTATTTTAATATGCAATCAAGAGTTATTATTTGTTCATGCTTATTTACAATCTACTCTTCCACCATTCTACATGAGGAGTCTTAGCTTAGGGTTTCTACTTGAAGAATCTAGTCTTGTGGATAAGTCTTGGATGCTTTGGCCTTTCTTAGTTATCCTTACAAACCACAACAACCTCTTGTAAATCCCCTTTGGCTAAGGGAGATATTGAATCTTGATGGGTTCACATTCATGTAAGTATATTCTAACTTTGTTCTCCTCTCTTTTAGTAGATATAAGTAGCATAAGTATTGGCTCGAATAATATTACTCTTCATATTCTATGTATTAGGGTCTTACTCATACTCAACTTAATTAAGATTCTCTTATATATGTTTTTATTGCTTTACTAACCCCTCATATTGTTCCACAAGCTTTGATGTGCACTAAATTAGATTTACTTTCTTGTTTATTAGAATAAAGTGAACATTAAACTTAGGACTCTTTTAGAATTGTTATGTGATTATGTTAGAACAAGGCTTTGGAACCCTTCTTAGCATGGTGTATTATGACAAGTGATACCCTAATCGAGTCTAATAGATCCCCATATTGGTCATGCTTTCTCATAACAAATGTATTCCCAATGGGAAGTGTAGGTATCCTCTATCTTCTCCAAGCTAGGATTAATTTATAAAAATGATGCATTTTTTATTGCATACATTCTAGGAAATCTGATGTGAATAACCCTTGTAGGATTTGTTTTCCTTATTTCATTTCTTTCATCATTATTTTTATCATATATTTTCCATACTAGATCAACTCTATCAACCCAGTATCTAACTTTTATGCACATGATTTCTAGTATAGGCTACTGGATTAACCTTGTCAACCCAATATAAGTTTTTAGACTTTCAAACATCTAGTCCAGACTACTAGGTCAACCCAGTTGACCTTGTACATTCCAAACACTCAAAAATAAGTTTTTATAAAGCTTGATCAACCTAGTTGACTTATTTAGTAGAATTTTCAAGCATATATCAAGGTTCTTGAATAAAAATCTTCATTCTCTGCATCTCTAATCCACCAAGGTTCATTTCTATCTCTCTATCTCTTTCTTTACAATATTTCCTTTTATAATTTGTAGTTTATAAAATTGCCCCTACACTATCAACTAGATCGACCCTATCGACCCAGTTCTATGTTCTATGTACTATCTGGATAACTATGTCAACTCTACTGACCCTATTCATTTTTAGACCTTGATTTCACAATACAAGTTTGATCTTGTTGACCCTATTCTATATTTTTTACATACATTATTGACTATATCAACATTGCACCTTATTTTAAAGTTAAAATTTAAACTTATATGCTATCAATTAATTCACACTTTATTTTCTTATCGCTTTCATGCTTAGAATAGATCACAATCTAATTAGGGGGTTTTCAATTAACCATTTAGTTTCACTATTTTATATTTTATGCACACATAAACAAATCACAAAATTTAAACAAGCATTTTAACATTTGTCTACCCAAGGCCAACTATTTAGATTTCATCACCAAGGGGGAAGTTGACTGATATTTTGGTCAAGTATAAAGTGTGGTTGATGGTATATTATAGCTAATCACTGAACACCCTTCTCACTATTATGTATGAAGTGAGGGGGTAAAACCCAATACCAAGCCTATATCATTACAACTACATATTCCTTTTAGCCCAAAATACTTGAAACCATCCTTAGATTGCCATTATAGTTATTTTATTACATCTAACTTCCCATCACATTTAAAAACATATCTTAATAATATAATAAACATTTAGGTTAAATAATTAATTAGCTCTTTACTCAATTGTATTTTGTATTGAAAAAGCTTGCATTAGCCAGTGTTAGTGCAAGGTTTTGTGTTGTGTGCTTCAATTAGATTGGCCAATGTTAATCCAATTGAATATTTGTTTTATTTTAGATATTTTTTTCAAATTACTTGTAAAATCTATCATGCTTCAATTTAAAAATTTGTTATAGGCTTCTTAATTTTCCCTTTCTATTGTACTAGATTGACCCAATTGACCCTATACTTTTTTTAGTCTCTGTTCACTATACTAGATCAACCTAGTTGACCCTATGTTATTTTTAAACCATTTTCCTCTTTTTCTAGCCTCTATTCACTATTTTACATTGACCCAATCAACCCTATGCTACTTATAGACCCTATTTTTGTGCTAGGTTAACCCAGTCAACCCTATACTATTTCTATCATTTCTTTTTTATCAATTTAATTCTCTATTTCTCCTTCTTTGCATTTTGTTCATTTGTGTTTAGTCATAATGAAGTCTCCTATTAGAATTTTCTTGGATAAATTGAATCCATTTAGATATTATATGGGATGTTCATTTCTCCTTCTCTTTTCCTCTTAAGAGCACCATCACTCTTGGGGTACCTAGAGTCTCATCCTTCATCCATGAATTATAATATGGTAAAACTAACACCTCAAGATGAAGTTCATGGATTTAATCCTTTCCTTACTTATTAATAAACTTCTCTTCTTCAAAATATTCAAACTAATGTGGGAGTAATTGATAAAAGTTTTCTTAACAATCCCACTAATAATCCTTCTTCTAGTAATTCTCCCCTTAATTCCAATTTGGGGAGTGCTCCTAACAACACCAACACACCTCCTAATACAACTTAAATTTTAGCCCAAGTTATTCAAAAAATTAACATAACTCAAAATTATAAGACCAACCAAATGATGCAACCTCAACAACATTTAATCAATGTGGCTAATCAACCTCCAACTATGTATCCTCAAGCTAATCCTAATTTCATTCATCCACCTCTTTGAGATGCCTCAAGTAATGTTATTCTTCAACCCATACTAAATAAAAATATGATTCAAACCATTAAAAAATATCCTTTTTTCCCCTTCATTGTATCCATTGATATTGGCAACATTTCTCTAACTATCAAGTATGATAGGACTAAAGACTCTACCTCATTTCTCAAAGCCTTTGAGAACCTTTAAAAATAGTGGATCCAGACTAATACCTTCACCATAACTAATATCTTAGTGAAAACCTTCAATGGTGATGTATTATAATGGTATAATCAACTTCCGCAACATTCTATTTGGTAACTTGAAGATTTGGTTAATCTTTGGTTAAAGAGTTTCAACATAATGATCTTGAAAATTGTCTTAGCCACTTCATCAATGCTAAGCAATCTCCCATTGAATCATATCATGAATTTATCAAAATATTGAATTCATTGGCCCATAAATCCAAACATAACACAACCAATGATAAGTTATTTAAATTCTTTAGCACTACTTTGACTCCCACTCTCCAATATAAGGTTCAAACCTTTGCTCCCCAAACACTTAATGAAGCTTTTGATCAAGATAAACATCAAGACTTTATTATGAACCAATTCAAACCTAATCCTAAAATTATTAAAGGATATTTCCAAACATATAATTATATCACTAGTAATACTCTCCAAACCAACTAGGAGCTACCAAAACTGATATTCATTCACCTTCTCATATACCTCTTTCAGTTCAACAAATGAAAAAAAATTTACCACCCTCAAAACCTTTCATCTATCCCAATGCTCTTCCTAAATGGTATGACCCCAATATATTTTGTTGGTTCCATGATGACATTGGGAATTCTCATAAATCTTTTAGAGGGATAACTAGGTTTATTGTCTCTTATATACTTGGTGATTCATTCAATCATGAGGCTATGATCAATCTTCATCATCAAGAATACACTGTTAATTTTCAAAAATGATAAACTTCCAAATATTATACCTCTAATAACCAAAAATATTATTCAAATAATCAACCAAATGCCAAATATGTTTGTATCATTGACACCGATTATGAATAATATTTTAACAATTCTCAATATGTCAATATTGTTAAGTTTAATTATCATCATAAGTTGTATCATAACAATCTTGTTACCAAGATTAAAAATCCATCCTTAGAGGAACAAATTCTTAAAGATATTGATACTACTAATGTTGCTTCAAAAGCCCAAGAGGAACCATCTCCTCCTTCCAATCCTCCAACTATAACTACTCCTCCAAAAACTAATTTACCTTCTAAACCTCATATTTGTTCTTCTAAGTCTAATTTGAACTTTCTTGAATAACTTAACTCTATACCTTATAAGATTCAAATTATATATTTGGTTTGCACTTCAATCTATCATCATAAGTTCATTATGCAATTGCTCCAAGAAATTATCTTATATTAGTAACTCACAAAAGATAAATTGACCAAGTAAAGTCATGAGGTATTCCAAAACATAGTTAAAAGCATGACCTATATCCAATAGAACACAATCATAATAAAATGGAGTTGATAGAGCTATGAAAGAGACTTGGAAAGATATTTGACCTTCAAGTGAGGTATTAGAACTATTAGATATCATTGAACAAGTTTAAATATTCATGATCATCTTAAATCTTGAACACAGTCATAGCACACAACCAATCACCACCTATGGCCTTCTTAAGAGAGGAGGCCTATCTTCAAGTTGACAAAGAGGAAATAAAGGCATAGTGATTAATGAAAGATTTTCAAATCCTGAAGATCATACCATAGGAACAATCATGATTTTAAATAGGTTAGATATCATGAAGAAATCTATCAAATAAAGCTATAGTCATTTACCTTAAGAATGTCCATTTACAGCCATGGTTTGGCTCAAATAGTGGTATGCAGGTAAGTTTAGCCATAAGTTTGGAGAGGGAAGGAATCAAGTGTCCAAGGAAATATATATGAGGCTATTCACGTTCAAATGGATATTTAACATAATCAAGACTTCAATGAACACCTACATCTAATTATTTCAAGTTTGTCATCATGAAGTTATGTTAGGTGGGAAAGAGATGACTATTATTTATTGTAATTTTTTAGATCAAAAAGGTTTATTCAAGAAGGAAAGAGGTGGTTAATAATCTATAAATACATCATAAAATCTAAAGGATACTAATTTGAGGCTCAAGAACAAGCTTAAACTCCTAAACATAGTCAAAATGGTGACCTACAGCCATGGTTTTGGCCTAAGTCTATGATATGTGAATAAGGTGGAGGTAGGAGATAGTTGATAGGTATTTGGAATATTTTTGAGGAGTTAAAAAGTATGTAAGTTCATAAATTTTCAAAGACATATTATGAAGGTACCTTCTACAAGGTAGTAACCCTAAACATAGTCAAAATGATGACCTACAACCATCATTTTGGCTTTAATACTGGTAGGAGGTTGAGGTGGATTCAAGTTTGTTGATATAAGAGAATAGAGTCATTCAGGGTATGTAACCAAGGTGACATAAATGAAAATATATAAAACCAATAAAGGAATTGGTTTTCATGTATAGGAGACCTGTGCTCAAGGTTTGGAGATGAATTGTTTAAAGGTAGAATTATGGAAAAGAATCTTGTATGAAGAATAAGAAAGAGTTCAGATTAAATAAGGTATATAAATGGTTTATAAATATGGATGAGGGAAATATAAAACTTTATATGTCTTATTTTGTTTTGGATGGATCTAGAACCAAAGAAGTGGAGTTTAAACCTTGCTTTTTCTAACTTAGTCTTATAAAGAAAGTATAAAGTTCTAATTTTTCCTTAGTTTTGGGCATATGAAGATTTTTCAATGATTCAAACCTAATTGGATAGATGGAGTATGTTAAAATACACCTATATATGGTCTTGGTTTCCATTTAAATTTCTTAAAGCTTAAGAAAAGGATTTTTAAGCCTTTAAGCTAGTACAGGCCTACACATTTGGTCTAGCTAGGTTTTCCAACCAAAAAACCTTGTATCTCCTATTTCAATCAGTAAAAAATCACCAAAACTTATAATTAGGCATATTTTATCATGTTTAAAGTGAATCATGTGGTTTTAGTTTGATTATATATGGTATAATATGAATTTGAGGTCTAGGTAAGTGTGATAGGGTTTAAGAGGCTTAATTAGGGATGCTAACAAAGGAAGTATCTTCTAAACTTAGATTCAGACCTTGAAATTTATGGAAGGTTGTAAGGATATATAGGCTGGTGTAAAATGGTCTTAGGTCCTTAGGAATGTGGAAAGACTCTTAAAAAAACTAGGAAAACCTCAAAAAAGGGCTACAAGGGCTTAGTGGCTCTGAGGGTGAAGAGTGAAAATGCATGGTGGAATGAGATTGAAAGGCTTAAAGGGGTTTGAAAAATTGTAATATGATCATGAAATATCATCCAAGTTCTTATATTTTGAAACATATAATGGGATTTGGTATGTTGAACTAAGAAAAGAGCTTGTGTAGAGTGGGTAGTGAATGAAGAAAGCTAAAGGAATGGGCTAAAGGTTGAGATGTGATAATTGGGAGGAACTAATGATATGATTAGAGTCTAAAGGCATTGAAACAAGGTTCAAGGATATCTAATAAACCATATCATTGGCATGAAGGCTATATAACCTAGTAAATAGGTTAAAGACATCAATGCTAAGTTAATCCCTGATAACAAGTTAGGTTGGATCCTAAGTAATAATGAATGATAGAGGAGTTCTAAGATGATGGTTGGATATTCAATATGGATCATATCCCTCTCACCCACACCTCTAAATAGTCTATTATCTCATAGAATATTGGTTTAAGTTCATCAATAGTCATCTTGATGATGTGGAATGATAAGTTGTGTGAGATAATGGTGGGAGTTCAAGGTTGTAAATGGATATGTATTCCCCTAAGGGAGGAGCCTCTTAAAATAATTTGAATAGTTTTATTAAGCTTTAAAGTTCAAATAATAGTACACAAAATCACTTACCTCATGATCTTCACCTACATCCTTCTCAAAAGAACACAGTCCTATCTCCAAGCATTAAAGGGTGAAAGCAAGTGGTCTTTTAATGAGTTTCATGTTAAAATGAATGATTGATAGGAATATGGATGTATTATCTCATAAAGGATTTAAATTAAGACAAGCACTTCCATACCCCAAATCATCACCTACATCCAAGGGCCATCACCTTGGAGCACTCAAGCTTATATGCCAACAAGAGGATAGAGTTCTTATTTAAGAGGTTCTTAAAAACCAATTAAGACAATATATAGAAAACCAATATGGGATTGGTTTTACAACTCTTGAATCATACTTAAAATTAAAAGAGACTCTCCACCTATAGCAAGAAAGAGATCTTCAACTACATGCACCCTCATTTGGCTCAAAAAGTGGCATAGGGTCAAGGTTTATTGTTTGGTAAAGAAAATGGAGTTCAAAGGTTAGAGGTTGGTTTATTAATTTAACTAAATTTAAGTGGGAGTTTCATGAGAAATAATGGATATGTGGATAGGTCTCAAAACTCTTAAGAGCAGTCAAGACAATCTAAGGCTTACATAGGTTAACAATTGATGATTACCAACTAGACCTAAAAAGAAAGATAAACAGAAACTATGAACATTGAAAAAATCTTAAGAAAACAATGAGGTTTATTGAACCATGTTTAAATCAAGATTATGGAGTGAGGTATGATGAAAATGAGGTTCGTATGTAGTCATACATGTCACATAGTCCTCAAACATAGTCAACTCATTAAGCCTATCTTGGATAAGTTTGTCATTTTGAGGTTTCTAATGGTGGAATAAAGCCTTATTTTTTTTTAAAATAATAATTATGAAAATTTAAATCTTATAATGCCATTTTTATGTTCAAGTGATTACTGTAAGTGCTCAGTATTTTAGCATAGTCACCCATTGTCAGACATAATCAATGCCTAGTGGACTTTTTAAGAGATTTTGAGGTTTTTGAGGCATCTACAGGTCAATTAAAAACCCCAAATTTGGTAAAAATCATCCTTATGAATTTTTATACCCTAAAATATCATATTTAAGTTCATACCATATGTGTAAGTGCTCATTGTTTTAGCACAGATCCCTGGTAGTCAATAGGTAGCCATCGAAGAACTAAATTAATTTTAAGAAGTTTGAGGGTTTGATAGAGGTTTTAGGCTCCAATAAAGTTTTAGAAGTAAAAAATAAGGTAATGTGACATTATTAATATGATCCTTAAGGTAGGCGACATTCAATTTTTCAATATAAAAGTTCCTTGAGGGCAAGTTCAAGCAAGAAAACCAAAGGAGCCAACTTAAGCTAATTTTAAGAAAAAAGTACCTACATGTTACAGTATGCATGATCCAAGAATGAAACTGGGTGGAGATGTTTTTCATGAGTTATTATAAATATATAATATATTTTTTTGGGTCTAAATAATATTTTAATTATCCACTATTTTGTTATAATCACCCACATGTCTAGTGGCAGCCAACATTGGAGTTAGGAGACATTTTTGAAGTCTACAGGTTGGTGGAGGGTTTTGAATCTCATGGGAGTGTTTGTGAAGATTAATAATATTATTATAACTCTATATGCACCTATTTTATAGGTGATCACACTCTAGGTTCAATGCAAACCATGTCCTTGAGGGACAAAGCAAGTAGGCAAGCAACTATTCCCACAAGTTGTCCTAAAAAGCATGGAGGCTAAAGTGAAAGTTGAGCATCAAAAAGAGGAAAAATAGATGGAAATGAAATTTAATAAATTTTTTTTAATCCATTATACCCTCTTAAAGGTAACTCAATCCTTGAAACTCAATTTTAAGACTAGAAGCTAGTCTTAAGGCCTAGAGGACCTATATCACATTGAGGCACATTCAGACCTTGTCAAGGCAAGATAAAATATTGAAAGGGTGTAATGAGATGGTACATTCCAAACAATGATGATTTAAATCATGGGATATTCTAATGGAGGATTCGGTTTTAGTCCAAAGAGCAAACTCAAACTATGTAGTCTAAGACACCCATTTCGAGCCACCTATTCAAATGCTCATTTCTTTCATACCATTAGGAGTTGGTCTAAAATTATTTTAATAAGTTTTGATTACCCATATGTACTTGAAATTAGTTATTTATTTATGTTTTTAAAGAGCCTAAGGTTTATGAACAATTGCTAAGATTCAAGTAGGCCCAGAATGCATGTAGAAGCCCACAAGGAAACCCAAGATTATTAGATAATTTTAAAGGGTATATAATATAAATATTCATGATAATAATTTATGGAATGGAGGTCTATATTTTATGAATGGTCATTAATAAGGTAAGCCTATTTGAGCTGCTAAAAGAGCCTTTTTGACCAATTTTGGGTTTTTGAACTCATAGGCCTATGAAATGACCTATAATCACATGGAAACCACCAATAACATGTATAACATTATCTCAAGCTCATGTATAATCTATTTTTCATAATAATTTGGTAGTGAGGTGTCCAAGATGCCCAAAATGGCCCATAAAATGCCTATTTTTGTAGGTCTTCAAAGAGATAAATGGTATAAACACATGGAAGAGGCCTAATGGGACCTAAATAATTATTATATGGAAATTTGAGCCCTTTTCAAGGATTTTTAAGGTGCCTTGCTAAGTTGAAAGGTAAAAAAACCCAAGTTTTTTGACATTTTGTGAATGGTTATAGGTTTAATGGACATTTCCACCATTATTTTAGGTCTTGAAGGTGATATAAATCTTAATTTTATCCCATATAGGAATGTTATGGATGTTTTGAAGCCTTCAATAGGTCTAGAATTGGTTTTCATAGTGCCAAAGAGCCTTGGGAGTAGGTTTTAGTGCAGTTGGTTAAAGATGGTATAAGCTCAAAGACCTTCATCAATAGAGTCTAAGAGATTTTAAGGTTTAATGGTATCTTTTATAGGTTGGATGTGTAATTTTGACTTGAGAACAAGAGAAAGCAACAAAAATCAACACTCAAACTTAACCTTCAGGGTCAGTTGCAAGCATAAAGTACTAAGATCACTAACCATGTGGGAATAGAAGTGCAAGTGGGAGATTTTGGAGGTTGGAAGAGAAACTTAGAGCATTAAATGATATTTCTAGTCTTTGAATACTTTTCTCAAAAATAGTGGAGTGTGACATCATCTTCCTCAAAGTGTTTTGTCTTCTAGTGCCTTTCTAGACCAATGAGAAGGCTTGAAGACCCTTTTGAACTTTGAAGGTTAATTTAATGAGAGAGGATTAGTGCTAATTAATTTGAATGTTGTTGAGACTCCATAGAAGGTGGTTGAGTGACATTTATTAAATTATGAGAGCTTTCTTCTCCTCTCTCTTCCCTTTTCTCCTATATCTCCCTTTTCTTCCCCATTTATAAGATATACTCTCATTTGAAAAGGAAAAAAACTATCAATTTTTTTTAAATCAGCCTTTGAATTAATAAGAAAACTTATTTTCCCTATCTCTTACTTGTATCTAGTGCTTTAATCAATTTGTGTATAATTTATTTATAGAGGGGTGTATTTCCTTGGTAATTTTCCTTCTTTCTTGCCTTTTTGTAGGTATTCCACCATTGTTTTAGGTATGAAATTTTGATTTTTTGGTCATTAGTGAACGTATAGTTTGATTTTTATACTCTTCCATACTTCACCTCTTGCCTAGTGGGCCTAGTTTTAGACATATTGATTTAAAATGACTAGTTTAAGAGATTGTGTGAGTGAGGGATGTCTTTAAACTACCTTAGTGTTAGTTTCATGCAATTTGGAATGTTTTTAAGTTTGGTGCATCATCTTATTTCCATTTTTTAGTCATCACTTCTTACTTTCTATCTCTTTTTTAAGAAGAATTAGTAGTTTAGTTGAGCTACCAAGAAGAACTAGCCTTCTCTAGAGGTTTAACCCCATCACAAGATACCCACATCTTAGGGTTGATCCCATTTTTTATATAGGAGTGAGAGCATATAAATAACTCTCTCACAAGGGTGAACTTTTGTGTTATAATATCACTTCCCCCACCCATAGTTATTGGATTTCCTTTTGAGGCTCCATCAAAGTTCAATTTAACCCAACCTTCAGGTCCCTGGGGTCTTTCATCTTGTGTATTTTAAATTTAGATCTTTGGATGGGGATCTTATTCTCTAAACCACATCCCAATTATTGAAGATCAATTATGCGAAGGCTGGTCCTAGATTTTTGTCCATGGGTGGGAAGGATTTCCAATTTTTAGTTATGGCATGGCATAGTCAAAGAAAAGCCCCTTTACGCTGATGCCTTTTATTTGAAAAAAGACTACCAATCATTACAGGCTTTTCAAACATTCCAAAACTAATGTGAGAGAGACAAATTCCTTAGGAAATCTAGGGATAGTATGTTCTAGGGTGGTTTCCATTATTTAATGAGGTTAAACACATTATTAGGTTTAACCCATGAAAGGTTAAATTTATTCAACATCTAATTAAATAAGCTTAAATTGAATATATAATTTAGAAATAAATGATGAATTGAGTCCTTAAATTTCCTACATAATGGGAATCTATTGGGGACTATCAATCCACATTTTGCTAGGTTATCCACTATTAGGACCTTATCTTGGACTGGTATCCAAAAGAAAGAGTTGACCTTGGAGGTCAAGTGTTTTATCCATAAATCTTTCTAGTAGTTCTACTCATTTTCTAGGTTCAAATTAGTGGCATGTCCTGAGAACACCAAGTACATACTATTGTCTTAAGCTACCCATAGAAAATGATCTTCCTTAGAAAATAAAGGGATGTAAACCTATCTGCTGGAGGAGTTAAGATTATGGATCACCTACACTTCTTCAACTATATATCCTTTTGAGGGAAGGACTTTCCAACTCTTTGAACCTTCATTCTCAAAACAATAGTCTTTAACTTTTGAGCCCCATATTTGTCTAAAGACCGCATTTCAGTTGGCCCAAAGTTATTATGAGAATAGTGGGGTAGTGGGTATCTAGGTGTCTTCCCATAAGTCTATTTTCTCTCCATCCCTAATTTGCCATTTTATTCCTTTTAGAGGAAGTTCCTTATTATGGTTGATGTATTTCTAGAATATGGATCCATCCTCTAGACCTTCTTCACATAGAAAACTATCTATTTTAGGCCCTTCCACGTATTTGCCTTCAATAATTCTTGCATATTATCTATCTTCTTTCATAATTCTCCATCTCATTTTTGCTAGTAGGGCCTTATTCAAGGACTTAATGCTTTTAAGGCCTAGTCATCCATTTGCTTTAGGAAGATATGTTTTTTCCCAAGAGACAAGAAAAAACTTGAATCGGTCCTCAATACCCCTCCATAATAAATTATTTTAGATTTTTTATTTTACCTTCTACCTTGGTGGGTATTTAGAATATAGACATTAGGTACATAGGGATACTCTAGATCGAGGGTTTGAGTATCTAGAATTTACCTTCTTGAGTGAGGAGATGTCCCTTCCACCTTGCAAGCTTCCTTTGGATTCTATCATGAGGGGGTTTCATACTTTGGAATCTATTTTACCTTAAAATAATAGAATTCCCAAATAACTTGTCAAAAGTTTACTCACCTAACATTTCATTATTCTTGTGACTCTTTTCTGTAGGATGATTTGGGGTGTTAATGGAAAAAAAAGCTTCTATGAAAATTAATACATTGTGTTGATATGGGTATTATACACACCACAACCATAATGAGGTAGCCTCTAATGTTTTAAGATCTCAATAGAGGTACACTCCACTCTAGGGCATGAGTTGCAAGTATATAGTCTTTGAAAACCTATTGATGGAATAGCGAGTAGGGTGTGTAGGTTGTTAAAAAGACTTTTGGATAGAGGTATGGCTTTCTAATAGAGTGAGTTCCTACATGAGTTGGATGGGTGTTTGGCTTGTAATCTAGAGTGAGTATATATTTATGACAAAACACAAAAAGGAGGGTAAGGTAGGGTAGAAAATAAATCTCTATGGGCCTAAGGATTACATCTCTAGTTGGTTTTTAGATAGACCTATATTTTATTAAAACCAATGCCTATTACTAGTAGAAATTTCATACATGAAAACAGATGTGGCTAAGGATTCTAAGGAAAAGAAGATGTAGGAAGTTCAATAGCCTTAAAAAAGGTTGATCTTATCAAGGTATCTGTTGCACACCCTTCAATTAAAAGATTATGGCTTGAGCTAATGAATTATCTAAGGCAAAAAACTACACCAAGAAAACACCAGTACACATCAAGAAATATAATTCAATCTAACTTGACTATTTCAATCAATACATTCACCAATCTTCAATAGATATTACACATCTAAGATTAGCATATTAATCAAAGAAATCAAGAATTTATTTTTAACTTTAGCACACTAAATATTATTAAAGAAAACAACAATAGAAATAATAACTAATAACACAATAATGGAAATAAAATACTAAAAACACTTCACTTGATGACCAAAATGGCTTGTTGCTCTATATTCCAAAAAAAATTGACAAAAAATAAATTTAGGGTATAATTATATTTATATATCTTATGGAAGGGGTTGCCTCATCCTCCAAGTCTATGCATGATTGTTATATGTGTTAGTTAGAATATGTAGTTCTAACTATGGTCTAAAACCACCTAAGAAAAGCTATAAAAGCTATAAATTGACAAATTGACTTTACAAAAGTATGTAAAAGTGCATGTATAATAAAATACAAAGTCAATTTTATAATGATTTATCTAATATACAAGGATAATCTAAATGTATGTGTTGCCATAGGAGTTACACATGCATAAGGCTAAGGTCATGTGGTATAAAGTGTTGCATGGGATTTAGTAGGAGTGGAAGTCAAAGTAGAAGCTAAAGATGTAGCAACACTGCTAGAAGCTTACTTTTTTTTCACCTCATTATCCTGATAGACTTTGTGCACTGCCTCATGTTGTTGGTGAATGATGTCTAAGTTAAGCAATGAAGGTTGGTGGAGTATTTTAGTTTCCTTGAGGAGTCTTACATGTTTATCTTTAGTTAGTTGGAACTTACTCCTAAAAATCTCAACTTTGGTTACCTTCCTCTTAAGTTTGCTTAACTCTGATTCTATTATTTCCACTGCCAATCCTTGTATGATCTACTTAAAGTTCTCATTGGCCTCCTAGACAATTTTATCAAAATTGATTCTACTAATCAATTTACCTATAGAATCCCTTGTTTTAGACAATTTTAGCTCATCCAAAATTTGGAGGAGTTGAGCCTTATGTGCTTGGTACTCTAGAATTAAAGCCATAATTTATTTCAACCACTCTTATACCTCTTCATGCTTGATGACAACCAAATTTAGGGAATTAGATGCCTCAAATGTGGTCATTAAGTCAAGATGGATATATAATGAGTTACCTATGTAGACAACTAGCATTTTAATCTTTGCGCTATCTTAAACCAAAGAGATACAGAGTTGATTTTCTTCATTCACATGAGGTTCCATATTAGCCTCATAAATTCTATAGCCTCTAAAGAATTGTAGCATTTGGATGCAGCCTCCTGAACCTCAGCTTTAATACCTATAAGAATATGCACTATGCTAGATTATTCTCTAAGCTACTCAATTTATTCTCATAATTCTTGTACCTCCTCTTCTATCTCCTATGGAGCTAACTTTATCACTTCAAGGATATCCACCACCATATCCTTATGTGTTTAAGCCAAGTATGAAAGATTCGCTTCATACATAGACTACCCTAGTTACCTATTCTACTTCTTCGTGTGGGAGAACACTGGTTGTCCTTCTTAAAGGATGATGCATGTACCCTAATCATCTTCAAGTTCTCTCTTCTCCACTCTTTGTATTGTATTAGTGGGGGTTCAAACAAAGTAGGCACATAGGGGAGCTCAATGACCTTATAGCTTGGTATTTAAATCCTTAAATTTATGGCCTAAGGTGGAATGTTGAGGGGTGTATCAATGGTTGTAACAACAACTTATTTCTTGGCCTCCTCTTCATCTTTCTTTTGTTTCTTACTAGCCTTTGTCAAGACATCATAATGGCAAGGAAGGCCATAGTATTAATGACCGGTCCACTCCTCCAAATTGAAGGAGTGTGTGAACTAAAAATATGTGAGGCTTGGTCTTTCTTCCCTTGTTTGTGCTAGTTACTATGGTTTCTTTTGTAGAAGTGGAAGTGGGGAGTGGAAGGGAGATAGGTGTAAAATAAACATGAAGTTGGGGGGTGGATAGAGTAGTCTGCACTTTCCCAATCCTTATTCTTTTTGTGAACTCTCATAGTAAAATTACAAATAGGTATAGAGGGAATAAACATGGGAAATGGTGTGGTAGTGATAATGGAGGGATCAATGGTGGTTATGGAAATAGAAGGAGAGGATGCAGAGGTGGAAGGAAAAAAGGGGGTGGATGTAGTAGAGGGAATGGGGACTTTTATAGAAAAGATAAGTATCTAATCAATAATAGAAATTCAACTCAAATGAAAACTATAAAAGGTTTGAGTACCTTGAAGATGTAGCTCAATGGGGTCAACCATAAGACTCATAGCCTTAGATATTTCCAACTCAACCTCTTCATTTGAATCATCTGCTATGTCTATGATGACCACTTCATCTTCCCTTGATGGTTCTAAACTTGGAGGAAAGCCTTGAGATGCATGCATTATAGGGTTACCTGTGGGAGTCCTAGGCTTCTTAGAATAGACCAAAGTGGTCTTTCCTTGAATGAGAGAGCCCTAAGAGGTGGATGTTGTTATTTGTGAATTAGCTACCCTAATAGATGAGATATTAGATACATAGGGGGTGCCCATAAGAATTTGACTAGTGTTAGTAGTAGGCATTTCTTGCATCTTGTCTTCCTCCTCATTAGAGTCTAAACTAATAATATCTCCTCTTTATCTTCCTCTCTATGTACTAGGATCAAGGATCTTGGGTTCTCTCTGTACTAATTTTATTTTTAATTTTAATGGAAGTCCTTGGGATGAGGAAGCTTTTTATTCTCTAAATTGTCCTCTCTAAAATTTTAAATGTTACCATCTTTTAAAGAAAGATATTTGGCTATCCAACTCCCTAGTGAAGATAATAGGTTTGGTTTAGATCATTCTCAAATTATCCTCTTTTATTCTAGAAATTTTTGCTCATTCTATAACTTCATCTAATTTAGCATTCATAAAAATAAAATCATAACAATAAGGCTAGTGAAAGTAAAGAATGTTAAACCCATGGATATGTCACTAGATTTTCCCATGGGGATCTTAGTCTCTACATTCCATTGTATCGAATCCATAATGATTTCACTTTCCTCCTACATCTTCAAGATGTTTTCTCATAGTATATATCATTCTACCAATTGAAATTAAGCTTCCAAAGTATAAGCCCTTTTTTTGCCTAGCCAAATATTCCTCAATGATATTCCATAACTAGAAATCAATCTCTTATTCTACCAACTTATTAGGTACATACTTCAAGAGACATAGGGGCTTAACCTTATTTCCCTAGATCATGATAACAGTAAAATTTGGGTATAGGAAATAGTCTCATTTTCTACTCAAATTCTTTATAATATTTTTTGCAAGTTGAGTCATAGGCGAGCTATGAATGGCTTGCCATACCTGTGGGTAAACATCCTTGCATATCCTGACCATAATCTTGTGGTAAGTGTATACATGCATGAATTATTAATAGTCATATATTCTATTTTTTATATAATCTATGGCTGAAGCCCATAGATTTCCCAAGTTCTTATAACATATTCCCATGACTACATCTACCAAATATGATATCATATAAAAATATCTCATAGGGGTGGGACATTTATCCTTATACAAAATCTACTCTCTCAATATCAAATTGATTACTTTCCTCAGGGCATATGTAGCATCATGTGATAGCATCATATGTATCAATGGTACTTAATCTAAATTTATAAAATGGATGCTAGGCATACCATAAAATCTATTAAGCAAAGCCATACCTATCTGGATTTCCATCCTAAATTTGTTGATTGAAATAGCTCCCTTTGGATTCATCCCTTGTCAGGAGATAGATTGGCCTAGGAGTATCCATAAGGAGAGCACCTTTGAGATTGAGGTATTTGTTTTGAAATACACCCAAATGTGTTTATCATATTATATGTCTAGTATGTTGAGAGATAAATACCTTTGAAAATAGCTTCTAGAGATGCACACAACCACTGTATCACCACAAGAATGTAGTAGATAAAAGTATTGTGATATTTTGTTGTAAAAGAACAAATCTATAAAAAGGTCTATAGATGGCATAATTTCTAGTTTGGCTACAAAAAAATACAATCTTTGGAATTTATAGGCTAAGAGTTCCTAAATGAATAGCCTTTTTTCTAGTATCAATTCATCATCTAATGAAAACATGTCCACTAAATCAATAGCATCCCAGATTTGTGAATAGTTATGATACTTATCTTGAAATAAATCTACATCAAAGATAGTATCCTTAAACTCTATATAATATTTAATTGATAATGAAAATGGGGCATTTTTTCCTTAGAACATCTTAGAAGTGGAAGCCATAGTTGCATGTTCTAGATTATTACAATTTCCTTTGATATGTTGTGTACTATGTAATCACTTTAGCTCTTAACTTAATCATTTTTATACTCGCAAGATGAACTAGGGCTATTGATCACTATTAGAAATGAAGATGATTTTATTGCAAGTTAACTTAGATGTAAATGATGGCTTCAATGGCTATGTATCATCTATATAGGATCATGTTTTAATACCAATTTGTATGATATAAATATGCAACATTCACTTTTACAATTTATTAGCTTGGGTTGGCAGAGGGTCTTTAGTATTTATCAAATAGGAGGTATTTTATCTTTGTTTGGCTAAGTATGGCACATTATTAATAGTTTTCTTCATAATAAGGCACTTAGGAGTATAATGTCAAAAAAGTGCTTTTAGGGCAATGTCCATGGATAATTCCCTTAGGGGGATTGTTTCAAATGAAATATTCATAGAAATTATTTTGAAAGAATCTTTTCATTAGGTAGAAGTCTTGAAACAATTATTCCAAATGGATAATTCATGGCTAAAGGGTATTTTCAAACTCCCCTAAAGGGTACTTTTAGTTTTAAGGGTCCACTTCATAAAGCATTTTGTACATGACAAAAGTCATGAAGGGTCTACTTGATAAATGCCAAAGGGCACTTCTAAAATTCTTGAAGGGTACTCTCATATGTCTATGGGTCACTTTAAAGGTCTTGAATGGTAGTTTTGGAGGGTTGAAGGGCACCTTTTATTTCCAAAGGGCACTTTAGTATGTCTAATGGTCACTTATTTTAGGAGAATTATTTTGGATAAAAAGTCCACAACAATTTCTCTGAAAAAATAAGGCTTCCTAAAAGATTAAGCTCAAAAGAAAATAGGACCCAAAATTTCCTAAAACATAACATCTAAAAGATAATTTTACATAAAGGCCAGAAGAATTAACTTAAAGACTATGAACCCCAATAGTTTATCTACAATACACAAGTTAATCTCATAAACACAATAAACATAATGCTAATATCATCCTGCCAAAAAAGTGAAATGTCCTAAATTTCTCAAATTTTGCATAAACATATGAAAGATCATATTTTGAAAGAAAAGGTGGGTCCCCATTTTCTTGTGGTAAAGGGGGGGTGTTGGGTGTAATAAATGGTGACTTACAAGGGGAATACTCATGAGTATTCGAGAACCCAGAACTCTAGTTATCAATCAATAGATCAATTTTGATGTGTGTCATATAAAAAATACTTAAATTAAAAATATAAAAGGGACTCCTTAGTTAATTCATACAACATAATTGCATTCAAATCTTGGATCTATGTGTGCTAATTATTTAATTCATGTACCCCTTATTATGATGATTTTCTAAGGTTTTGATGAGGTTATAGGTTTCATTCTAGTTTCTTTTGAAAACAAGGGAAACTTAGGCATTGTTCTTCTACCAGCCAAGCATTCATAGCCCTCATAGAGATACCTTAGATTACTTCCCTTCTCCTTCTATTGCTTTATTTTAACCATGATTCATAATACATTGACCTTATTTCATCATGTGAGCCCTTTGTTTTAATTTTCTTTAGGTCTTCTTCTACTCTTTAGAACTCATTAGTTCTTATTTATCTCTCTCTCTCTCTCTATTTTTTTAAATATTGAGTAATGGAAAAGAAAAGAGATGGAACCCTAGTGATATAATATAATTATAAAAAATAAATTATTACTAGGATTCCCTACCAGCTAGATCTACACCCAAAATTATCTTTTCTAGTAGGTATTATCTTGATAAGTGCATTTGATCCAATAAAACAAGAAAAATTTATAAATTTGTATGAATATTGTGAGAGCAACTTCCACATGCCTTATAAAAGTATTTAATTATAACACTAGCCTGAATAATATATGATTGCCTAATTTCATTCTAAAGAACTCAAAACATAGAAATATACCCAAACTATATACTAATCTCCAAATGTGTCAAGATTTTAATTTTACCCTTTTTCACAAGTCTCATACTTAATTATTTTGAATTAATTTTGGTAATAAATAGATAAAACACAATCTTGATCATTAGAAGAGACTAAGAACAACTAATCTAGAAAGCAAGGAACTACTCTAGAAAGCACAATACTAAAAGTAGGAAAAACTAATCTAGGAAAACTTTGAAATCTATTCTAAGAAAATAGTGAAATATAACCTAGAAAGCATTGAAGTATAATTTACTCCTATATCTAAACTTATCTAAATCCTCTCAATCAGTAATATCCATAGATGGAAAATATCTTAAGTAATGCTTCAAGAACTATCTATTAACTGGATATGTAAGGTCATTACCCTGGAGGTCTTTCAAACGAAATGTGGTATTGCCCATGATCTCTAAAATTTGATATAGTCCAATCCATAATAGAGAAAACTTGTCATCTTATCCTTTCTTTTCATGGGCTTTATCCCATAGTAACACTAGATTTAAAAATTTGAATGCTTTGACTTTTTTTCTTTTGTCAAACCACCTTTTAACTACACCTTGGTATTTTTTGAATGTCTACAAAGTTTTTGTCCTTGAATCCTCTATTTATATTATATCAAGTAGTATTGATTTTGTTGTATCATTTGGTTCCATGTAATCTTGTATGAACTGATAAGTGGGTAGATTCAATGTGATGGGAAAAATTGGTCTATGTCCATATACCAATAGGTAAGATGAAGCTTTCAATGCTTACTTGTATCTCATCCAATCTACCCAAAGAGCATACTTTAGTAAATTGTGTCAGTCTCTAGGCTTATCCCATACTAACTTATTGATTACCTCAATTATATTTTTGTTTGTTGATTTGGTTAATCCATTCCCCTAAGGGTAGAAGTTGACTTGATTATAATTTCATTGTCATGTGCCTACTCATTGAACTCTACTAATATAAATGTTGGTCCATTGTCACATACTAGAGAGATGGGTATGCCAAATCAAGTAGCAATGTGTTCCTCCAAAAAGTGAATCACATATTATGCTTTGTTATTCTTTATGGTAACTACTTTCATCCATCTAGTATAATAATATGTAGCCATAAGCATAAATTTATGATTGGTTGAAGAATTTGGATTGATTACACCGATGAAGTCTAAGCCCCACTATGCAAATGGCCTTCCTTAAACAACTAGTTGTAGAGGCATTGTTAATTGAACCTCCCTTTTGGCCAATGCTTGACATTCATGGCAAGTTATGACGTGCATGTGAATATCCTTGAATATGGTTGGCCAATAGTAGCCCAACCTCAAGATTTTATGGGTTGTGGTGTTGTCAACTGGGTGACCATTGCCTATCTTTTGATGTAAATTTTCTAGGATATCTTTGGCCTCTTCTACATATATACATCTAAGATATATACCTTCATAGTTCCTTCTATAAAGAATTCCCTTTTTTATCATGAAATGAGTAGTTTTGAGCCTCAACGCTCTCCTCCTTTCTCTATTATATTTTGGGGGACAAGTCCTCATAGGTAAGTACTAAATTATGTATGTATACCATGCACCTTTAGAAACTTGTGCTTCACATATCTCTTCAATAGTGATTCATGGACTAAGCTCAATTATGAGCTGAATAATGCCTTATCCTTTGATGATCTTTTCAATCCTAATTTCTATGTCAAACTCTAGAGCTTAGCCATACACTTCCCTCAACATTCCCCTAGCTCATTCTATGATAGGTAAGCTTAATAGTAGGGTCTAGGATAATATCAATGTTTTGTTCCTCAAAATGTAATGTCTAAATTTCTTCATTGCTTTAACAAGGGAAAAGATTTACTTGTCATTCATAGAATATCAAAATTTAACATCTTTCAAATTGGTGCTCATGAAGATGATTGGATGTTCTATCTCATCCTTCTTCTGTGTGATCATGACATCCATTATGTGTTTAGAAGTAAAGGAGTATAGATAGAAATCCTTTGTAAAGTTGGACTAAGTAATACTGGAGCTTGTGTTATTGCATCCTTGATGCCTTGAAAAGACTTTTTGTAATTGACTATCCATTTTATCTTAGCATATTGCTTGACTATGGAATTTAAAGGCTTGATGATTTTTATGAACCCTGAGATAAACTTCCTTATGAAGTTGATCTTTCTAAAGAACAATTTCAGCGCCTTTTTACTATTTGATAACTGAATCTTTGAAATTTCTTAGATTCTATTAGGATCAATGGTGAGCACATCCTTAATGATAATGTGTACCAACAATTTGTCTTCAATGACTTTGAATATGCTTTTCTTTAGATTTAATGAAACATCAAATCTTCTACACTACTCAAATATAGACTGTAGGTGAGTTATATGATGCTTTCTGTTATTTGAAAATACTATGAGGTCATCCATATAAATAATTATACATTTCCCAAGAAATCCTTTGAAGGCATGATCCATGGTACATTAGAAGGTAGCTCCTATATTGATTAGGCCAAATGGAATATTTTTGTATGCATAAGTTCCCTATTTCATGGTAAATGTAGTCTTCATCTAGTCTTTAGATTGTACTAATACTTGATTATAACCTAAAAATCCATCTAAAAATGACATCATTTCAAAACCACTCATGATTTGTATTACCTCATCCAGTAATGATAGAGGGTAGTTATGTTTTTCAAAAGCTTTATTCAGATTTTTGAAGTCCATGCATAGTCTAATTTTTCCATTATTCTTTCTTATTGGCCCAAATTGACCACCGAGGTGGAGTGCCATATGGAGAATACAATTTTAGCATTTAATAAATTATCTATTTCTCTCTAAATCAGAGGCTTTAGGATAGGATTCATGGGCCTTTGCCTTTGTCTAAAGGGTTTATGATCTTGCTTGAAGGGAATGGTGTGGGTGATGTCCTAGGGATCATACACTCTTAGGTCCTCATATGTCTAGGTGATAACATCACTATAATAAGAGATTAAATCCCTCATTCACTACCTTTCCTTAGGAGTATAGCTAAGACCAATATTGACATAATGTGGATTATGCTCATCTCCTACATTTTCTTTCTTGAAGTCTAATTCATTGACCTTGAGTTATCAAAGTTAATGTGCCTGAGGATCCAAGTTGAAAGGCCTTTCCAAAGACTAAGATGACTGGTATTCAAATCTCCTTAAGTTAGATAAGGCCTTTTTTATCTATTTCTTCTTGATAAAGGTGATTGACATCCTTTTCATTGATGATTTAGGACTTAAAATCCCCTAAATTCATTAAGAACCTGATGATCTACTGGTCATCATCAAAAACCTAGAATTTTTCTACATTATGTAAAACAAAGGGACAAAGAACCAATTCAATAGAAAATCTTTTTAACTTGGATTCCTACAGTGTTTCCAAATTAGCAGTAGTAATAACTAATGAATTAGTGGCTTGATTTTGTTCTCTCTCGAGAGACACTATGTTGAAATCTTTTAATAGATATAAGCATAGATCATAGGATTTAATTGAAAGCTTCAAAGTTTTCAATTAATCCTATGATCTATCCTTATATCTATTAAAATAAGACAATTTTCACTAGTATTTATTTCTCATCTGGTGAACTACCAGTTATGAGTCCCTGAATACTTTTATCTATTTTACATTATTCTTAAGTGTAAATTGTAGTCCTAAGATTAGAGCCTCATACTCAACCCTATTATTTGTAAATGGAAATTATAATTTTTAGGTGGCTAATAACTTCTTACCTTGAGGATCAATTAGCTTAATTCCCATACCTAATCCTTACTTGGACTTAACTCCATCAAAATGTAATTTCCATAGCTGATTTGAACCTTCAAGCTCCATGTTTTACATTAAATTATGAGTGGTAAAAGTATAGATGCTCAATGAGCGAGAATCATACTTTACCTCTTCATTCTTGGCATTGTATTTAGTGATGGGATATTTCATTCTAGGCTCTCTATCAATTTTGATCTAAATTGCAACTCCTCTCCATGGTAGCTAGATGTGTGAGAAGTCTATGGAAAGATACCCATTAAGCATTTGGGACTAGTCTTTGCTCAATAATAATCCATAGCCTTTTGGTATGTCCACTACCAAGATATTGATAGTCATCTATACTCTTAGTTCCAATGTTACTTTAATGTGTACATTATTCAATTCTCCCATTACTGGTACTACTATTTTATTTAGTTGAGAGACTTATCTCTTTGAAGGTCGGGAGTAAGACCAAGCTTTTTACATATAGAAGTAGGCATAATATTTGTAGATGCTCTAGAATCAACCAAATAGTTATGAATATTCTTACCAAATGCTCTGATGGTTAGCAAGAATGGTGGTACTTCAAGCTTACCCTTATAGAAGACATTGGTATCAGCTACTTTTGCTTTGTCTAAAGTTGTTCTAGTTTTCTCCACAAGGGTATTTATAGTGATAAACTTCCATAGCAATTCCTTTTGTTTAGTGATTTGGGCTAGCTCATGAAGCATGATATTTACCTTGATTTTCTTCATATCTTCCATGATATTGTATCCTCTATATTTTCTCGATTCTTCCTTGTTTGGTAGTAGATCATTCCCTTTTGGAGGGGGTGGATTGTTTTCTACTTTGGGATTGGATGAAATTATTGTGGTGTTTGGAGGAGTTGATGTGGTCAAAGGCTGCTTGTTCCTCAAGTTGTATGCACTTTTCTAAAACTACTAGAAAGCATAAACTTCATCTGTATTATCTTCTACTTTGTTGTCATCTTCTCCTAGGAAAGGAAATTTATGAGTCTCAAAGAACATGGATGTGCTAGAAAATCTAGGGTCTTGATGAGATTCCAGTAGATTACTCATCTAATCCTACCTTGTATCTTCCTTCTAAAATATTTCAAACATTATAAAAAATTCAATGTAATCAAGCTCATCATGCTAGGGCATATTATGTATCCTACACCAATTGGGGAAAGCTATTTCACTGATGTTAATTTCTGGGAGTCTACTAGATTGTTCCATATTATTTATAGGCCTATTAAATGGCTCATTATGTCTTTGGAACTTGGTGTTCCAGTTGCCCATCTGAGCATTGGTATTGGCTAACTTTCATTTCATATTCAAAAAATCATTACTCAATTTCTATACCATCTTCTTAATAGAATCCAATTCAACATTTTTGGAATCCACACCTTTTAGGATAGATATAAGAAGTGTAGTTACATGTTTTTGTTAGTAACTATTGCCTATCATGTGATTTTTCAAAAATCATAAACTTGGTTGAATCATTTGTGTTAATGGAGGTGGCATATATAACTAATTCTAGTTATATATTGGAATATTATGCTTCACATGTCAGATTGAGTGTTGGAAGTCCATTACTGATAGTAGGTACCCCAAGTGTCTACAGGTTGAGTTGTCTATTTATGTTAATGGCTTCTTTGAATGCTAATGCCAAAGTATTATCAATAGGTGCTATTCTTAGGAACACAGTGGTAATGGGATCTAAGGCATTTTTTTAATCTCTAGTGCTAACATTGGTTGTATTTTATACCCCAAGATCAAATAGTTATACATCTTCTACCACCTTACATTGAAAGCACAAATGGGCTCATTAGGTTCCCTATTCATGTTGGTAAAGTGTTGATATACCAATCTAGGATTGGTGACATGTCTAAATTACATAAGAAAAGTTGTATAACAATCCTCCTAATTGGTGATGGAGTTTTCCATTAGATTCAAATACCAATCATAAGTAGCATCCATTAAATTAAAAGGGAATAACTAGCATGTGACATCCTCATCTATTACATTCATTAATCTTAAATTAGCTTTAACATATTTAATATTCTCTTCTATAGTCCTTGGCCCTGAAAGATAAAAGGATGGTAGATATTTTTTGGGGTTCTAAGGTAAATCATGCATGTGCCCCAAGATGGAAATGGTATATCCAACTAACTAGGGTTGTTTCTAATCCATTGGTTGATTAACAAGTAAAGGGTTCCTTATGGGTAAAGGGTGCCCTAGTGGAGGTGGATTGTTTTGAACTAGAGTTATTGGCACAACTCTAGGTCTCTTATGGCTTGCCAAGGGTGATAGTAGTAAACCAACCTAGGAATTATATCTGGTCACTCTCTTGGGTGACTCAAGTGCAAATCTATGTAAGGACTAACCTCTATTATTGAGATAAAACTCAAGGCCTTCTTTTTAGTGACAATGAAACTATTGATACAGGTTTTATGTACACCACATTCATAACAAGGTAGCCTCTAATGTTATAGGATTTTAATGGAGGTATAATCCACCCTAGGGTATGAGTTTTAGGTATGCAATCTTTGACAACCTCTTGATGGAATAGAGGGTAGGGTATGTAGGTTGTTAATAAGTTTTTTAGATGGAGGCATGGCTTTCTAATAGAGTGAGTTCCTACATCAATTGGATGGGCGGTTGGCTTATAATCTAGAGTGAGTATATATTTATGATAAAACATTAAAAGAATGGTAAGGTAGGGTATAAAAAAATCTCCATGGATTTCAAGAATTACTTCCCTGGTTGGTTTCTAGATAGACCTATGTTTTCTTAAAACCAATGCCTATTGCTAGCAGTAATTACACACATGCAAATAAACATGGCTAAGTAGTCTAAAGAAAAGAATATGTAGGAAGTTCACCAACCTAAAAAAAAGGTTGTTCCCATCAAGGTAGCTATTTTACACCCTTTAATCAAGAGATTATGGCTTGGGCTAATGAATTATCTAAGATAACTATAGAACACACTCAAAAAACTACACCAAAAAAACACAAATACACATCCAAAAATATGATTAATCTAACTTGACTATTTCAATCAACACATTCACCAATAAAGAATCTATTTTTATATTTAGCACACTAAAGATTATTGAAGTAAATAACCATAGAAATAACAACTAATAATATAACAATGGAAAGAAAATAATCAAAACACTTCACTTGATGACCAAAACGACTTGTTTTTTATTCTAATTTTTTTTGAAAAAAACAAAGTTGGGGTATAATTGTATTTATAGATCTTGGAAAAGGGGTCACCTCACCCTCCAATTCTATGCATGATTATTACATGTGGTGGTTAAAATGTGCAGTTTTAACTATGGTCTAAAACCACCTAAGAAAATCTTAAAATGCTATAAATAGACAAATTAAATTTACAAAACTATATAACAAGTGCATGTATAATTAAACAAAAAGTCAAATTTTCAATGATTTATCAAATTTACAAGGAGAATTTAAATATATGTGCTACCATAGGAGTTACACATGCATAAGTCTAATGTTGTGTGGTCTAAAGTGTTGCATGGGTGTTAGTAAGAGTGGAAGTTGAATTAGAACTTGAAAATGTAGCAACACTACCAGAAGCTTCCTTCTTTTTCACCTCATTATCTTAATAGACTTTGTACATTATCTCAATATATTAGAAAATGATTTCTAAGTTAAGTAATGAAGGTCGGTGGAGTTTTTTGGTTTTCTTGAGGAGTATTTCATGTTCATCTTTAGTTAGTTGAAACTTACTCCTAAATATCTCAACTTTGGTCACCTTCTTCCTCACTTTTCTTAACTCTAATTCTATTATTTCCACTGCCAATCCTTGTATTCTCTACTTGAATTTATTGGTGGCCTCTTTGACAATTTTATCAAAATTAAATCTACCAATAAATTTACCTATAAAATCCCTTTCTTTAGATAATTTTAGCTCATTCAAAATTTGGAGGAGTTGAGCCTCATATGCTTGGTACTCTATAATTAAAGTTTTAATTTATTTCAACCACTCCTTTACCTTCTCATGCCTAATGACAACTAGATTTAGGGCATTATATGACTTGAATGTGGTTATTAAGTCAATATGGCTATATAATGAGTTGCATATGTAGACAATTAGTATTTTAAGCTTGGCACTATCTTGAACCAAAGAGCTACAAAGTTGATTTGCTTGGTTCACATGAGGTGCCATCTCAACCTTATTAAATTCCATGGCCTCTAAACATTTTTAGCATTTAGATACATCCCCCAAACCTTAGCTTTGATGCCTATAGGAATATGCACTGTGCTAGATTATTCTCTAATCTACTTAATCTATGCTCATAATTCTTGTACCTCCTCTTCTAGTTCCTACCCTGCTAACTCTATACCTTTATGGATGGCCACCACCACATCCTTGTGTGCTTGAACCAAGTATAAAATATTCTCTTCATACACAAACTAGCTTGGATACTTGTTCTACCTCTTAGTGAGGGAGAACATTAATTTTCATTCTTCAAGGATGATGTATTTACCCTGATCATCTTCAAGTTTTATCTTCTTCACTCTTTGTATTGTACTAGTTGGGGGGTCAAACAAAGTGGACATAGAGGGGAGCTCAGTGACCTTATAGCTCAGTATTTAACTCCTCAAATCCATGTCCCAAGGTGTAATGTTTAGGGGTGTATCAATGATTGTAATAATAATTTTTTTCTTAGCCTCCTCATCTTTCTTTTGTTTCTTATTAGCCTTTGTAAGGAAGGCCATATTATTTTTTTCCAATCCTCTCCTTTATCTTGAGGGAGTGGGTGGAATACAACTATATGAGGCTTGGCCTTTCTTCCCTTGATTGTGCTAGTTACTATGGTTTATTCTATATAAGTGGAAGTGGGGAGTGGAAGGGAGATCTATGTAGACTAAACATGAAGTTGGGGGGTGGCCAAAGCAGTCTGCACTTTCCTAGTTGCATTATTTTTGTGAAATCTCATAGTAGAAGTACCAATAGGTATAGAGGGAATAGTCATGGGAATGGTGTGGTGGTGATAATAGAGGGATCAATGGTGGTTGTGGAAATAGAAGGAGTGGATGTAGAGGTGAAAGAAAAAAATGGGGTGGATGTGGTAGAGAGAATGGGGAATTCTACAAAATAGATGACTATTTGATTAACAATAAAAATTAAACACAAAGGAAAACTAGAAAAGGTCTGAGTACCTTTAAGATGGAGCTCAATGGGGTCAACCCCAAGACCCGTAGCCTTGGTTATCTCTAACTCAGCCTCTTCATCTAAATTATCTGCTATGTCCATGATGATCACTTCATCTTCCCTTGATGTTTGTGAATTTGGAGACAAGCCTTGAGATACATGCATTGTAGGGATACCTATGGAAGTCCTAGGCTTCTTAGTATATACCAAAGAGGTTTTCCCTTGAATGGGGGGTATCCATAATAATTTTACCAATAACTGGTAGCAAGCATTGCTTACATCTTGGCTTCTTCCTAATCAAAGTCCAAGTTGATAAGATCTCCTCTTTCTCTTCCTCTCTGTCTACTAGGCTCAAGGATCCTAGGTTCTCTCTTGACTGATTTTAGTTTTAATTTTAATGGAAGTACTTGGGATGAGGATGCTTCCTATTTTATAGATTTTCTTCTCAAAATTTTGAATTTTATCATCCTTTAAAGAGAGCTCTTTAAATTTCCAACTCCCTAGTAGAGATACTAGGTTGGGTTTGGATCATTTTGAGATGATCCTCTTGTAGTCCAGCAATTTGTGCTCATTCTAACACTTATCTAATTTAGTATTCATAACAATAAGGTTTATGGTAGTAAGGAATTTTAAACCTATGTATATGTTATTTAATTCACCCATGGGGATCCCAATCTCTGCATGCCATTGTGGGGAAGCCATAATGATTTCACTTTCCTCCTACATCTCCAAGATGTTTTCTCATAGTATATATTGAAATTAAACTTCCAAAGTATAATCCATTTTTTTCCTATCCAAATCCTCCTTAATGATATTCTATAACTAGAAATCAATCTCTTGTTCTACTAACATATCAAGTACATACTTTAGGAGACATAGGGGTTCAACCTTATTTCCCTAGATCATGATAATAGTAAAATCTATGTATAGGAAATAGTCTCCTTTTCCACTCAAATTATTTATAATATTTTCTCCAAGTCAAGGCATAGGTGAGCCATGAGTGGATTTCCATACCTATGGGTAAACATCCTCACATATTCTGACCATATGCTTGTGGTAAGCATATACATGCATGAATTGGTAATGGTCACAAATTCTATTTTTTATGCAATCTATAGCTAAAGCCCATAGATTACCCAAGTCATTATAACATGTTCCCATGACTATGTCTACTAAATATGACATCATATAAAAATATCCCATAGGGTGGGATGTTTATCTTTATATAGAATTTGCTCTCTCAATCTCAAACTAACTACTTCCCTAAGGGCATACATAGCATCATGAGATAGCATCATATGTACCAATGGTACCCAATCTAAATTTAGAAAATGGATGTTTGGAATACTATATAATATAATAAGCAAATCCATACCTATCTAGATTTTTATCCTAAATTTGTTGATTGGTATCACTCCCTTCAGCTTCATCCCTTGCCAAGTGATAGACTAGCCTGGGCATAGCCATAAATAGAACACCTTTGGGATTAAGGTTTCTACTTTAAATTTTACCCAAATGTGTTTATAATAGTATATGTTTGGTATGTTGAGAGATATATACCTTTTAAAATTACTTCTAGAGATGCACACAACCATTGTATCACCATGAGAATGTAATAGATAAATGTCTTATGATATTTTACTAAAAAAGGAACAAATCTTTGAGAAGGTTTATACATGGCATAACTTCTAATTTGTCCATAAAAAAATGCAATCTTTGGAATTTGTAGGCTAATATTTCCTAAACAAATATCCCTTTTTCTATTATCATTTCATCATCTAATGAAAACATATCCACTAAATCAATAACATCCCAGAGTTATGAATAGTTTTGATACTTATCTTGAAATACCTCCACATCAAAGATAGTGTCCTTAAACTTTGTATAACCCTTTATTGAGAATTTAGATAAGTGATTTATTTATTGAAATATCTTGGAGGTGGAAGCCATAGTATGTGTTTTGGACTACTACAATTTCCTTTGATATGTTACATATTGTGTAATCACTTCAGCTCTTAGCTTTGTCATTATTATATTCACAAGATGAAATAAGGATCTCGGTCATTGTTAGAAATTAAGATGATTCAATTACAAGTTAAATTGGATGTAAATGATGGTTTCAATGTTTTCATATCATCTATATATGATCCTGTATTGAATACCAATTTGTGCGATATAAATATGCAACGTTCACTTTTCAAATTTGTTAGCTTGGGTTAGTAGAGGGTCCTTAGTATTTATCAAATAAGAAGTATTTTATCTTGATTTGGATAAGTATGGCACAATTTTAATAGTGTTATTCATAATAAGTCACTTAGGAGTATAATGTCAAAAAAGTGATTTTAGGTCAATGTCCATGGATATCTCTCTTGGGAGGATTGTTTTGGATGAAATGTCTACAACAATTATAGTAAAGGAGTATTATCATTTGGTAAAAGTCCCAAAAAAAAAATTTAAAGGGCTAATTTATGGATAAAGGGTATTTTAAAACTCCCTTAAAGGTAATTTTGGTCTGAAGGGTCCACTTCATAGGGCATTTCATGACAAAATTTTCAAATGGTCTACTTCACAAATTCTAGAGGGCACTTCTAAAATTCCCAAAGGGTACTCTCATATATTTATGAGTCACTTCAAAGGTCCCAAAGGGTAGTTTGAGGGTTGAAGGGCACCTTTGATTTCTAAAGAGCACTTTCATATAGCTAAGGCTCACTTCAAAGGTCTTGAAGGGTAAACTTCACAAAACTCAAAGGGTATGTGCCTTTAACTTGAAGGATTGATTCGAGAAGTCTAAAGGGCAAGTGCCTTCAAAATAATTATTTTAGGGATTGTGCATTAGACAAAATATCCAAAATAAAAAGTTTAAAGGAAGTGGTCTGGGGAAAATGTGTAGGATAAAAATCTTGAAGGGCATGTCCATGGTAAAAAAGGTTCATTCACAAAGATTGAAGGGCACTTTTGTAGGGAAAAAAAAGGTCAAAATAAATAACCTAAAGGATAAGTCCTATAAGGTAAAGGCTTCAAAAAAAGTTTTGAAGGGAAATTATAACAAAACTTAAAGGGTATGTTCCCTAAAGGATTTGGTCAAAAGGGGCTTAAATGGTAAATTTGGAAAGGTTGAAGGGATAATTAGAAGGGTTCTAAAGGGTAGGTAGAAATAAATCAAAGGGTCTACTTTGGGGTAAATGTTTTACTAAAGGGTCTACTTTGCAAAGGATAAAGGGTAGGTTGGCAAGGTAAAAAGGGAATTTTAAGATCTCTAAAGGGTAATTTAAAAATGCCAAAGAATACTTTGGCAACAATTTGAAGGGTCTAATTCATATGGAATTTGTCCATGATAAAAGTCCTAAAGGATCTACTTCATATAAGCCAAAGGGTACTTCCAAAATTCCCAAAGGGTACTCTCATATGGCTTAGTGTCATTCTAAAGGTTTTGAAGGATTAGCTAGATAGGGCCAAAGGGATAATCCATTGAGTAATTAATTTTTGGGAAATTATATTTGGTCCAAAATTCCTTAAGGTCAAAATCTTGTAGGCCAAATTTTTTTTGGGAGATTTGTTTTGAATAAAAAGTTTGCAATAATTTCTCTAACAAAATAAGGCTTCCTAAAATAATAAGCCCTGAAGAGAATAGGACCTAAAATTTCCTAAAACATAACATCCAAAAGATAATTTTGCATAAAGGATGGAAGAATTAACTCAAATATTATGAGCCTGAAGAATTTATCTGCAATATACAAGTTAGTCTCGTAAACACAATGCCAATATCATCCTACTATAAAAGTGAAATGTCCTAAATTTCTCAAACTTTGCATAATCATATGAAATATCATATTTTGAACTAAAATGTGGGTCCCCATTTTCTTATGGAAAAGGTGGGGTGTTGGGTACAACACACTAGTTCAAGACATCTTCATAATTTTTAAGATAGATTTCAAATATTTAGCTTCCTTCATAGAGGCTTCCCCTAAAATGATCATATCATATATAAACTATTCATGGGTGATAGGCTCTATATTGAGTGATAATTATATGCCTTTGATTAGGCCCTATGTGTGGGCTTTCAATAAGCTCCTTCTTATAATTTCTATCACAATGATGAAGAGGTATGGGGAGAGAGGGTATCCCTTCTTAGTCCTTTGGAGGCTAGGAAGAACCCTTTTGGTACCCCATTCATGATTATGGAGAATTTGTGTGTATCTATGCAATTCTAGAATATTTTCCTTAGGTCATGATTAAAGCCCAACTTTTCTAGAATCATCATTAGAAAATTCTAAGAGATTAGGTTGTATGTTATATTCATGTTTAGCTTAAGGAACATTCCTTGCCTTGGGTATTTGGAGATGGAATGAATGGGTTCATGTACCAATATGATCCCATCCATTATTTTCCTTCCAATCATGAATTTTCCCTAATGTTTCCCAATGACTTTATCTAAGAGATGTTGTATTCACTTCACCAATATGATCAAACAAATTTTGTAAGTAGTATTGAAAATACTAATAGGGTAGAAGTCCTTTAGATTATTTGCTCCTATATCTTTTTGAATCATAACTAAGAAAGTGTTATTCATTTCTCTAAGAATGGTTATGGATTGAAAAAATTTTCTAGCTACTACCTTAACCTTAGTGTGAAATATATCCCAAAATTTTTGGAAGAAAAAGGGTGGGAAACCATCAAGTCTCAAGGCTTTGAAACCTTCCATCATAAAGGCCATGTTTTATACCTCCTCAAATGGGACTTTAGTAAGGGAAGCATTATGAGTGTTAGATATAACTTTCTCAAAGTTATTTAGAGTGTTGTCCACTAGTTGTTGATCAGGGAGGTCTTCTTCTATAAGGAGATTTTTGAAGAAATTAATTGTATGGTAGGAGATCTCCTCATCTTCTTTACTAAATTTTCCATTATCCATTTTTAGTTAGGTGATTATATTCACCTTTTTATGTCTGGTTATTGAATGATAGAAGAACTTGGTGTTCTTGTCCCCCTCCTTTAGCCAAGTACACCTAGACTTTTGTCTCCAATATGTTTTTTCCTTTGCCTCAAGGTTGTGAAACTGGCACAAAATTTATTTTTTCCTTTGATAAGTTTGCTCATTGTTGCCTTCCAGAGTTGAGATTTATTTGATTTCTGTTAATTCCACCTCCAATGCCCTTTTTTGTAAGAAGGTACCCCAAAAAACCTATTTATTCTAAATTTTTAGATTTACCTTGAGAAAACTTAGTTTTTTTGTTAAAATAAACATGTCAAAGTGCAAGAATGGTTCTTTCCACCATTATTTTAAGGGTTTAATCAAGTTTGGGTGATGAAGCCACATAATTTTGAATTTGAAGGTACTACATTTTGGTTTCAAGATTTTCTCACCTATAAAGATCAAAGGATTGTGATCTGACCCAATTCTAGGTATGGAGGAGAGTTTATTGGAGAATTGGATGTCCTAATATAGAGAGATCAGAACTTTATCAAGGTGGACTTGGACAAATTGTCACCTAATCTTATATTTGACAATGTGAATAGGTTGCCATTTAAGACCACATCCACAATCCCTGCTCTTATGATGAAATATTAAAATCCATCATAGTTTCTATGAGATATATATGCCCCCCTCTTTTATCCCCAAGAGCAAGAGGGGTATTAAATTCCCCAGCTATGATTTAGTTCCATCTTTCACAAGTCCTTCGAAAGGACAGTATACCTTCCCATAAATTATTTTTGGTAATTTTGATGTTTGGGGTATAAACATTAGAAAGGATCCATTCCTCATTTCTATTTAAATATTTGAAGATAACATATATCTAGTCATTAAACTTCCATAGAATATTTCCTTCAAGATAATTTAGGTTCCAAAAAACTTCAAGACCCCTGAAGGTGCCTTTAGAATCTGATTCTGATACCTAAGATTTTCTCCTAATTTCTCAGCATAAGATCTTAAATCTATTTTAGACATTTTAGTTTCTTGGATGAGCAGAACTACAAAGCTGACTCTTTTTTTAAGGTTACAAAGGGTCCTCTACTTCTTAGGGTTGTTTAACCCTCTGATATTCCATGTTAGGATTTTCATTTCTTATCCCAATTTATTTTGAGGGTTTGTTGGGACCCCTTAGAAATTTCTTTAGCCATTTCAATATATTTTATTGTATCTATATTTTTATAATCTATAATATTGTGTTGATACATAACTAATTAAACTTATGTTATAATTATGGGGGCAAAAATTTTCCATTTGTTCAATCATGCAAACAAACACACCAATTCAATGATTAAGTCTTATCATCACTACATCAAAATTAGATTTATTATATAATACTCTTAAAAATGTAATAGGTAGATGGATTGGTTGATTTACACCCTTATAAAAGGGTTAAACCATATTATAAATATAGGTGCATGTTGAAGATTTTTAGGTTTATCTAGAATTTCAAAAAAGATGGGCATCTTGTAAAATTCACTGAGAGGGATATGGAAATACTTGAAATGGATTATAGTACCATGTACATGAACATGTGAAATAAAATAATAAGGTAAGTATCCAATCTAACAAGGGGAGTTAGTATAATGTTACTAATCTTAGGAAGGGAAAGATCGATAAGCATGTAATTAAGGTGATATCTTTGGATAGAAAATTTAAAAATGATGACATTAGCAGGATTTCCCAATCCTATATTGAGTCTCCTTTGTTTTATATGGGAAGCTTATTTTCCACATAACTTGGAGTTCATCATATCATACTTGATGAGTTTCTTTGGGAATATGATTGTGTTCCAAAAAAAATTGATGATATGGAACCAGATGTTATGGTGAATGAATATTAGAATGATTGGTGTAATAAAAGTGGAAGCCTTTTGTGAATTAGTTTAATATTTTTTCAAAAAACTAAATGTTGATAGATATTTTGTATATGATTTGAAAAATGACATTGCATAAGTGGGTGAGCCACTTAGAATTAAATATCCATGGTTTATCCCATCTTTACAAAGAGTGAGGGTACGTGTTCATCATAAAGGAAGGTGTCCAACAATACAAAATCTTAATATATATGATGAATAATGTTAGATAATTAGATTTCAAGAGATATCTCAAACTCAAGGTCAACATTTTCCCAAGCTAGGAAAGAAGGCCAAGTAAGTGGCTTGAAAAGGTGGCATGAAAACATATTTAATTCCTCCATAAGGTATTATTTTATTTTATTTATTATCATTGCATTCTAATTAATATTTTTATTTTCATATTATAATCTCTACAACTCAATTTAATATAAAAAATTCTTTTACATTTTGAAGGTGCATCACATGCTACTTCTGAAGGTGAATCACATGATATCACTAATATAAATCATCATAGATTATCATTTTCAAAATGTGAAATCCAATAGCATGATGAAATGGTAAGTGTATTAGGCATTCACTTTTTTAAATTCTTGACAAACACATGTTAGAACTGTCACAACCATATTTGCATAGTTTTTTATATACATGTAAAAAATAAATTTTAAAGGATCCCATAACCTTTACATATTGAGATAGAGTACTAAAAAAATGCCCCCAAAAACCTACCATAAATTAAATCCCACTAAGAATCCTATTGAAAACCATGTAGAACCCACACCGAACCAACCAAGAAGCAATCTAAAAACAACAAAAAACTTAAAACAATAAGAAAATAGAGAAATCTAACCAACCACAATACTAGTCATGGTTATATGTTTTTAGTCTCCATGGTATTTGAGGTGCCCAAAAGGTATTTGTTTTTATTTTCTTCCGTATTCATAATTCCTATAGTTTTATTACAAGGACCCTCTATGTTGGCCACCTATAGTGTGTTATCTAGGGCCACCTTACGCTCATCCCTCTTTCTATTTTTTTTCTAGATAGGCTTCCCCTACATTTCACTTAGGCTTCATCCTCTTATTTTAATAATCCATGCTCTTATTGAATGCCTTCTCTAGATCCATATTGATCAAGCTGATTGGACTTTTCCAAACATCACCCACAACCTTCCCATACCAACTCTAGTCAAGATGAGTTCTCAAATGTATTTAATGCCCTTTCTGATCTCTCTGAAAACTTTCACTTAGCATTTAATTCTCCAATCAAGAGGCTTAAGTGTTTATTTAAGTTTATAACTAGCCTCTTCTTTTTTTAGCAATGACCCTTGTATAACCCCATCCTTAACTTCAAACCCTTGAAAATCCATATAATTTTTTGCCTCATCATCTTCAGTTATTAAGTCTAGGGCCTCATTTCCAAGGTTCAATAAAGCCTCAACTTATGAATTAATAGGGGATCCCTCCACATCATCATTATTTTGACCCCACTCATTTCCTTAATTTTTCTACTCTCTAGAATTTGGGTGATGGTTTTCTTTGAATCTTATAACTCTATTTTATATTTTTACACAGAGTTGGTTGCCTCTTTTCTCTCCAATCCCTTTAGATCCCCCACCTCCTCTATCACCATCTAGTTATTAATTTTGGGCCAAATTTATGTAGTTATTTTGGTTTCCCTAATTAATTTTTGTCCACATTGTGTTGAATGTGACACAACCATCTAGAGTGCACAAGCCTCTTTTATCACTAGCATTATAGATTATCATAGATGTATATTAATTTTACCATTTAATTGTGGAGAAGAATGTAATGCCTCACATTCAAAATGTTGATATTTATTGATATCTTCATTGAATGTATTATTTCTAATGTGCTTTATTTTCCACTATGGAACAATCCATACACCAACACCCTTGGTAGCCTTCATTAACTCCATCCACATCTCTCTTATTAATAGTCATGATTAACCCAATTTTTTTGAATTTGAGATTTTAATCTTTATTTATAAATTAATATAAAATCCTTTATTTTTCTTATTCTTCTTTATGTCTTTTATTATTTCCTTGTATTACCCTTTTTATCAATGTTACCTTTATTATCCTTCATTATGGCCTTATTTTCATGCGCTCCATGTATAATCATATTTTAATCTCTTTTAGTCCCACAAAATCTAAGTTTTTTATCAAATTTTGTACCTTTATTACAAAAATAAAGCTAATAATAGAATTGAAGCAATGATTCATGAAGCATAATTGTATATGTTTGAACTTATTATATTACAATTTATTTTTTAAGGAAAGGACATGAAAATAGCTTGAAAGTTTTTTAGTATATAGATAATTTGATTTATATATTCCTCATTCTATTAATAGCCACTTAATTTCTTGTGTATTTACATTATGTCTTTCCAATGGGAATTAAAAATTATAGAAATGCGGAAGACCAATATTTAATTTTCATTCATTTTCTTATTTGTCCTTTCATACTTGGAGTGGAATCTTTTTATTTTATAATGGGGATTGATCAATGTGGCTTTTTTAGATGGTACCCATAACAAATAAGACCTATTTTTGTTATAGTTGGGGAGTGGTATTATCCCAACAAGATGCCTTTTGTTATACTAGTCAATCTAAAACTATTATTTATGCAAAAAAATCAACATATAGTAAAATGAAATGACTATTTATCAAACTCTAGTATATATTCCTGCTATAATAAAAAAATTGAGAATAATTTAGAATTTAATAATATTTATGTTAGGATCTCTATAATATTATATAAACAATATAACCCATTCATATATGCAATTTTAGCAAGGATATATATTTATGTTTAAGCAATGAATATAATCATATTCATAAATTATGAAATCAAAAAATGTTGTTCAAATTTGAATGAAATATTAGGATACTCTATTATATGATATGCATAAAAATAAAGATTGCAATTTCAATACTTGATATTCATAGATCTGTATTGGCAACATAGAAATATAGATTCATTCTTTTATGATAAAAAGATTATATATTTACCACAAATCATAGTTAGTAATCAGCATGCTCTAGTAATGAGCAATAACTAGCAAGTTAACACAAGTAGTAACACTTCCCTTGACATCTTAAATGAGTATTTAAACACTAAAAAATCAAAAACATGTGATTTTGATTATTAACCAATCATATAAGAGAGGTGAGTACTCAAGCAGAGTAAAGACACTTGTATCATTATCAATTAAAAAAAGATTAGATGAGTTCTTTAGATGTCAAGAGTGGGAGCATAATATGTCACTCTTTTTGTAAGCCTATATCTTAATAATTTTGTAGTTATCCTATAATATAAGTGGTATGGTCTCTAATTTCATGAATGTCCATCTCAGTGGGTTCACTAGCCTATAACTCATAGTGAACACCATCAAGGTCCCTCTTAATTTTATCTTTAGAGGTAACATAAAGCATATTTTCCTTAAATATGGGATGATGCATGATACCTAATGCACATATTCAAAAATTCATCATATTTATATGTTGAATTTGGGAAATATAATGTTTACTTTAATTGATAAGGCTAAATATAGTAGTTACATATAGAAAATAGTAAAAAATTAGACTCAAAGTTATGTTAATTTAAGTGTTTCCTAAGTTTCAAATCATGGAAATTAATTAATAAGATGAAATAATTTATATTCATTTTATCAAGAAATTAATTGCCTTAATTTCTATCTTGGGTCTTATTTTTTATCTTGGGTAATTGATACCCAAGATTTATACATTATTTAAACTCCAAAGAAATAAAATGTAAGAGATGTAAATGAAATGACCAAAGAATTAATTAATAAACTGATTTATTTCTTTTTTAACATTTCAAATGCATTAACAGACCTTAGGATGTTTATAATCAAAATAAATAGTGAACTCTATTAAAATAACTCCTCAAAAATATTATCTCTTAAATCCCAAAGATAACCATTTATTATAGCAATAATTAAAGCTTGGCATGGTTTATTGTACATAAGTGTCAAACCCCCAAAGTATGAAAATTTACTAGTGTTATAGTGGTGCACAAATTTTCCAAGCTCCTTTTTAGGATTATCTTCCTTGGAAAAAAAGACATAATTTAAAAATATATTCAAAATATTTTGCTCTTGTTAGTGCAGCTAAAAATATCGAATACAAATACTTAGCTCCAAAAGAAGGAATGCTTTCACAACACAATATAAATGGTAGAATCTCAAGCAAATAAAACAAAATAAAATTTCATCATCATCATAAATCATGAAAGTATATAAATATTTTAGTATTAAATGGAATCATATTTGGCACGACTCTCTAAGAAGCAACCAATTTTCAATAATTCAATGTTTAGTGTCTTGTATATTCAAAACACTGTGTTGTAAGTAGTTCAATTTAAAGCAATATATTATAATGAGGAAATGGTTAAAATTATTGTACGATTCAAATTTCACACAAATTACCTCTTAAAATAATCCAAAAAGTACCAACATCTAACCAAATGTTAGGCAATCTAATGGTACTCAAAGTTATTATCAATATAGTAAAACCATAATGGAGAATTTTCAAAATAAGTATACATTGAATTTGAAATAGTACCAAAGAGACATCCAAAACATACATAGTTATTCATAATTCATATTGAGAATAATTTAAAACCATAATTCATTTCATTATCCTATGAGTTTTTTCCATTTATAGGAATGTTTTTAGTATGCATATACCTAAGATTATGAACAATTTTCACTGAAAAAAATAGTTGGTTCATCTTTATTATGACAATTTTACTTCCACATAGTTTGATTATGATTTCATTTGACATTTAACCTATGAAATTGAAATTTTCTTTAGGCTTGGAAGATGAAATAATATCAACTCCACTTCTCTAAATATGATCATATTGATATATTGGACATTTGACCTATAAAATTGACAAGAATCACTAACTCAAACTCACCTCTTAACATAATGAACTACATATTTATGGAAATTATATGTATATAATACATTCACACATGCACATGAAAAGATCACACTTATAATATTAGAATGTAAAATTAATGTGAGAACATGTTATTTTTCATATGTAAGCTTTACTTGCTTGTATGTTTTTATTTCCTTGGTCATTTGATATTGATTTATGAGTTAACATAGCACTTAGCATGGTGATTGCACGTAAAAATCAAGCATATTGATCACGTACTTATATGACTATATGAATCATGGAATAAATACATGAATGAATCATACAAATTACTTGATAATAAATGTCTTGAATAGAGTGAACAAGTAACTAATACTCCAATTATATAAATAAACATCATTAGCATGCCCTTTCCACCTGAACTATTTTGTTCTTCACTTTAATAAATTAAGGTTCCCCAATAAATGAGAGTGACAATAAAAGTTAGATAAAAAGAGACATGAGTTGATATATGTTCTAGATTGATGAATATCATAATAAACCCATTTATTAATTTGATTTTGAATATGCTTGATGAGAAAAAAAATTAAAATCGATTGATATGTCAGTAAGCATATCTACATAGATTGAACAGTTGAAGTAATTTACTATTTAGCTATTCTATAAGTAATCTATGAAGATTCTATTCTATATAAAATGGATTGAATCCATGGTATATTATTACTAATAATGTCACCAATCATATTAATTATACCATATTTTCAACTGAATAGGAGTTTATTATAATAAGAATATGTAAATGTATTTTATTAAAAAACTTTATACATTCAGTAAATAATTTCATAATACAAAGACTACTTAGGAATAAGGAGTGAAGGTATATTCGAAAATATATATATACCATGCAATATGAAACCATTCTAAGTTATAAATTCATGTTATTATAATGAAATGTATACTTTCTAATGAAAACTCAAGTTCTTAATGAACTTCAACATTCTTCATAAACTTCAGTTGAAAAATATTTCCAAAATATGAAAACTTTTTTTGCCTAAGAATGAGATGGCACCTATTAGCACCGTCACCCCAAATAAAAAAGGTATAAGCATGAAAATCACTATTGTTGACACCACAATAAAGTATAGATTGTTTCTCCCACTTAGCTTTATTAATACTTTATGAATATCATTCCATATTAATAATGGATGAGAGCTTAGTTATGATAACCACCATGAATATCATATATATCTATAATAATATAGGTAAACCAATAATTATCAAGTGGCCTAGAGATTTGCACTTTAATAACAAAGGGATGTTATGGTCTACTCTTTCTAAAAGGAAAATTATGAATTTTAAATAGTAAGATCAACTTTATTGGTGTCATTTTTCAACATCAAAATATACAGTTAGTTACAGAAGTTTTATAAAATAATAGGGGAATTCTCTATGTAATATCTATTTTTTTCTTTTAATAGAAATGGGGAGAATGCCATTCAATTTTTACATAAATGTTAGTATAATATTAATATGGGAAAATTTTGAAATTGTTACGTAATTTGAAAAGTTTGTTTCATTTTTATGATAGGAAACTAAATGAAAGGCATATCACATATATACATTATTAGAAGCCACTCTAACTCCTCTAATATTTCATGTCAAAAATATTTACATGCTTGAGGTATTGAGATATTATTTCAACCATTATAAGTAGAACCATGTAATACAAAATCATTATAATTGACCATTCCAAGTTATCAATATACATTCTTATGAGGGAATGTTGTAATGGAAACACAAGTTCTTAATGACATGTCAACATTTTTCACCTTCAATTTAATAATATTTCCAAAATATAATGTGATTTTGGACCAAGAATGAGAAAAAAGGTACAAGCATGGCAATCAATGTTATCAACATCACTATTAAACTTCTCACTAATAGATAAAACATGGTAAACATTATGGATCCACATAATGGAGTTTTTATGTTGTGTACAATGTTCCCAAGTTTGCATCTTTCCTATTTATAAGATACCCACTCTTCAATGACTGCATTATAATGTGAAATTGAATCAATTTTCATAGTGTTGAAGCTACTGCATGTTGTTGTAATGTGAAAATAGATCCAAGTTAAAAGTCTCAAAGCTAGTACATATTGTTGTAATGTGAAATTGAATTTAGTTAATGAAAAATATAATCCATTATTATTATAATATTATAAAATTAAACCTTGCATAGGAAAATTTGTATAACTTATACTGGAAAAAATGGTGATGGGTAGGTATATCTTTAAATTTGATTAAATGATTGGTGTGACCGAGTCTTTTAAGCATATTAAGATATAGACATAGGCTAAATTAAAGTTTAAAGCCTTATTTGGACCTTTTTATATTTACTAAAATATAATAGTCTAACAATGGTAATGTCATTACATGATGATATGCACCACTAATTCAAACCATCACATGAGAAAGAATAACAAATTTTAATGTAAAACCATTACACATTACTAAAATAGAATCCAATGTAAAATAATTATACATTACTCAAACATGTTTCAAAAGATTTAATGATCATTATTAAATCAATATTATAATATTTCAAGACTAAACATCAATGGTAAGATGTACAAATAGTAAAATATGTCAACTATAATTCCTACAAATGTGCTATAAATATTTACCACATTACAACAATCAAAAAATATAAAAAGTTATAGTTACACAATACTAAATACCATCAAATTAATAATGATACAAGGAGTGAAATGATTAGAGTTAAATAACTCTAATGCTCCAAGATGCTAAAAATAATGCTTTGCATCACATTGGAAAACATTTGCATGGGTTAATAGTTCATGTTAAATCCCAAAAGAGGGCTCAAACTACATTCATAAAATAGAATTTTGATCTGTATAGAAGATATTTTCCTATCTATCAGTTAGATAATTTTATTTGAATCTAATCCAAATTTCCAAAAACAATCCTAGTAAATCATAATTTTTAAGAACACCTTTTACTGGATAAGAATTTGTGTTAGTTGCATTCTCAATTAATTAAATAATTCCTAGACCTAAACCACTCTTTGGAGAAGTGGGGTTATCCTTCTAAACACATATGCTAGACCCTAGAGGTACACTAATAAACCTAAATTTTAGATCACATCTTGCACATGTCAACTAAAAGATAAAACCCCAATTTATTATATGTAAGGAATAACTTATGAAAATTAAAATGTACCTTTTAGTGATACTTCAAAAAAAATTGTCAATGAAGGGTAATTCTTCTGAATCTATGCCTTCATTAGTTTTTTTTATTAAGATTCAAATGTATATTACATTACAAAATGGTTAATTTCTTTAAATATTAAATTTGGTATAAGGTTAAAGATTAGAGAACAATGATACCTATAGCTTTGGCCATACCAAGACCTAGGTCAATCCAAGAATATGAAATAGATATGATTGTTGATAAAACTAAAAGCCATGAAATTTCCCCAATCTTGAAAAATGAGATAATATCAACTCCAATGCTCGAAGTATCATCATATTGACATATCATACATTTGACATGTAAAATTGACAATAAACACTACCTCAAAATCACCTCTTAACATAATGAACATCTTTAATAAATTAGATGTACATAATAGAATTCATACATGCACATGTAAATTAGTTTTTCACAATTATATTAAAATTAATGTAAGAACAAATTATGTTTGATATGTAAATTGTACTTGCATTTTTTACACATTGACAAAAATCCCAAGATGGGAAACATGTATTAATTATTTCATGAAAATAATTATACTCAATTTTTGATAGCTTATAAAAATATAATTAGTATAATACATAGTAACCATTTAGGTTTACCTATTAAAGCAACAAAATGACCCCTAGTTTATGATTGAGGTATTAGACCTACTGATAGCTCATGTCTAAATGCTAGGTAACATCAAATCCTTTAAATATCATGATGGATAGTGAATGGTGAAGCTTAAACACATGATGTGTAAAATCCTTTAAACATTATTTCCTTTTTTCATAAAGTTATGTGAATTTTAAACTTCCATCATGTGATGGTCATTCAATGGAGAAATACTTGTAGATAATAACCTTATGCTTACATAGTGTGATAGCTAAAATTCATAATCTAATAAAATTAGAAAAATGTCATGCATATAAATCCTATTTGAAATCCAAACTAAACCTTTAATAGAGCTAAAACAACCCTAAAAAATCAAAGTATATATATACTTACTAAACCATGTATGTAAAATACAATCTTCACCTTATCCATTGTGACTTATGATTTTATCTTTCTTCTTAAAATGTGGGTGCTCAATTCATTCTCCAAAAAAGGGTAGATTAAGTAGCATATGGATGCATAATCTTGATTTTTAAATAGATATATATGATAAATTTGATAGCTTGAAGTTAGATAATAAAAATGGAGGATGATACTTCTATTTATAGGCTTTCAGGTGAGAAGATGAAATGTTGAGAAAAATTTAGATTTATTTGATAATTATCAATAGTTGGATTTGAGTCCCCATCTCAATGGATGATGATGAGCCCATAAAATAGCTTATTATATCCATAAAATAACATCTTTTTTCTTGCATAAGAGGTGGATATAAATGTAGTTTTTTAACTTATAATTTATTTAGAATTAAATAGTAAGTATATATCATGGTTATGTCCTTATAAGTCCTTGTTATCTATTGGCTAGCTATTTCTAATGATTATTGGGAAAAATATATCAATGAGTGTATATACAGTTCATAATATGCTAATAATGATTAAACATATGAAAAGTAAATATATTAAAGTCTTATAAAACAATATCTAGTATTATGGTCAAGATATGGACTCTTACAGGCTTGTTATAGAATCCCATAGTAGCTCCAGATTATAGCAGGCTTGTTACAGTAGATACAGATTATAATAGGATTATTACAAACCAACTACAAATTGCATTAGACCAACTATGGATTACATCAAACAAGTTACATATTTCACCAATATTGCTAAAGATTTTACCAAGCTTTCTATAGATTTTAGTAGGCTTGCTATATATTTCCACAGGTTGCTACAGATTTCAACAAAATTACTACAGACTTCAACAAAACTGCTACAAACTTATTTAAAAAGAATTTCTAAATGTATTCTAATGTTTCATCTATCACGAGGAATGATTTCCATTTGGATTCTTTCTATATATAGACTTTTCATTATAAATTATATTCATTTATGTAATTTCATTCTAATAATTATCTCTCTCCATATTTGGTGAAGATCAAGATTAGGTAGTAATAGATTTCTTTATTAGAATAAATATCTTTCTTCATATTTTGTGGAGATTGAGATAGGATAGAGTATCTCAGTTGTTACTCCCAAATAAGGTGTTTGTTGGAAGCATGAATTATAAATGCAACCTTCCACACCCAAATGAAATAATAAATCAATCAATCAATACAATTTCTCTTTCCATTATTTAGTAGTCCATCTGAAACATGTGTTCTATCTGAGGAATGAGCTAGCCACTCATTCCAAGGAAGATGGATCAATATTATTTTATTTTATTTATTTATTCTATAATTATTATCATTATGATATAAATTTTTATTTTATTTCCTTATTATTGTAAATAGTTTTTTTTGTATAGTTTGTTGTAAACCTACAGGTATTTTATGTGTTTGTCATTTATTTCCAATTCAGCAATTTACTTTTTGTAAGTTTGCTCTAATTCATGCAAGAGTGTTTTGATTTCTACAAGTGTAATTTTCAATTCCATAAAGTGTGATTTTTAATTTATACAAGTATGAAATGTGATAGAAGGAACCATTTACCAAATATCTCTTTTTCCTTTTGCATACAGCCTTCAGACACTAGCCTTAGATTGACATTATTAAATTAAGGGTATTGATGACACCCGTCATATGATAAATAATTCTCATATGTGTAAGAGAGTTAGTTGGTATTTGAATGACTCATTATGAGTGGCTCAAGGTATTTGAGTTACTCACCATGGTATTTGAAATTTTCAATGGTGACTCAATAATTGGTTGAGGATGTTAAGGAAGTGGTTAGATGACTCAATATTTGGTTGAGAAAAGTGTAGAATATGTTTGGATGAGGTGTAAATTCTTTATTTTAATTAATTTTTTGGAATTATATGTGCATGATCAATTAATTAATATGGATTAATTAATTATCTAAAAAATGATGGAAATGATATTAGTATAGATTTTAATTGATAGTAGTAGTTGAGTTACTGTATCAATTTTAAGAAAAGTTAATTATGACACTAAATGTGGTGGAATTTAGGTCTACATTTTCCCCTCTTTGAAAGGGTGTTGTGAATATAAAAATCAATTCCTTTTCAAAGAATAAGTAAAATTAGATTGGAAACAAATGTAAAAAATATGATGCCCTAGGTGGATGTAAATTATTATGATGATGCCCCTTCAATCGGTCATGTAGGAAGAATAGATCTGAATGAACACTCAAAATGAAGAAATGTTATGGAAAATGATGGAGGTATTATTACCATTACACAAACTTATGAGTATCAATAAATCTCTTATGGTTTTGAATTACATTTAAAATGAATTGTCCAAGTGGATTGGTGATAGGGAGTAGATTAGAGAAATAAAATTTTCTATTTGGAAGTTACATGCTTAGATTGTGCCCCATGAATGATTGGTACATGGGATCATATGTGGTATTGATATATCTCATTGGTAATATATAGGCCATAAAAAGGATAAATAAATTTTCCAATGATGAGTCATAAAATTTATTAGAGTGATTTGTAAGCTTAAATAAATATATTGAGTAGTCTGATTATTTAGTTATATGATAATGATGATGATGATGATGATGATGATGATGATGATGATGATAATGGTATGGATATAGATGAGGGTATGGATTATATAATTTAATGATATTACCCCATGGATGTTATTAACCCACATGAGCTAATGCTTACACATTTTTATTGGATTTGATTATGGAATGATTTATCCCAAGCAATGATATATGCAAGAAGTGGGTTGGAAATTATATATCTAAAGATGAGCTACATGTTTTTATGTGCCCCAAGCAATGATATATGTAAGAGTTTGGATGTGGGAATGATATATCCCATTGAAAATATGCAATCTTGGATCAAATTGATTGTTTGATTGATTGAGTGATGGGAAAAAGGATGGATTTTATGATTTTGTGGGTCCTAATCAATAGGTGTGGGAGATTTAATAGAAAGATTAAGAAAGGATTATCAATGATTGATTTATTTTATTTATATGAAAACATAAACAAATAATGTAATTGACTGCATGGGTTAATGATTATTGATCACATGATTGGATAACATGGATTTGATTTATTAATGGCCGATAGAGGTGATTATGGGATGTATGGTGAATTTAAATGGTTAGTATTTGAATGGGTTCACCTATGTTTGGAGATGAGGTAATGGTGTGGATTAGAAGAATTTTTTTTATAGGTTTTTCTCGTAGTTTCCAATATAATTTCTGACATGAATTGAGCACCCTTCATTTTTATGTTACACAAGACAATTTGTACCAATGGTATGGAAAAACCATGATTTTTATTGTGTTATGCATGTAAGAATTGATAGAGTCACAAGTGTACAACTTAGTATATCATGATATGGAAGATCATAATAACATTATTTATAATGCTCATAGTGATCTAGACTCAACAAAGAGAAATAATGAAAATAAGATAAAAACTATTTACAATAATGAAACCAAGTAAAATAAATGAGAAACTAAATAAATAACTATAAAAGTACGTGAAACACATAATTTTTACAAACAAGCAAGCAAGTAAATAATAAAAAAAGTAAACAAATGTGTTTTATGTCCTTAGATAGAGTAAAATCCTTTAATATATGAGATCTTTGATAATATTAACCATGTGATGGGTAATCCATGTAAAGGATAACTAACATACATTGACTAAATACTTTTTGGGGATGGGGTATTGGTTTTGTGATTTTTTTGGATTTTTAGGGATTTTTAATTTTTTTGGATATTATTAGATTTTTAGGTGATGGTGGATGAGCTAACATTAGATACCCCATGTAAATGAGCACTACCTACATAGTTTGTGTGAAATTCTAGCCAATGTATTTATCCCAATGAGGGAAGAAATGGAAATTGATGATATTAGGTAAGATGATGATGATTAGATAAAAATTACACTCATATAACAGAGTTTGATTATGGATGAGTGTTATTGTGTTGGATGGATGAGTGATTTATCTAAGGATTATGTATAATATTCTATCAAAATATGAGCAAAGGTATATCTATGTAACTACAAGGATCAAACCTTATACTAAAATATAATAGGAAACTAAAAAAATGGGATATATATAAATGAATATGGATATATACAAATGGATAATAGATGGATGGATAATGTTATGGGATATCCCCAAATAACTAAGGTGTATATATAGATAATGGTTTACATAAGGTGCCAAAAACTTGTTTTCAACATGGTACTTATCCAAAGCACCATAATAATAGTTTTCACATTTAAACAATTTATTTTTTTTCTTTTTTATTTTTTTTGTGTTTTTTTTTAAATTTTTTATACATAAATACAATAGCACTAGAGCAGTTTAAGTATGGAATAACTTGAGATGCATGATGTTCATGGGTTCATTAATCTATGTTCCTTCTTTTATTGATAATTTTTAACCACCAAATCTATGGACCTAACCAATTAGGTTCAAACTTTTCTTTCTTTTTGTGATTGGTGTTGATGTTCTATTAGTTTTATATTAAAACATGATATCTGATTTCAAACTCTCTCACTCCAATTTTATTATAATAACTATGTATTGAGCTTATGTAGCCTTGAGATGCTAAATTTTTCTTCATCAATAAGGTTTTTTTAGAGATATTCATAATGGTATAAGCTAGATTTCAATAGGTAATATGGACTTAGTGCCACAAATAAGAGAATATAGGGTTTCGCCTATAGGTGTGATAATTCTAGTATGATAAACCCACAAATAAAGGTAAAGATATAAATTTCAATCACAGCCAACATCATTGACAAAATGCTTTAGGATTTTGAGGATTTTTTTTATGATGCCTCTACTTGACAATTACTTTGGTGATAGTATGGTGTGGACCATTTGTGCTTGATATGGTATGCTTGGCAAAGGCTCTTGATATATTTTTTGAAGGGCTTACCATTATATTATATAATGGTATGATGGACACCATAATGGTAAATTATATGATTTAGGATAAATTAGTAAATTTACTTTCCAGTTATGTAGGTTATTAGAATGGATTCAACCCACATAGTAAAGTACTCAATGGTAGTGATTATATGCTTATAATCATCAAAAGAGTTGGGATTAATATTTATAATGAGTTTTAACCCTCATGTGTAATATGAAGTGGTAATGGGTACAAAGCTAATGATGGATTATGGATTAAGTTACCATGTTTTTGGCATGGGACACATTTCTTGACATATTGACATGAATTGATTTCCATCATTGGCTAGTAATATTCAACATGTATAATTTTATTTTCAAGGCCATGATACTAGTATGACCACCACAAATAATGTTTTGAAATTGCTTTATGACTAAGTTATATTCTTTAGAGTTTAAATATTGTAATAAAGTTCCATCATAACCCCTATGGTATAATGTATTTCCAGGGATGGTAAATCAAGAAGCTCATTAGATGAAGGATTTATTATGGTTGTGGGATATGCTAAGAAGGATCACATTATCATGGAGGTATGTGTATATATCCTAATAATAAGGGAAGTAGGATTAACAACCATGTAAATCATTTTATATTCAAGGATATCATATGCGAGAAACATCAAGTGTTTCATAAAGAACTGGTTGTGACTATCATTTGGATGCATGTCTAGGAGTGAACCAATTGTGGTCATGGCATTAACTACCCTATTATTAACTCAAGGAAATTTCTCAAATTATATGTATTTAAATCACTATTTAATAATATCTACTATTAATTTATAAGGAATTGTTTTATCATCTTTATCTTGGTATTCATCAGTAACTTGTTTGATGATTATCCATGAATCCCCAAAAACTATGAGATGTACGCTCCACTGAATTACATGATTTAGACTAGAAACAAGAGATTAATATTTTACCATATTATTGGTACAAAGGAATCCTATCCAACATGATTTTAAAATGATATATCAACTTGTATAATTATAAACAAAATCCCCAACCTTGAACTATGACTTGTGAATTACCCATCAAAATATAATTGCCATTCTAATTATTCATTTAAGGACATTATAGCTTCATAAATAAAATATAAGATGAGGGGTTGGATGTCTATCAATTATTCTTATTCCAAGGTATTTTAAAGTACTTATCCTTTGATATATTTTCAATTGACATACTCCATATCAAACTCCCTTAGAAGCATGACCCACTTAACCATTCTTCTTGTTAAAGCTGATTTGGAAAGAAGATACTTAAGTGTATCTACTTTTTAAATTATTTTGGTTTGAGTATTAAGCATGTAATTTTAAATTTTTTGGGAATAAAAAATAGATACTAGATAAACTTTCTCGATGGTAGAATATTTTAGTTCATAAGATACCAAGGTTTTACTCAAATAATATACTGCTTTTTTTGTTCCTTGTTCTTCATGATGTGCTAACAATGCCCCCAATACATATTTTAATTTTGAAATACATAGTAATAAATGTTTCCCTAGAGTTAGTGGTACTAAGACAAGTGGATTTTCTAGATGTGGTTTAATATTTTTAAATGCTTGATTGCATTCCTTGTTCCAATGAAAAGTAGTGTTCTTTTTTAGAAGAAATGTGAAATGATGGCATATATCTATAAGTTGTGATATGAATTTATGGATGGAATGAATTTTACCTTTAAAATTATTAATTTGCTTGAGGTTTTTTGGTGAAGTCATTTCTATGATAGTTAAGACCTTTATGGGATCCACCTCTATGCTTATTTATAATACAATGAATCCCAATAGCTTACCTAAAGAAACCCCAAACATACATTTATTTGGATTGATATGAAAATTGTATTCCCTCAAACATTCAAAATAATTGCTTAGTATCATAGGATGATCTACTCTAGTTATTGATTTTTCTAAAATATCATCTACGTATCCTTCAATAATATCATGAAAAATAACTATAATTACTAGTGTATAAGTGACTCAACATTCTTGAGGCCAAATGGAATTACTTGATAATAAAACATGCCCCAAGGTTCTATAAATTTTGTCTTATGTTGGTCTTTAGGATCTATTTTGATTTGATTGTACCCTAAAAAACCATACATTAAAGATAAAATCTTATGAACTATCATGGAATTACCAATCATGCCTATGTTTAGTAAAGGGAAGTCATCTTTAGGGAATGTTTTATTGATATCACTCAAATTTGTGTAGGTTTTTATCCCTTTTGATTTATTAGTGATTGGTATTATATTGGATATCCACTCTAAGTAATCTGTTGGCCATATGAAACAACTTCTAATTATCTTTGTAACTCCTCCTTCATGAGTAGTGCCACCTTTTGATGCATTTTTCTAATTTGTTGTTTGAGTGGGTTTACATCTTTATGTACAACAATATGATGAATAACTAGTGAAGGATCCAACCCTTGCATGTCTTCATATTAATATGTGAACACATCTATAAAAATTCCTTGGGGAGTAGAATCAAAGTAGACTATTATTCTAGATTAATAGAAGCAACAAGTTTCACAATATTAAGATTTTTTTCTATTCCAATATTGATGTTGATGGTATTTCAATTAACAGATTGGATTCTTCATGTAATTTTTTTGGAGGTGGAATAATATTATGTTCCTCCTCAAAATATTATTTATGGGGAATATCTTCATCAATAGTTTGTAAATTTTGAGCTTCATCATCTAATATTTTTGTCAACCAAACTATACTATTTGTATGATTGTATGGATGAGTAGAAGATTTAAGTTGCCCAAAGTACGTGGAATTATCCAATTGAATTTAAAAACCCTTATTGTGATCTCCTATTGGAATATTATCTTTAATTCTCAAAAACTCATAGATAGCCTCATCATTATAAAAATGATGAAGTGAGGGTGGTTTTTGTTGGTCCCATAGGATGAGTTGTGGAAAGGTTAGTTCAAGAGTCAAAACATCATTATCATTAAATAGGTTTTTTATGGTTAAGTCTTTAAAATTGATATAAATGGAACTTTTGTTAGTGTTTGAAGAGGCTTTACCATATGCAGTAGAAGAGCCACTATCATAATTGCATATGATCACACTAGATGGTTTAAATCTAATACATTGAATGGCTCCATGTGTTATGAACATTATAGGTTCAATAAGACCTCATTCCCAGATACCAAGACCTTTTACTTTATAGTTCATGATATTGTACATAATGGCTCTAGGTATAGGATATTGATTAATTTAGAAACATGTATCTAATTCATTAGATTAGAGGCAAGAGGAGTTATAATCTTCACCATGAAAGAGTTTTTTCTAGTTTATTTTATATGATGGGGCTTGCCATGATTTTTGGGTGACATATGAATTTTTATTAATATTGGGGATCATGGATTTCATATTCTCCCATACCCACATCCACATTGAAAATATAGATGGTAAACATGTGGGCTTAGACATGGATAGTGGATGTAGAGAGTAACTCATCAGGATGGATAAAATTAGAAAGATTTTATGACTCTTCAGTAGGTTCATAGGTATCTTCAATGAATGGTAAATATTTGGAATTTAAATATCTCCCTTGTAATAATTTAAAATATTTAAAGGGTTTAGGATCACCTAAAATGGTAAATTTAATATCATCATGACAAATATTCAAACATTGATGGATAGTGGATGGAATGGTGTTCATGGCATGGATCCATGGGTAACCAAGGAGTAGGTTATATGGGAGATATAGATCAAGAACGTGAATGAGGGTTTCTTGAGTGATAGACCCCACCATAAGTAGAAGGTAGATAGTTCCCATTGATTGTCACTAATTATTATCATATGCCTTTATGTTAATGGTATTAGTCTTTAGTGCTTTCGTAGACTATCTCAAATGATTTATTAAACTTAATGTACACATATTTAAGCATGACCCATTGTCTATAAACACATTTTTTACTTTATTTTTGGAAATGAATACTTATATGTATAATGGAAAATTATGAGATGAACACATGGATGAAATGTCAGAGTGGTCAAAAGTCACTTGATTGTTAGAGGACAACTATCTTACAGGTGCTTGGAAGTTGGATGGATTTATATCTTATAGAACTTTGGATTCTTGAAAGGTCTTATATTAAATGTCCTTATAAGTGGGGGATGTCTTGAGAAGAACGAAAATAGAAAGTTGGGTTGGTATATTCTTAATTATCTCTATGATGTTATATTTTCCTTCAATAGAAGTCAAAGGGACACTTGGAATAGTAATCTGTGCATGACTCTTGGCAATGGTGTAATATTAGGATTTAACTTTGGTAAAAAAAAACATGATGATCCATATGGTCAATGTGAATGAATATAGAATCAAAGGGGTGATTGGTTTCATTCACATTGTTCATTTGGTTTTGACTTTGGTTTTGCTTAATATGCCCTTTTTCATGCTTTGGGAAGGGATATTTATATATCCCTATTTTTTATTATTGGAAGTTGATGGATCATCCTCTAATACTATGTCATAATTATCAATAACATATTGGCTATAATGTTTCAATATCATACAATGGTTTTTGGAATGACATTTGATTTTATGGTAGTCAAAATATTCATTACCTTTGTACCAGTAAGTTTTTGGAACATTCTCATCAAAAGGTTTGGTGTGGGGGAATTTGATCATGTTTGCAATAATCAAATTTCAAAATACTAAATCGAATATTTCTTAAAAATGAGTAAATTTTCATTTTTCATTGTTTTATCAAGGTTGACCACTTGACACATAGTGTTGTTAATAGGTTGGATGTTTTCAATTTTTTTTAAATTAGTCACACTATCTCCTATAACAATTTTATTCTTTTCATAGAATTTAGGTTTTTCATTTTGGTTTGAATAAGAATTGTCTTGTTTAAATATTTTGATGCTACCCTTGGAAACTAAATCTCTTTCAATTTGAAATACTTTTTCTATGATTTAATCAAAGGATGTAGCACAATAGAGTTGTGATAAGCCAATTCTAAATTATAGTTGTTTGTAAATATAGCTATAGGTTTATTTTCAGGAGGTGACCATGGGAACTAGCTTGCTAAGGCATGAAATCTTTATAAGGAGGCAAAAGTATCACCATTAATTTTTTAGTATTATTTATGGGTGTCTTTGTGTCCTCTTTATTTAAGTTTTTAGTTTAATCAATGTCATATCAAACTAGGGCCAGTGTCCAATAGTAATTAGCAATAAGATATGAAAAATGGTGTCCAATAGTTGTTTATTTATGGAGGGTTGTAGATTATTTACTCTTAAGGTTATAATCTAATTTCTGAAATTGAAATCTAATATATTACTTGTGAAAACAAACATCCTTGTTGAATTTTAAAATGCTTTGAAAGGAAACACACTTGCTAGAATTGAATTGCTTGGAAAGAAACACACTTCATTGTAATTAAAATTACTTTGAAGGAAACACACATCTAGTCTATTTGTAGAAATGTAAATTACATGAAAATAAACACGTAGTTAATCTATTTGTTTTGAAATGGAAATGATTTGGAAATGAAATGTTTTGAAATTATATTTACTTAGAACACACAAATTAACACATAGTCCTATAAATGAGACACAAAACATAACACTTCACATAAAATAATTAATGGTAAATTTAAGACACAACAATATGAAATAAATGTATAAATACCAAACATAGATCTTGTATCCTTGGTTGAGTGAGAGCCCTTACTCTCCCTCAAAATAAGATTGAAACATAACTTAATTTTTAAAAATAGCATGAAATCAGATTCTCATTAATTTTGAAAATTCTTACAATACTAAAAATGAAAATATCTTATGTTTAATATCAACTATTATCCTATATCTACTCTCTACTACTACTACTTATCCAAGTATGAATGAGAAGGTTGTATTTATAATGAACCTTCTTCAACAACTTCTTGTTTAAGAATAACAACTTAAAAAATTAGTTTAGAATAGATTTCTTGATCTTAACAAAATACCAAATCAATATTGAAATGGATTTGTATTATAAGATAACAATAAAAAAAAAAATGGTTCATACATTATTTAGAGAATATTAACAAATATCATTATTAAAGGGGAAAATAGTGGGAAATGATAAATTTACAAATCCACTATCTTCTATTTTATCAGAGAGAATTTAGGTGTTTTATCTTCTTTCTAACAATTTTTTATTTTGTTGGAGAGAATCGATCACAATCTTGACCAGTTTGGTTTCCCCCAACAACATGATTTTTGATATATTCATAGTAGTTGAAATATTATAAATAATTTACATTTTTTAGAGATACCTATTTTTAAAAATAATATAAATGGATTTCATAGAAGTATTTTTTATAAATATGTAGCAATCATCTATAAAGCTCTTTTTTTTCATGTTTTCATGTTTTATAGTTACGAACCTTTATAGTTGATTTTTTATGATGTCTATTTTTGGAAGTTTCTATTTATAGAATTTCTCTATATAGAAATACATAAAAATTATCCTAAAATATTATCTCATTCTTTATTTGGTCTACTAGACCACAAAATCAGTTATGGGAATTTTTGGATCCAGTTATATGCATCTCCAAACCTATATTGTGCATCTTTAGAGCTAGTACTGGTGATATTTAGAGCTAGACTATGTATCTCTAGAACCAAGACCGGTGATCTTTGGAGCCAAGATGAACATCTCTAGAATTGTCTTCAAATAAGCATAACTTTTGCATAGGACTCAGATCAAGATGATTTATTTTTAATTTGTCTAATTTTTTGAGAGGAATATAAATATACAATAAACAATAAGATGAAAGATATTCATGATGACAATTTTTTCATTTTTTCATAGCCAATCCATTTTGTCCTTACACCTTCACATGCCAAAATTAAAAACAAACCAACACAAAACATAATCCTTTTTTTTTTGATACAAATACGCTTATATTCCTTAGATGATGTTGCATCAATAGTCCACTTATCTTAAAAACAACTTAAGAAACTTGGATATGATTTATATGAGACTCTGAACCTACTGATGATATGAGACTCTGGAGCTACTTATGATCTCTAGAGATGCTTTAAGGTTTTTATTTATTTGGTATTTTAGCACTTAAAACTTTTCTATTTGCATCAATGACTCATTTCAACCTGCATAGATAACATTTGGCATCTATTTTCCAATAACTTATAAAAAAATAGTAACAATGTAGATTACAATAACTCTTAAAGAAGAAACTATGTATATGTATATATATCTAATATTTCATTATAAATAATCATAATATATTAAAAATACATCTAATTATAATGTAAAACATGATTTATGAAAGAGAAAATGGTATTATGTATTGATATAATGAGACATTTTATGGTTTTTGTTGACCAAACTTGACCTTATAGGTTAAATTAGGACCCCTATAGGTAAAAACTTGAGTTTTTAGATGTTTTATGGGTCTAATATTTTGTCATATGGTGTATTATAATATATTTAATCTACTTTTTTGTCATATTAGCCTTGGTCATTAGTCATTTTAGTCCCTATGTTATTTTGAGTCATTATGGGGGTTAAAATAGAGCATTAAATGACTTATATGGCCTCCTAGGGAAATGTGAAGGTTTAAAATGATGATGTCACATAAAATGTGTCCTAAGAAGTCTTCATTAACTATTAATAATTGAAAAGTGGTAGGTTATTAAAAAATGGTAGTTTTCTTGAAAAAATGAGCATTTAATAAGGTATAGGGAATTGTACAAACTCCTACAATTGGGTAAATTTTAGGATAATCCCTTGGTATTCCAGACACTTAATTTAGTGATCAATTTGATAATAAACTTTGAGAAATGAATAAAACCATTTCTCTCCCCATCAACTAGGCTTGACAAGCAAAAATGGTCTTCAGGTTTGTACTTGGCGTGGTCAACAATAGAAGTTTCAAGAAAAATACTCTTGGGGGTGTCTTCTTTACTTAGTCATCTTACATTTTTTTTTGCTTTTATAAGAATGGTGGTCTTTTCTTTATGAACTATTCCTAATAAATTAACCTTTCTAATTTTCTTGTTACAATGTACACCCTATAGTTTTTGCCTTGATTTGAATAAATATATAAAATCTAACTACTGACATTGATTCCAAAAGTCTTTTACTCTCCTCTCACACGTTCCCCATCCTTTATTTTAAATTTGGAGTTGGTTTGAAGATCTAATCACCTCAAGTTTGTAGATTGGTCACATTCTGTATAGCAGGTAGGTTTCTACCACTCCAAATGTTTTCATGTCTTGGTAATGGTGTTAATTTATGGTGATGGTTTGTATCCATGTTTGAAATGTTGTTTTCCTTTCATTATAGGATAATTCTATAAGCAATTATCCATAAGGTTCATACACAATCAGCTAGGTGCCATGAAAGGAAGAGGTACAATGTTTAAAATGAGGTTTTAAGACTTGTATTAAGCTTTGAAACATCTTGATGTTTCATATAAATTCCATTAAAAGGAGATCAATTCACTATGTAGGTAAATTCCTTGAATATATGAACCTTTCTACTCACTACTTACAAGTATCTCAAAATGCAGTCAATTTAGAACCTTTTGAGAAGGCAAAAACATCATTTAACCTCATAAATTATTCATATTTTTTGAGAGTTTCTCATTGCCTATATACTAGAATAACCACCTATAAGTGCTTAATAGGGAACTAAAGTACCAGTATAAAAAAGATTAGATAGGTGGTGAAACTCATCCTAAAGTTCTAAAATGTTGAGAAAGATCCTAACATACATATTTAGAAGGTTAGACTATTAGGCAAAATTGTGAATCACCTTCCAAATATCTAATGACTATGTTTAGGGAATAAGTCCCCAAAAGTGCAGAATAGAGATCCAAGGAATTTTGTGAATGTTTTGTAGTAAGGCTATCGAGAGTTTTGTAGTATATAAATAGGTAAATATTGTAGCCTCTAGTATGGAGAAGAGATATGGCAAAGATGGAGGTCAAAAATTTAGTGAAAGATAGAAGTTGGAGGTCCTAAAGATGCCTTTTAAAGTACTAAAACCCTACATTCATATCTACAAGAATTCATTTTTAGGTGAGCATTGACATCCTAAAGAGTAAATGGAACATACCTTCATGTTTGGAATGACCTTAGTGATTTAATGGTGAAAAATAAGCATGAGTATCATTAATATAAGGTTCATATATAGTTTTTAAAACCTCAATAAATAGGTATCCCATCATGCAAATGCATACCTATAATTGACTATAGGAGTACATGGTCTAAAATAGAAACTTGAACCTAGGATCATTAGGTTTGGTAGATGGTTGAATGTTTCCAAACATTTAAAATGGATTATTATGATTTAAGAGATAATATAAAGAGGATTATATACTATTATTTTAATCTCACATACACCTATAGGTGTTGTAAGCCTTCAAATACCCACCTACAGCTGGGTAGGTAGACAGTGACCTAGGCATGGTATTTTAGTAATGCTTTATCTTATAAAAAGTGAATGAAAATATAAAATAGATAATATATGACCTAAATTATTTAGGGAGGTCCTATACACATTATGATCAAGGTATTATTATATAAACATGCACCTACAAGAATCATTTTGGTAGAGTATCACAGTTAGGAGATAAACTCAATCTTGTGAGCTCAAGGTGAATGTAAAGGGTGTAAGGAAAGTTGAAATGATGAAAAAGACATATAATTAACTCCATCATGACAATGACATTATATATAGTCTTTTTATAGTGGATATATAACAAATAAGGGCTTTAGATAGGTAATACACAGTCCATATGATGAAAACCTTGTAGACAATACCTTTTTCCAAGTCTATCTTAGGTTTTTATGATTTTGGGAGGTCAAATGGAATGATAAATGGCCAATATTTGGTATAGATAATATTTTAAACTTTATTAATCTCATCCAAATTTAATTTTTTATGATGAAATAGGGTAAGTACCCTCTATTTTATCTCAGACAGTGGGTACTTCCTCTTATGCATAAACTGGGAAGTTTGAGAAAGAGTGACAAAGGGATGAGCCAGGAGATAATTAAGAATTGAGGAGAGGTTTGGAAAGTTTTAAAACACATAAAAAAAACATGATATACCAAGCAATAAATGGTGAAACTCAATAGGTAGTCCAAACCCACAAGAGTTATAGTTAGGCCTAGTAGGTATGGTTAGGTCTAGATTTCAAATGATAGGTCACTTTCATTTATAACCTTAGGAAAGATTTTTAATGGATTGGAGAATTATTATGGGGTCATGATATATATGTAAAAACTTTTTTTATTCAGATAAACATCTAGGAAAGATACTTTTAGCTCAAAGACAATCTAAGCATGTAGGAAATGTGAAAATAAGCTTGATAAGGTGATTTAAAATGCTCACATCTTTGATAAGCATGGAGGTCAAGGAAGTTTAGAGAGATTATTATGTGTCCTTAAAATCATTTTTTTGGATTTTTTTGGAAATTCCAATGTCCCATATTTATGAACAAAGCTTAAGAGCAAAAATGGCCTAAAACCCTTGTAAACGCTGGTTATAGACCTGATGAAGGAAATGGAGATGGAAAGATACTCTAATGGCATAGTTTGACCATGAAAGTGATTGGAGGTTTTATAAGACTCAGTAAATCTCCCTACCATTAGGATTAGCTATATAGAATTGTATGGATGGGGTATAAAATAGGGTATTTTTTACTATTTTGTGCATTGTGCCGGGTCTAAGAGGTTTCAAGAGATGAAATAAACTTTGGAAGGAATATTGGGACTTAAGATAAATATTCATATCCATTTAATTATTTTTTAAAAATATTAGGTTTTCCTACCAAGTACTTCATCTTAGCTATTCAAAATTGACATAGTGAGCGTGATGGTGAGAAGTGTGAAAACTTCAAGTGGATGGATTTTTAAGGTCTACCTAAGTAGTATAAGTCCATGAAAAGTCTTTACAAATGTCATCCACTCTTTTTCATGAATTTTCATGAAAACTAAAGATAATTTTGAGGCCAATTGTTAGGGGTGTGTTAAAGAGGAGTTTCTTTTAAGTGCAAGTAGTGATGGCTCACTTTTAGAAGATTCTAGATGAGTAGGAATACAACCAATGCATAGAGAGGCATGTCTAAAATCCTTCCCTCTAATTCCAATCACCAAACCTATCCCTAGTTATTTTTAGGATTTTCAAATAGGGATAAATCATAAAGGCAATTTTATGAGCCAACAAAGGGAATTCCATGCCACTTTTCATGAGTTTCATGACTTGGAAAGCCACTTGTCTCTTCTACCCTTACATGGTCCATTTCACACCCTCTTCTCATGCACAAACAACTCATTATCTTATCATTACAAGTGTCTTTATGACCTTTGTAATTCTTTCTTCTCCTTTCTCTCTCAATTTCTATAAGAACTAGCCATTTTGACCTTTGTAACTTATGCTCCACCTGAGTATGGAAATCCTTTGCTCATTTGCATACCATGAATCAATAAAAACTACTGATTTTTACCTCTTCCATGTCTATTCATAGTTTTTTCACTTGGATGATTGATTTTTCTTAGTGATGACTTATTGTTTCCTTAGCATTGTTGTTTCATCCTATCACCTATTTGTAGTTGGAAAGCTTCTTCTTATAGGTCATGTGAAGTGTTCTATTGATGTGTCAAGGTTGAGTGAGTTAGTCTATTCAAATAGTAACATCTTATGATTGTTTTTAGTCCTATTAGCCTAAAACATTCATCACAACCTCATAATGAAATATTGATGTAAGCAGATGCAGATTGGAGATGTGTATGTTTGGTTAGTCCCTTTTTCTCATGTGTAACATGTAGCTAGTCGGTAGTCATCAACTATTTTGGTGTATCACCTCTTTTAAGATAGTTTACTTTCAATTTTCTCTCCCTTTTCATTAACAAAGTTTAGGTGTGATAGTGATTTATAAGTGGTACATCAAGGAGCTAGCCCTATCTAGAGATTCACCTCATTCTTAAGTTACCCATAGCTTAGAAGTGTTTCAATTGTGCCACTTGGATGAAGAGAAATGAGACATTTTCTCAATATTTTATTGTTTCCATGTTCCTTATATAAATTTTTCCACTTATTCTCTCTAAAATAAACAATTTACATATTTCATAATATTCATAGGCTTGTTCTATTATGATAGCCAATGATGGGAAAGTAGTGGATATTTGTACCTTATTTTGATCCACTCTTTTTTATGTTATCTAATCACTTTAACAATGATATTTTTTTAATTTAAATATAGTTTTAGTTGGTAATTTTAGCTCCATTTTTTTCAATAAACTATTCAATTCATCCATATATTGTTTTAAACCATATAAATTGGAGAAAGTATCTTAGTGAACATTATTTTGGAATCAATCATGCATTTAGTAAGTGTTTGAAAAGAGACTTTTAAAATCAGAAATGCATTTATAAAAAAATAAACTTTTGAAATAAATAATTCATTCATTAAGTGTTGAAAAGAGCCACCCTTTACTAGTTTTCAACTGTTTCATTGTCTTCTCTCCCATACTTAGACTTATACATGTCCTCATGCATGGGGGGATTGTTTTCTTTTATTTTTGCCATTTTATTTTTTATTATCTTCTCAATAAGTTCATCAAGTGGACTTATTTTTAATTTAAAAACTTATAAAAATATTTATAAATAAAATAACATAATAAAAACCTTATTCATACTCTCAGTTATATTTTTCTTCCTTCATGTTCTCATCTTCGAAGTTCTTTGATGCTAAAGGAGAGTAGAAATTCAAGGTTGATCACTTTATTAATTTTTTGGAAAAGTATTAATTTTTTGGTTTCCAACTTTTCCATTCCATTATTTTTCCCTTGATCATTCAGTTAATGATTTTATAATAAAGGATATTTTATGAGTACATGGCCAGCCAGTATGTTGGTTTTCTAACCATAACTATTAACAAAATCTGAAGGTTTTCATTGTTGAATTTTCTATATTTTATATTATTATTTTTTTTTACTTTTTTTATATTTCAAAAAATTATATTATAATCATAAACTATAAATAAGTTTTTCTAGTTCTTCCATAACACTCAAATCAACTAGAAAGTTGATTGTACTCATAAATTTCTTCTTTTTTGAGCCAATTGTACCAAAATCACCCTACGTATAAAATTATGAGTAAAATTCTCCAATTATTATTCATATCTTAAGTTATATTAATTTTTTTCAATTATCACATGAATGCTTCAAATATTTGTGACAAACTCTAGGGTCACTAGGATGATTATTACATTTCTTTGATTATATGCTTGTGATGGATCTCAACAATATCTTCAACAAAATTTTCATAAGAAATATTTACATGTATCTCATTGGTATTGAGTGTAAATAAAAATATACTCAAATAAATTTAATTATGATTTTTCTAATTATATGTAAACTCTTAGAAGACTATGTTGTAACAAAGTTATTTTAACAAACCAAAAAGAGTGTAAAAATATGATTAGTAATATCTATAGACTAAACTCAATCATCATATGTTATTTTAAATCAATATATTATTATTTAAAAAGGTTAATAATTTATCAAAAACATTGTTTATTTGGAAACCTTCCATCTATTGTCTTACTTACATTATTTCACATGTTTACTAAGGTTTATTTAATTCAAGCATGCATAAAAAGAAAAATTGAGAAAAAGAGAAACTGAGAAAAAATGAAATGATCTTTCTTATGAATAGATATGTCCAAAGGATTATTTTATTTATAAGTAATAAAATATTTAATATGACATTAAGAACTACCTTCGATTGGTTCTATTATTATGGTTGATTTTGGATGTGGTCCTACTACAATCCTTGATTATGGATGGAATTCAAGGGTTGAAAAATTATCATTTCCTTATTATACAATTAAGCCAATGTATTATTAAAGTTATGTGTATTTTAAAAACTTTTAACTAACAAATTTTATAGCATAAGCTTGGACTAATTATTTTTGAAAGGCCAATATAATATTAATAGTGGGGTGGAGGATGCCATAAATGGGCTTGGTATTATAGCAATTGGATGAGTGGTTATTGGAAATGATTTTAAATATACTAAGATGGTGGAGGTATATTGTTTCAAGTATAAAATCCATATTAATAGGAAACATATTTATATTTATATGAAAACCAAAAATGTGTACTTAAAGTTCTTGATTTGGTGGTCATTGTTCTCTTTGAATAGTAAATAACACTTTTGTGGTTCCTTTTACATCCAATAATTCTTTCTGTATGTTGGCCTTGTTTGTAAAAGAAACCTGGCAGTCATACTCAGCATCTCCAAAACAATATTTAGGAAAATATTTTTTTGGTATTTATTCTTGAAATATTACTCCTAATAATTTTGAAATTATAAACTCCTACTCAGTAGTTAATCAAATATTTATGATTAACATTTTTCATCATTGAATTGTAATTTATTTTTTCCTTGGATAGATTGAATTAACTTGCCTAAATTAATTTATGAGAGGGTTAAAGGGTAAAGGATGAGGTTGTAACATGTGTAAGATATTTGTCTTTAAAGAATGACTCTCCTTATGAAATCACACCCACTAGTGGATAACTAAACATTAATATAATCTATAACATTTACTCCCATAGTTCTTTCTTATTTGGTTCCATAGACATGGGTTGCCTATCTATTATTGGTGTTTGTTAATGGTTTTGTAGGTAATTGAGGTTATGTTACTTATTGAGTTTGTGGAGACTGTATCTAATCATAAAAGCATCATGTTTACAAATCAATCTTAACTCAAAGAAGATAAATCATACACTATTGATTGGGGATACATTAAATAATTGGGAACATGACTAATATGAGGATCCACTAGACTCAAATAGGGGATCTCTTATCATAATACATAATTTTAGGGAGGGTTCCAAAGCCTCTAGTCAATCACAATCATGAAATAACCCTAAGGGAGTCCTATGTTTTTATATATATCACTAAATCAATAACAAGTAAAGTAAAATCTAATATAGTGTTCACCAAAGCTTGTGGCACAAACAAATAAAGCATATATAAGAGAATCTCAATTAATCTATGTATGAGTAAGACCCTAATACATGGAAGAATAAAATTAATATTATTTAAAGCCAATACTTATGTTACTTCTATCTACTAAAGAGATGAGCAAAGTTAGAGAATACTTAACTAAAAGATGAACCTATCAAGATCTATCTCTCCCTTAGCCAAAGGGGCTCCACAAGATGTTTTTATGGTTTATAAGGATCACTAAGAAATTCTAAAGCATCTAAGACTTCTCCACAATACTAAATTCTTCAAGTAGAAACCCTAAGCTAAAATTCCTCAAGTAAAATGATGGAAGAGTAGATTGTAAAGAAGCACAAGCAAATAATAAATCTTGTTCATTATTAAATAATGATGAAATTATATTATATATATAGTCATATTTAACCCTAATTCCTTCTAAAAATTTTGGCCAATAGGGTCAACCCAATCAACCTGTACAATTATGAACAAGAATTCACTTGATCATAGGTTAGGTCAGCCAAAAGCCAACCTAGACCCTAAATGAATTTTACCTAAAATAACATAGGGTTGACCCAATTGACCTAGTACATTTGACTGTTAAAAGGAGTTTAAGGTGAAGAAAAGAGGGATTGAAAGTGTGGAAAGACTAGAGGAGTATGCAAAAGAGGATTAATATTTTAGAGAATTGTTTTAGGAGCTGGTTAGATTGGTAATAAGTGCCAATAAGGGATAACAATCCTACAAAGCACCAATGGTCTATCCACCCCTTTATTAATGCACCCCTTAAGGTGTGCACTTAGAGAGATTGAGACTCGATGAGTTCTTACAAGATAAATATCATCAATAATTGATAAAAGTTTGAAAATATTATGTGTATACATATTCCCCACTTGAAGCTCATCATGTGTCATGTGAGTGCAACATGGGATGGTGTTTTGGGATTAGAACATGATAACACATAAAACTGATGCTAATAAAAATTTAGTGAGGATAAAATAAATAAATGAAAGGACATAATTTTAAAACACATACCTTTACTTACCTTAGTGTTGTAGATAAAGAAGGAAACTATGAGAGAAGTAAAAAGGACCAAATGTGAAGAACATTAAGTGAACCTATAGAGATTAGTGAAAAATATAATGAAAAATAAAAATATTTAGAATATAGGAATATAGTAGTGTAAAATATTCTCTACGACATCACAATTACAAATCTTTTTATGGTTCAAAAAATGAGTGACTAGAGACAAAGATATGAGGGACTTAGTAAAATTATCAAATTAGGATTATTAAGGCAAGGTTAGAACAAAAATATTGAGGGAAAATTAATGAAAAAATAATGGAAAATAAATGACAAATGATTGTAAAACATATGAAATCACATTGGAAATAATGGAAAACATAAATGGAAAAAAAATGTAAAACATACTAAATCACATTGGGATACATGTAAAACATAAATGGTAAAAAGGAATTTACAACATAATAAATCATGTTGGGAAGTATGTAAAACATATATGATAAATTAAATATAAATGAAAAAAAACTTTAACAAAGATATGTAATTAAGTGACAAGTAACCCCATGTGGCAAAAAGGAATGTAGAACATACTAAATCATGTTGGGAAGTATGTAAAACATATATGATAAATGAAATATCAATGTAATAAAACTTTAACAATGATATGTAAATAAGTGACAAGTAACCCCATGTAAGATAAGGATGTTGAATCAAACATAAAGAAAAATATAAAAGATTGAAAATGAAATGTAATTCAAGATGCGAGACAAATATGAAGAATTCATACATAAAGAGAAACATGTAAGAATGCCAAAATTCATATGTAAAATAAGTGAAGTCCACAAAAATCAAACAAGAACATGATGGAGAAATGAAAATAAAAAAGATCTAAAAGATGAAAAATCAAACTTAGTGATTGTTCTAAGATACAATTTAAGAAAACACAACCACCTAATGACATGAATAGTATGATAATGAGATGGTGTGGTAAGAAAATGGTGTAAGGGTGTTTGTTAGGAAGGCATTTTTCTATCCAAGGTCTTATAATACAACTCACAAACTATAACCAAGAGGCATTATAATGTAGATGTGATCAGGGACATGATCAATTAAAATCAATAGCTAATAAGGGGAAGATAAGGAAAATGTGATGTGAATAAGGAATGTGAGGTGCCACATGGGTGGTGTGAACATCCTTAGCAAGAATGAGACACACTAGGCAAGTGATAAAGGTTAAGAACTATCAACACCAAGGACTTAGGACATTTTGACTAATGAACACAAAGCTTTAGATAATAAGTGAAGTACATAGATCAACCCACAAAGGCTATATGTATGAAAATTAAAATGGACTTACCTTCCCACAATATGTTCCCCATTCTTGAGGACCCCTTATAGAGCCATCAGTCTACTACAAAGATTGGGTACTTGCATGAGAAATTAGGTGGCACTAGATAATATATGATATAATGAGACCTCCCACCCTAGTCTACTGGCCTACCACACCCCAATATACCTTGGCTCTTTCATGATGCCAACTTTGGAGATTGAACTTTGACTAAGATAAGACATGTGCCAAACATAGATAACGTATTTTAGTGTGATTTGACTTTTAAGATTATTTTTTCCTTTGAATCATTTCCTTTTGTTTGTATTTTATGATTTAGCTTTTAACTTTTTTTATGTATTTTTCTATTCCTCCTCCATACAGATTTTGAAAACCAAACATGGCTGAAATAGGTGACAAAAATAAGAGATCTTACACTTGGTAACTAGAGAAAAGGACCTAAATACCAAGGTGTCTAAAGACTCCTAAACTTGCCTACAAGTAAGTGTGTAATCTCAAAATGGACCAATGTGAGCCTCAAATGAAAGGAAATAAGGGAAATATGGGGATCATAAGAGATCCATCTATGTAATAAGTGATACAATGATGAATATGCTTGTAAATAGTGCTATAAAAGGGATGGGGCTATGCTTATGATAGTCATGTTATTAGACAAGCCATGCTAACATACAATGGATCTAGTACAGGCACTAATGAAAGTAGTAGTCATACCAAAAAGTGGTTTAAATATGTTTTAATGTGTTAATTTATGAAGAAGGCTAGGTACTTGTTGACGTTGGAGATTGCACCCTTGGCAGGAGGCTGAGCTCCTACCTTCTCCTCGCAACTATGGAAACTCCCCTCTTGCCTATGGGACTGGTGAAGCTGGAGGGGAGAGTCTCTAGATAAGGGATAGCTCCCTTTGATGCATCATGTTTGTTCTAGCAAGTGAAAATACATGTATATATAGATATATAAACTGGGGGGATGAAAAGGGAGAAAGATTGCAAGAAAATAAACTACTCTAAAGAGGTGATGCACCAAAATAAGATGACCTTCTCACATCCACTCTTAAAACCAGATGAATGCATACATACACTTCACACTTGGCAGAAGGATCAGACTACAAAAGCTTGGCAGGGAGGTTTTAATGAAAACACAAAGAATAGAGGTTCACCAAAGGTGTTATGAGAGGCACACTTGAAAGGTAATTTCTCTATTTCTACACCCCAAATAGAACTCTCCTCCTGTCAACTACAGAGATGGCGCCTTGTAGACAATAGATATGTTGGTGTTGAACTTGTGAAAGCATCAAGAAACAATGACTGAACACAAACAAACACTCAAGACATACTCAAAAATGTCTATCCAAGATAGAGGTAAAAATGCATTTATTGATTCAGGTGGAATTTTGCCAGGGTTGTGCCTTACAAATGTGGAAGATATCTTTTCTAAAATGATAATTCCTTAATATATAGGAGAAGAAAAGGAGGCCCCTTTTGGTGCCCCTATTTACAAGTGGCCTATTGCATCCTCTCATTGGGAAGAGCAAGTCACTCAAAAAATTAATGAACTGTGCCCTTTGTCTATTTGCAATCTACTTTTTCAAGGTCAATACATGGTTTGTCTACTCATTAATTTGAAATGGAGAAACCTATTACACTGCTAGTTGTTGCATCCTCTAATGGTCAATTCGTAACCACTATTTCACCTACTAGAGTTATTTCTCAAATTGGCACTTCCTCTTGCCACTTGGACTAATTGCCTATTCATTTCATGCTTATCACTTTGTCTTTTCTCAATTTTGTCTCTTCTAGCTCCTTCAGCCCTCCAGGGTGAACTTCCAGTGGGTCACTGCATTCTGGGCTCTCATGGTTAGCGCTCCCTCATTTTGAAAACAAACAGCTATTTCATTGTGCTAATTTTGACATTCTCATGGCCATCATTAGTTTTAAAACCAATGGCTAATTTGCTTTGTTAATTTTGATGCCCTTCAAGATGTCCTCATCCCTGTCAAAATGTCATCGAGTCCTTCACTGGCTTTCTACGGCCTTGCTTTCCTCGGCCCTCCCTGCGGGTGCTCTTTTCCATTTGTATCTCCTTAGCACCTTCCCAAAGGGAAAGTGACCCTCTGACCTTTGAAAATGTCCTTTATATTTTGGTTGCGAATCCCCCACAAGGGTATCTGCGCTTTGGGGTCCTTCAATCCTTCAAACGGTCTCTCGGGTTCCCGCAGGCTTTGTGTATTTTTCACAGACTTTTGTCTGCAGACATTTTCTCATGGACCAAAAGTTTGCATAAATTCTCCCCAGGTCTATCTTTGCCTTGAGTTGTACCCAAATTCCTTCAGACTTTTTTTATGAAGGAATTCCTTTAGACAAAAAGTCTGAAGGAATTTGGGACTTATACAAATTTGAACTTGGACAAAATTTGAACTTACCCGGTCCGTTTCCATTGAAGTGCCCACCCATCACAAGGATATTTGAACTTGAAGACTACCCCTTGATCAACTGGCATACCCTTAAACCAAGCCATTGAACCAAAATGGTTTAATGGTTCAACCATTGTGCACCGATGAACTAGTGAACCAACGCTGATGAATTTCTCCCTTAGAACCAGCTCGTTAAACCAAACTCGTTGAACCAAAAATGGTTCAATGGTTCAACGCTTGTTAAATTGAGATGTTGAACTTGAAGATGGAATTTTGAATCAAAGGTCACTAAACCACTTGAACTAGGCCATGAACCAAACTCATTGAACTTGTGCAACCTAAAAATGACTGGCATTAAATAGCAAGGGAAGAAGGGGACCAAAAATTTTGCTTGAAGGCAAAATTTGGTCAACAAATTGGTGACTCCCAGGGGAAGCATGCCTGCTATGCTTAAAGACTAGTTGCCTTACAGTCCATTAGGCATGGAGTCAGATGGTAACTTGAAAAACTAGCAATAGCTCTAATAAATTGAGAACCAGTTACACAGATCTACCTCCAAGGAAATGAAAACACACACAAGACTAAGAAAACTACTACTTTTGCAATAGCACTTAGGGAAAACAAGGAAAGAAAACAAGGGAAAATATATATAAATGGAAGGAGACTCAGTGGCAATGCTTCAGATGTATCCCATTAATTGGGATATGCAATTCTTCACCATCTAACTTGGAGAGTTGGAATGCATTATGCTGCTTCCATTGAGTGATTATGTAAGGGCCACTCCATAGGGCATCAAATTTTGCATGCTTTCAAGGCTTAGCTTAGTCTTCATCCCATTTCAAGACAATGTCTCCTTTAGAGAAATCTTTTGATGAAGATTTCTTGTTGAAGTGTCTCTTTACTTGCTATTGGCGACTGGTCATAGAAGCCATAGCCTAGTCCCTTATCTCTTGGAGCTCCATCAGCTCACACAACCTGACTTCCATGCTACTTCCTTCTTCTAACTACAACTAGTGAGTGAGGTCCAATGCTAGCAATTCAAGTGAGATGGGAAGCCTAGCTTCCCTTCCATATATGAGCGTATATGGAGAATTTCTGATTATTCTCTTCAGAGTGATTTTATTAGCCCATAGAGCTATCTTCAGCTTGGCATGCTAAGTCCTCTGATTTTCTTCCATGGTCCTCTTTATGATTCTAATTAGATTTTTGTTGGTGGACTCAGCCAGCCCATTCCCCTATGGGTAATAATTGGAAGAAGTGTTGAGGTATATACCATACCTTAGCGCCCATTCACTTGTTTTGGTTCCTAGAAAAGCCAAGGTGTTATCTGAGATTATGGTGTCTAGGACCCCAAATCTTGTTACCAAGTCTTCATAAAACTCTAAGACCGCACTTTCATTTGCTTTTTTTAGAGCAACAACCTCCACCCACCTTGTGAAATAGTCTGTGGTAGTCAGGACCCATTTGTGTCTAGCATTAGAGGGAGGATTGATCATTCCTATGAAATTTAAGCCCCACTACATGAATGGTTGCTCCACTTGAATAGGTTGTAGAGGCATGGCAACCAACAATTATTTCCCATCAAAAAGTGCACACTTCTGGCACTTTCTTACCTAGGCATGGGTGTCCTTGAAAAGAGTAGGCCAAAAATAGCCAGCTCTCATTATCCTTGCTACAGTAGCTCTAGGAGTAAAATGACCACCTGCTAGCCCATCATGGAATTCAAACAATACCTTATCAGCCTAGTTTGGGTCAATGCACCTTAGAAGGACCCCAGAGATATCCTTCCTAAACAATAGTCCATCAACTAGAACATAAGGGAGAGACTGGAGCCTAAAGTACCTTCTTCAAGTCTTATCAAGACCCTTTGGGCACTCACTAGTGAGAAGGAAACACCTCAGGTCCAACATCCAATCCCTTATGACAGTTGGTTCCTCTGTAGTGGTTGCATCGTGAATTAGCAAGCTATCTTCCATTTTTTGCTTGAAGTTTGTAGCAAGCTATTCGCACAGGCCTCTTCCCCTCACCAGTTTGGTGATCTTGATGTCTACGTCATACTCGATCACTTTGGTGATCCACTCTACTCTCTTCTTATTTAGGTCTTGATTGGTCAAGAAATCCTTGATGCTAGGATGTGGGACCATGAGGTGAATCCTACTGTTAGACAACATATGCCTAAATTTCTTCAAGCTCCACACTATAGCTAGGACTTGCTTTTTTACATATGTGTATCTGACTTCAAAATCCTCTAACCCTTGGCTAAAAAAATCAAGTGGTTGCTCAAGGTTATCACCATTTTCTTTGGTAAGCATGGTAAAGATCACCTCTTCATTGCTGAAAGTGTAGAGGTTAAAGTCTTTATTGAAGTCAGGGCTGATCAAAGTAGGAGCCTGAGTTATGGCCTACTTGATGGCTTCAAAGCTATCCTTTCTTTGTGTTGTCCATTTGAACTCCTCACCCTTCCTCTTAGTGGCTTGACTATCTCTACAAAATTTGGAATGAATCTCTGAATGAAATTTATCTTGCCAAAGAAGCTATGTAGGCCTTTCTTGTGCTTTGGTAGGGACATCTCCAGGATAGAATGAACTCTCTCGAGGTCAATGGATAAGCCTTCCTTGGACACGATGTGGCCATGGAGTTTCCCCTCATGAATAGCAAACATGCACTTCTTTAGATTAAGAGAGATGCCAAACTCCCTACACCTTTCAAAAATCTATTTGAGGTGTTTTATGTGTTGGCTCGCTTCCTTGGAGAATACTATCACATCATCAAGGTAAACCAGCATGTTGTTGTTTATCAAGCCTCCAAAAGCCATTTCCATGGCTCGCTGAAAGGTAGCACCAGCATTAGATAGCCCAAATGGCATCTTCTTGTAGGTAAATGTTTCCCATTTAGTGGTGAAGGCCATTTTGTGTTGGTCACAACCTTGCACTAGAATCTAATTATACCCTAAATAGCCATCCAAGAGGGAGAAATGCTCGCTACCAGTTACCTTCTAAAGGATCCGCTCTATGCTTGGGAGGGGATAATAGTCTTTTAAAGAGACTTTATTAAGGTCTCTAAAGTCAACACATAGCCTGATCTCCCCATTCTTCTTTCTAATAGGAACAAGGTTGGCTAGCTAGGAGGAATGTTTGATTGGAAATATAATTCTAGACTCAATCAATTTGGCCAGTTTCCTCTGCATGAGGGGCTCAATCATCAAGTTGATGGGTCTCTACTTCTACGTGACTGGCATGGCACCTTCTTCTAATTTGATGGTGTGATGGGTGAGTCTTGGGTCAAAGCCCTTTAAATCACTGTAATTCCAAGCAAAGACATCAGAGAACTCCTAACACAATAAAATGAAAGCCTACCTTTCTTGAATAGTGCAGACTTTTCCAAGTGCAAGCAGCTTGTCCTTAAAGATCTCAACCTTTTCATAATTCTCCTCTTTAGTTGTGATGCATGCCTTGTTTTTTCTAAATTGGTCATCTCCATTGAAGATGCTCTCAAGAGTAACCAAACCTTTAGGGAGATTATTGTTCTTTAATTGAACAATTTGATTACCATATTGCTACTGCAACTTCGCTTGGTTCTGTGTTGTGAACTCAGCTTCCTCTTGTAGGAAGAAAGCTATTTGCTGGTCATTTTCAAAAACTTGCCAATTTGTAATGTTGTCAGGGACAGAGGGTCAAATTATCACCCTTAAGTGGTGTGAACCACAGTCTTGACCTATTTCCTTAGAAACATCAAATTGAGCACCAATTGATGCTAGCCTATCTGCTTGTTTGTTCTGCTCTTTGGGAATGGAGGTGATATTGAAAGTGAAGAAATATTCCACCAAGACTTTAGCAAGGAATTATTGGTCAAATTCAGGCCTCTCACCTAATTTACAATTAGCTCGCTGTCTCCTAAAACTTGCAACTCCTTGATCCCTCTTTTTCTTGCCCATTCTAGGCCATGGATAAGAGACTCATATTCTGTAACATTGCTTGTGCAAGAGAATTGGAAACAGAAAGCTAAAAATTACCTATCCTTTAAATGGGAGACCAACATCACCCCACCACCAGCTCCCAGCCTACTTCTGGAACTATCAAAATATAGCTAACATAGGCCTAGGTCTTTTTGGCCTGCCTTCATTATATTTGGTATGAAGGTGCCCTCTTCATGCATGTAGTAGACTCTAAGGTCTGCCTCATCTATGAACTTGTAAGGATCATGTTTGAAGTTATCATTTCCCCACTCATCCAAGAGTAGGTCTGTAACTCCTTCAAGAGCAGAGGATGGAGATTGGTCTATCTAGGACTCTTATGGGTCGATAATGGTGTAACTGATGTTTGCTACCTTGAGCAAATATGGTTCTAGATGGTCTTTATAGAGTGGTTCAAATTTGATTTTTACCTTGGTCCCATACTTGGTTCTAAAAACTAGATATGACCAATTCGCTGCTAGATAGCCACCTATTTTTGATGTGAAGTCCCTGGACAAGCAAATTGTGAAATAAGGAGGAACATCCACTACCACTATATCATGGGGGATTGAGAAGGTTAGGCAAGCATGCAATGTCAAGCCTAAACCCTTCAAAATCCCAACTATTTTTGTAGGTGTCCCATCTAGTTGTAGGACTCCTTTGTTCATCTCTTCATATTTTAGTCCCATCTTGTTAACTATGCATTTGGGCATTACTGAAGTACTAGCCCCACTATCAATGATGCAGTTGTGTACCAATAAATCCCCTATGACCAAGGATACATAGAAAGGGGGAATTTTCTCTTCCTTCTTTACTTGACCTGAAGTGGAAGGCTATCCATTCGTCATCAAGACATTATTAGTGCTCGCTGGGACAGCTTGTCGATCTAGCTCATGTAATTCCTTCTTCAATACATCCTTCTATCTTAGAAGAGACAATGAATCCCATAAAGAGATGTTCATATGCAGCTTCTTCATTTGGTCCACTATATTTACCTAGGGACTGCCTCCCTTTAAGCTTTCTTTGGGGCTGATTTCGGCCTGAGCCATAGGCTGAGGGGCTGAAGGTGCAAATGGCTATCTGAAGTTTGGGGCCTTTGAATTGGAGTGCGATGGAGAAGGTGCCACTACTAATTGAGTGGTAGCCTAGGCTTCTCCCATTGATCTTCTCTTAAATCTTGTGTTGGCTATAACATAGTCAGCGTGATTGTCAGTAGTGCCCACATAATTCATTAAATAAAATTCCCCCTCTAGATGATTCATGAGGGTAAAATCTAGTTGGGCCTAATTACTGCTCGTACTAGGTTGAGTTGGAGCCTCAAAAATTTGGGAATGAGTAGCTACCTGATTGTCTACATTTTGGAAATAATTCATCATCTCATTTGTGTAAATAGCTTATTCTTGACCATATCCCATGGTCGAACAACTTGGTTGCTCCTATACTAGATTGTTCTAAACCAGCACCATGACTTTAGATGATGAAAGGGGGCCTATGTTGTAGTTTTGAAATGGCCTGGTTTGAGTGAGCTAACCCTATCCTTGATTATAGCCTTGAAAAGGGGGTCTAGGGGCTTGACCATAATGCTAATATTTGTGGTTCGACATGTTACTTTGAGCTTGCTGCCTTTTAAGACCTACAATTTCATTTAACATGCTCTGCAATAGACTCTTAACTTCATGAAGTTCATTGGATGGAATAGCACTAGTTTCTCAATGCTAGGCAGAGGGGCTAATGTGGGAGCAATGGTCTAAATTAGAGGTAGCATTTTTGGGAAAAGTGGCATGTGAGGCCTTGGGGCTATTTTCCCAGCTTGTACTAAGTAATTTTTAGCTACTATGGCTATGTCATAAGTAGATGGTAGTATATTCCCTCTCATGGATTGTATCATCATAGCAATATCACTATTTAAAGATCTTAGATAATACAGGAAAGCATAGCTGGGAGTTGGTCTTATCAGGATGGGAATTCTAACCTAAGTCTTTTGAAACCACATGTTGAAATCTTGCATATACTCATGTAGAGCTCTCTTTATGGTCATCAGTTGCTCAGCAAGCGAGAGGCCATCACTCTTTTCCCCAAAATGATCTGTCAACTGAGTACCCAATTCATTCCAAGAATGTATTAAATTTATAGGCAAGGTTTTGTACTAGTCAAGAGCCTTGCCTTTGAGAGACAATGCTAGCAATCTGATGGCAATATTTTCTTCTATTACATTATGAATATTACAGATGTTAGCAATATTCCTAATATGTTTGACGACTGTAATGGGCTCCTCTCCATCGAAAGAATGCACATTTTTCAGGGCTATTCCTAGAATTAGATCATAGTGTGGGAGATTCAAGGGGCTCTAACCATGAAAAGCCGCAAAAGGCAATGCCATAGTTGGGATGGGCTATAGCTAGGGTTCTACTATGTATGCATCCCTTACAATAGGTCTAGGAGGGTGGCTTGTTGGATAAGGATGGGTCCTCTCAAATCTTAGTCTTTTGGCTGAGTTCAAAGGCAACTCAACAAATTCAGAGGGAACCCCTTTAGAAGTAGACCTTATGGTGACTTTAGGCATAGAAAGTTAAGAAACTGGTCTTGATTTAAAAATTGAAGCTCTTACTAGCGGAGTCACTAGATACTAGAAAACTTGATTTGTTGTGACAGGACCAACATCAATCCTAAAATCTTACTGAGTTGTAAAAACTATGTCCCACTGGGCGTGCCAAAACTATTGACATTGGAGATTTCACCCTTGGTAGGAGGCTGAGCTCCTGCCTTCTCTTCATAACTATGGAAACTCCCCTCACCTATGGGACTGGTGAAGGTAGAGGGGAGAGTCTCTAGATAAGGGCTAGCTCCCTTTGATGCATCATGTTTGTTCTAACAAGTGCAAATATATATATATATATATATATATATATATATTGGGGGGGATGAAAAGGGAGAAAGATTGTAGGAAAATAAACTACTCTAAAGAGGTGATGCACCAAAATAAGATGACCTTCTCACGTCCACTCTTAAAACTAGATGAATGCATACATACGCTTCACACTTGGCAGAAGGACCAGACTGCAAAAGCTTGGTAGGGAGGTTTTAATAAAAACACAGAGAATAGAGGTTCACCAAAGGTGTTATGAGAGGCACACTTAAAAGGTAATTTCTCTATTTCTACACCCCAAATAGAACTCTCCTCCTGTCAATTACAGAGATGGCACCTTGTAGATGACATATATGCTGGTGTTGAACCTGTGAAAGCATCAAAAAATAATGACTGAACACTAACAAACACTCAAGACATACTCAGAAATGTCTATCCAAGATAGAGGTAAAAATGCATTTATTGATTCAGGTGGAATTTTTCCAGGGCTGCACCTTACAAATGTGGAAGATATCTTTTCTAAAATGACAAGTCCTTAATATATAGGAGAAGAAAAGGAGACCCCTTTTGGCACCCCTTTTTATAAGTGGCCTATTGCATCCTCTCATTGGGAAGAGCAAGTCACTCAAAACATTAATGAACTACACCCTTTGTTTGTTTGCAGTCTACTTTTTCAAGGTCAATACATGTTTTGTCTACTCATTAATGTGAAATGGAGAAACCAGTTGCACTACTAGCTATTGCATCCTCCAATGGTCAATTCATAACCACTATTTCACCTGCTAGAGTTACTTCTCAAATTGGCACTTCCTCTTGCCACTTGGACTAATTGCTTGTTCATTCCATGCTTGTTGCTTTGTCTTTTCTCAATTTTGTCTCTTCTAGCTCCCTTGGCCCTTGGGGGTGAACTTCTAGTAGGTCGCTACATTCTAGGCTCTCATGGTTAGCTCTCCCTCATTTTGAAAACAAATGACTATTTCATTGCACTAATTTTGGTGTTCTCACAGTTGTCATTGGTTTGAAAACCAAAGGCTAATTTGCTTTGTTAATTTTGATGGCCTCTGGGATGCCCTCGTCCCTGTCAAAATGTCATCGGGTCCTTCACTGGCTTTCTATGACCTTGCTTTCCTTGGCCCTCCCTATGGGTGCTCTTTTCCCTTTGTATCTCCTTAGCACCTTCCCAAAGGGAAAGTGACCCTCCAGCCTTTGAAAAATACCTTTAAATTTGGCTGAGAGTCCCTCACAAGGGCATCTACCCTTCAGGGTCCTTCGGTGGGTCCTTTGATCCTTTGGACGGTCTCTCGGGTTCTTGTGGGCTTTGTGTATTTTCCACAGACTTTTGTCTGCGGACATTTTCCCGCAGACAAAAAGTGTGCAAAAATTTTCCTCGAGTCTGTCTTTACCTTGAACTGCACCCAAATTCCTTCAGACTTTTTGTTCAAAGGAATTCCTTCAGACAAAAAGTCTGAAGGAATTTGGGACTTATACAAATTCAAATTTGGAAAAAATTTGAACTTACTTGGTCCTTTTCCATTGAGGTGCCTACCCTTCGCAAGGGTATTTAAACTTGAATATTGCCCCTTGACCAACTAGCATACCCTAAACCAAGCCATTGAACCAAAATGGTTCAATGGTTCAACCATTGTGCACCAATGAACTAGTGAACCAAGGCCGATGAACTTCTCCCTTTGAACCAGCTCATTGAGCCAAACCCATTGAATCAAAAATGGTTCAACAGTTCAATGGTTTAATGCTTGTTGAATCGAGATGTTGAAATTTAAGATGGACTTTTGAACCAAAGGTCATTGAACTACTTGAACCAGGGCATGAACCAAACTCATTGAACTTGTGCAACCTAAAAATGACTAGCATTAAATAGCAAGGGAAGAAGGGGACCAAATTTTTTGCCTGAATGCAAAATTTGGTCAACAGTACTATCCAAGGTCTTACACTACAACTCACAAGTTGAACACCAATGAGGTGAATTCTAAATAAGAGGAAAAATAATCATAAATATATAAAAGTGAAAGAGATATATAAGAATCAAAATGAAAACAAATTCTAAATATAATGTGTAAGGAAACCAAAGAACCCAAAGTTGATAATGATGATAGTAAAATGTGATTAAAAGAGGTAAAGTTCATAAAAATAAAGAAACATGAGACAAAAAAATATTAAAAAATATCTATGTTAATGTCTTTATCAAATATGAGCATGTAAAATACAAGTCTATAAGTCTTGAAAGGTTTCTTGAAGTTGAATTTGGTTATTATTATGCATTGTAAAATAAGACTAGGCATCATAATATGCCCTAGTGGCTAATTGGATGTAGGTATGGGCATTGTAATATGCCCCAAAGTCTGAAGGTATATGTAGATGGGAATTGCAAGATTCCCCAACATGTGAGTTGGAGTAATGTAACATTGAACCATTAAAATGGTTTGCATTGGGTTGGTAGGTACATTTGGAGATAGGTAAATGATTTGATTTGTTAGATTTTAAGGATGTTGAGTTTGACATAGGTTGTGTAGGGCAGGTATGAAGAGGTAAAGGAGGTAAAGGAGGACCATGAATGATATGATTTTTAGTATGCATTTTAACTAGGTACTCTTTTGGTTCATGTGACCTTTGAGGTTCGATACATGTAATGATATGTTTAAACTTGTTCATGTTAGAAATCATTTTCTTATTGGTGTAGGAAGAAGGATCAACTATGATTTTAACAACATTAGTGGATGAGGTGTAGGTATGGAATAAATATTTTTGTTTTTTAGGTAGTTGATGTTAATGTGATTGAGATTCTTTAGATTGAATTTTAGAAGCTTGAATATGGTCTTGATAACATTGTTTTGTGAGAGAATCAAGATTAAAATGTGGAAAAAGCAAGGAAGAAATAATAAATAGGTGAATATTATGAAAATACTCATGAGAATGACCTATATTAGCATGCCACTAATAAAACTTATTAATATTGTACCATTTTGGATGAGGTTTATAAGGATCAAATCTCATGGGTGTAGAGGATGGAAATTTATTCTTAAGTTGTTCTAGACTCAAGAGGGGTGGGTTGGGTTAAAATTGGTTGAATTAGATGCTCTATTTTGAGGTTGGGGAGGCTTGTATGAATAAATATTATGAGAAAATGATTTAGAATATTCTTTAGTAGTTATTTAAAATGTTTCAAATTGAGTCATAAGAATAAGTCATAAGAAAGTCTTGCCTTTTTTCTTGGTCTAAGGCTTCTTCTAAAGTTTTAGGGCAAAAGATTAAAACTTTGTATTGAAGGGAAGCTTTAAGAGTAGTAAAAATTAGTTTTAAAATAGTATAATCATTCATGTTATGGTCCACTTTATGAGAAAAAGACTTCCATGATTTGATGAAAGTGTGAGCAGATTCATTAGAAAGTTTCTTGACATTGATGAAATGGCTAAGTTAATTTTTAGGAATATCATCTTGTTGGAATTATTTCACTATATATTTGACTAAATCCTATATTTTTGAGATGGAATGTCTAATAATTTGCTTATACCATTCAATTACATCACCAATAAAGGTTTTGGCTAAGAGTTTGGTGGTATCCAAGGTGGTAGTTTGGACCCATTCCTTATATAGATTACCAAAAGACTTAAGAAATATAGTAGGGTCTTTAATCCCATCATACATGATAGTTTGAGAAATGTTTCCAATATATATGGATGCAATGAATGGTGATAAAGGTTCATTTTTAATATGTTGAAGCATTTTGCTATTCATTAGAAGGTTGATGGATGATATTCCCATTAGTATATCTAAGAGGAGGAGGGATAAAATTTTGATTTGGTTGAGACATGATGACTTGAGGTGGTTGAATACTCATGTGAAATAAATTTTGTTGCATTTGCATCATTTGGGAAACATTATTTGTTTGTATGATTCTCATTTCTTAAACTATTTGTGTAATAATTTGAGTTGTGTCAATTTATGCATTAGTATTTGAAGGTGGGGTATTAGTATTGTTAGGAGGAGGATTATTTGTAGGTGTAAGATTCCCAACATTAGTATTAGTTTTTTTAAGTATGGTAGAAGAAGGAAGCTTGGTAAATCCACCATTCTTATTAGAAGTGTATATATTAGTATCATCAAGGTTTTTGAATGATTAGGAATCATCTAGATTATCAATATGATTGGTTTAAACCATGTTAATTTATTAAGTGATAATGTTTGGTGCTCTTATTATGGGTATAACAAGAGGATTGTCAACATTGGTTATAAGAGGTGGAACATAATGTGAGGTTCCAAATTTTGAGGTAGATGGGTTGATGAGTTTATAATTTCTAGGTTTAAAAGGTGTAAAAGTGGTATAAGGTATATGATTATCATGGTTTGGGATTTATCAATGAGGATTCTCTAGATCTACCATATAGTATGGGGTAGATCGATATTGATAATATTTAGAACCATGTTATGAAGAGCTACACCATAAAGAATTTTCTTCTATGGTGGACAAGTAGGGTAGGAGAGAACAACCCATGTACATTTAGAATGGGTTGAGATTATCAAGAAAGAATTTGATAAGAACCTTAATGATGCCAAGAAAGAGTGGATATCAGAAAACTAGGAGGAAAAATAGGGATTAAACTGAACAAATAGAGGGACAATGTTGAATGATACTAAGTCAACATAGTTGACCTAGTATGTTAGGAGAAAATTTTAAATGATAGTAAGTCAACACAATTGACTTAGTATGTTAAGAAGATATTTATGAATGATACTAAGTTGACACAGCCAACTTAGTATGCCAAGGACACATTTTTTAATGATACTAAGTTGACATAGTCAACTTAGTTTGCTTGGGAAACAGGGAAATTAGTCTATAAAAGACTATGTCAATAGAGATAATAGTTTTCTAAAAATAGGAAAAAAATTGAAATGTACTTTGAAAGTAAGAAATGGAAGTAAACACACAATAAATTGGTTTAATTAAGATGATCTAATTAAGGAACATAGCACACAAGGTTGCACCAATGCTGGCCAATGCAAGTTTTTACAATACAATATACAATTGAGAAAAGAGAAAGTAGCCAACTTGGAAAGTAAATACTATCTAAGTGGTCATCTTAAATATTTTTAGATTATTATAAAGTGTAATTTTAAGTGTGATAGAGAAGTTGGATAAAAGTAGGAAACTAGAAAGAAATCTAAGGTTAGTTTTAGGATGTTTAGGCTGAAAGGGATCTATGTTGACAATGGTACTAGCTTAGTATTAGGGCCTACCCCCTCACTTAACACACCAAAAAAATAAGGGTATTGGGTTCTTAGCCAATATATACCATTAACCACATGTTTATACTTGTCTATAAAATCAAGTCAGCTTCCCCCTTGGTGATGAAATCCAAGTAGGTAGGCCTTGGGTAGATAATTGTTAAAATATATTTCAAGATTTTGTGATTTGGTAGTATATGCATAAAAGAGAAAATAGTGTAACTAAATAGTATATTTAAAAACCACCTAATTAGACTATGTGATCTATTTAAGCATGAAAGCAACTAAAAATTGAAAGTGTGAATTAATTACAAGCATATAAGTGTTAATTATAACTTTAAACACATTATAGTGTCAGTTTAGATGATAGTATATGTAGAGATTATAGAATAGAGTCGATAGTGTCTATACTATAACATTAAAAGAAGGGTCTAAAAAATAACTACGTCGATAGTGTTAACCTAATCTTCTAGATAGAAGATAGAATACAGAACTAGGTTAATAGGGTCAACCTAGTTTGTTGTATAGGGGCAGTTTTAAAGACTACAAACTATGAAAAATAGAACTATAATGAATAATATAAATGATAGAGAAGGAAAGAAAGGAACCTTGGTGGGTTGGAGGATGAAAAATAAAATGAGATTATTGTTGAAGTACCTTGATTTATACTTGAAAATTCTACCAACTAGGTTGACTGGGCCAACCTAGTTTTACAGTTCCCTATTTGCTAAAATTTGTAAAAATGACTAAGCTAGTAGTGTCAACCTAGTATGTTTTTTATAAGTGTAGAAGAGTACTCTATTGATAAGGTTGACCTAGTAGTCTATTCTAGAAGTCTAAAAGTGTATTGTGTCAATAAGATTAACCTAGTAGCTTATACCTAATGAAAACTTGCATAAATAGAATAGAGTTGTATTGATGTGACTGTGTGTTAAACTTATGCATAGAAGTTATATAAATACTAAAATTATCAATCTAGTATCATAAATATATAAAAATAATAAATAAAATGATAAAATAATGAAAAATGTGATATAAAACCTATAATTTTTAGATTCACATTAGGTTCACCAAAATGTATGCAATCATAAATGCATCATGTGTATAAATAAATCCTAACTTGGGTTTAAGGTGAGGAAAAGAGGTATAAATTTTTTAAAATGACTGGAGGAGTATGAAAAAAATGAGTAATAGCTTATGGAATGGTTTTAGGAACTAGTTAGATTGGTAATAAGTGGTAATAAGAGATATCACTCCTGTAAAGCAGCAATGGTCTACCCACCCCTTTCTCTATGTACCCCTTAAGGCATGCACTTAGAGAGATTGAGACTCGACAGGTTCCTAAAATATAAATAGCATTAGTAATTGATAAAAGTTTAAAAATATTATGTGTATATAGAGACTAGCTAGTAAGTGCATGCATCAACACTGGTTGAGGTGATAACCTCATTTTTTAATTGAATGCTTGTCTAGGTATACATTGTTGATTTGTCCATGGTTTTTTATTTGGTTGTGACACTCATGGTTGTTATGATTTCTAATATTTTGGAACTAAATTAGTGGTCCTCATTTTTTTGGATGTGTTTTTCCAACCCATATCATCATATGTAGATTAGCAAGAGCTCTGGGAATAAAGTGATTTGGATTTTGATTATAATAAAAATTATTTTCTTATATTTATATTTAATGAAGATCTTATATTGGTTGGATAATTTGTTTCAATTAATTCTTAATAATAGGAAGAAGGATACATTTTTTTGTGTCATGGTCATTTATAATACCACACACACACATATATATGTCCTATCTAGAGGAACTCTTAGAGGGCATGTTTCAACCTACATTTTGGGTAATACATAGCTAGAGGTTCAATAGTGGCATTAAATTTTGATTGCAAGACATCTATTGTGGTGTTTATTTAAACCAAAATATTTATTTTAAGTTTTGATAAATCCTCCCTGAGTTATCCTACATCATTGCTTCATTTCCCTATTTTTAGCTTTCTAATACTAGAATTTATTCTTGAATAGTACCTACATAGTTAAACAATTTCATTGAGAGTTAGTTTATGCACATCTCCTTTTCCCATTAGGTTTAAGGAATCTTGAGCATCATCATCTAATATTTTTAATAAAACTATCTTTTTGAGGTCTTCATTCAACTCATATCCACGTATTCTATAGACAAAGAGAAATTGGTCTAGATAATCTTTAATATTTTAATTTTTTTTGTTTTATATAGAATAATTCCTCCTTTCTATCTCTTACCTTGAAATAGTTCTAATATTTTTTTAATAATTCATTTTATATTTCATTCCATGAATGAATGGAATCTAGATGCAAACCATAAACCACCTAATAGTTAAATCCTTAAGTGTATAAATAAATAGTTTCATTTTTTTATTATTTGTTTTGTAGTCATAGGCTTGAAATAATATTTTGAACTCCACCAATAATTGGTTAGGATATTCCATTAAAATTTTCCTAATGGTAATTAGTATGGATGGGGATATTTTTTTCATTAGGGTATTCTCATCTTGGTCTAGGACAATAGGATAGGTGAAAGTTCTCCCTACTGGTCGAGCCTATCTACCTTTAGCCTATTTTATGAATTCAATATATTTCTGAGATTATCTACCATGTTTTCCCAATCAATGTTATAAATATTTTTCTTGGGAGGTGGTGAATCATCAAAAGTCAAGGATTTTTTTAGTGGTGAATCTTTGTTAATTCACAAATATTTTGTTTTCTAAAATCTAGATTTGGATAATTTTTTGAACCCAAAAAGGGCACTAGGTCACCAAAAATTTTAGGTTTCAAATATGATTTAGAGGTCATCTAGCCTACCATTGATAATTAATTCCATAATTTTGACTATAAATCATCATGCCATACATTTTACACTATTTTTCCAACATATATTATAAACTAAATATCTAATATATTTCATAGATGATTGAGATCAAAAATTTAACCTACCCCAAAATGACTACATGGACTTAAAGGTAAGGCAATAACCATAGGGCCTAGATAATGAAAAAAATTAGAAGGTGTTCATAGGTTTTGGATGGAGTCCATCAAGGATAGATAGTGATTAGGTAGATTAGATAACACCCATAAGGCCTGGTCATTGTATACAGGGTCTATATGGTGACTAGATAAATTAGACACCATCTATAAGGTTTGGATGCCATCCACCTAGTCTAAACAATGACCAAATAAGTTGTACAATGTCTATAAGGTCTAGTAATTATCAGCAGGGTCTAGATGGTGATGAGATAAATTAGATGATGTTTACAGGGTCAAGATGTTATCCATAGCATTTAGATGGTGACCAGATAGAGTAGACAAAATCCATAAGGTCTAGATTTCATACACAAAGTCTAGATGGTGATGAGATAGCTTGGATGACTAGATAGACTAGATAGTGTCCATATAGTGCCCACTAGCTCTAGATGGCATCCACAGACTCCAGATAGTGTCCATAAACTTTGGATGACATCCACAGACTCTCTAAAGACCCTAGATCTTGTTTGACAAATATAGATGCTATCTAGAAGATAATACATATGATTTACCTTCCTAATGAATCTACTTTACCTTTAATTTGCCTCTATTTCAAAACTGGCTTTTCAATATTCACCAAAAAATTACATAAGGATTTTTCTTAGGGCCCCTTAAAAAACCCTTGATATTCTCAGTCAATGCCATATACAAAGTGAATGAAAATGTGATAAGGCTAGTCTTGAGGAGGAAATAAAAGGGAAGGTGGGGAACTAAGCTTGGATAACATTATATTGGCAATATCAATGGTAAAATGCCTATGGGAGGATTGGGGATCCCTTATTTCTCATCAAGAGTGTTAAGGGAGTTAACAATGAGATGTGGGATGGGGGTGGAATGGAACACTTCTACTATGAGTTTTGTAATGACACTTTGTTAATTAATTCTAAGAATAAGAGATTTAACCCTAGGGAAAAGATAGGGTCTAATTAGATCATAACGCTTTGGAAGTGTCAAGAAAGAGAATTTTTTTTTTACTATGTGTGTAATGAAGTGTATGAGTTTATATCTCATATTATTAAAAATGGTATACTTACTATTATGAAATGTGGTAGAAATATTTTTGAGGCTTGTGCTCATCTTGACAAGGCTTTTCTGAATGTTTTAGAATTGTTTTTACAATATTTAGAAAAGGAAATGAATTATTCTACTTACTGAAAATAAAATAATGAAAGTAATAAAATAATGAATACTAAAATTAAATGAAATAAAAATTCTTGTTTTTTTAATTTTTCAATTGTTTTTAATTCATGCAAACTTAAAATTGAAATTCCAAAAGAAATATACAAGTGTTGAGTTTTCTATTTTTCCTAGGTGTGAGATGCTTTGTCTAATGAAATATAAATGAACTAAACTAGATTTTTTATTCCTTTACTATAAAAATAAGGTGATATAATAATATTCAATATATAATTTCCTAACATTCAATTGAAAAAATAAATCTAAAACCCTAGCAAACACTTTTACTAAGAATTTAAAAATTATCTACACGCATGTAAAGCTAGAGACTAGTTTTGAAAGTTTTCCAATGAAATTAAATGATATATGGATGAAAGTATGCAAATATAATATTCTTATTTTATAAATATAATTATATAAAACAATTTTATTTCAATATACAATAACAAAATTATATATCTAGTATGCTAGGTTTTGATTGTCTAGATTGCTTAGGTTTTTTTTGTGTGAGTGTGTGAGAGATTGTTTGTGTATGGAGGTTTTTATAAAGACTCAAAGATGACCAAATACAAATGATTTTTTTCCAAATATGAAATAAAATGGGATTGGGTTTTGTAGGGATTGAAAATACCATTATTTTATTCAAAATTTGGATCCAATATTCATCTAAAAATGAGATACTTGTAGAATAAGGAGGGTGTAAGCATGAGTTTGACTAAGAGCTAAACTTGGGAGGGACAAGGATTGATATAAATAAAATTATAAGTGATATGGGACATCAATAGGGTGATAAAAAATAAAAAAAATGAAAAAATGCGAAGAAAAACATGAAAAATGTGTGAGAACTCAAGTATTGGAAGCTAAAATTGGAAGACATGTAAATTGTCATGAGATTGCCACTATTTGTAATTGAGGAGATGAAATTTCCACTTAAAGTGACAAAACCACCTCTTATTAATACAAAATAACCCTTTAATATAACATAACCATAAAAAATATAACACCAATATGGTGGTGGTTTACAAAACCACCATGGCATAATGTGTTCACATAAGGTAATTTTGTCAAACTAGGGGTGGTCTAGTCATAAAAACTAGTGGTTTCATCTTGAATGGAGGAGATAAAAAATTAAGGCCAAAAAAATTTAAAAAATTATTAAAATCTCAAAAGAGGGCCAAAAGAGAAGTAGGGATCAAAGTGTCAAAGAGAACCATGCTTAAGTGTATTTTTGAGATCATTGCATAATCATTAAATTTTTTAGAAATGTTACACCTTGTATTTTTTGGGTGCATACATATTCGCCCTTGGAATGACACCTCACCATGAATGGATGGGGATGTGGTTATAAGTAGCGGTGCACTGAAGGGAAAATGAGGGATAGGAAACTTACCTTACTTATGTGGTGCAATGAAGCCAACTAAGACTTCATTTTAACCTACATATAAATAGATAAAAATTAAGTGGTGTTTAACAAAAAAATGAAAAACATACTAATTAATTAGAACATGGAAAAGAATAATTATTGTGTATGCAGGGGTGAGTATGCTTCTTGAGGGATAAGAAACTTACCTTACTTATGTGGTGCAATGAAGCCAACTAAGACTTAATTTTAACCTACATATAATAGATAAAAATTAAGTGGTGTTTAACAAAAAAATGAAAAACATACTAATTAATCAGAACATGGAAAAGAATAATTATTGTGTATGCAAGGGTGAGTATGCTTCTTGAACCATCCCATTGGGGGACTAAATCTAGCATTTCATGACCTATACCTACAAAATGGAAAGAGAAGCAAACATGCCACAAGAAACTAAAACCATTAAAATTTGTTAATTTTTAGATGTAAATCATGTTATTTTAATAATAGTAATATCTAAAAGAATGAAATATGAGTTTTAAAGGGAAAACTACCAAAAATTGAAAAGTTATAAAACACAATAGCTATAGTCAAAAGGCCTTTATATTCAAAAACTTGCCAAAAATAGAAACCATTTGTGCAAATTGATTTCAAAGAAATATGAGCCCTAGATTCATAATGATGAATTATTCTAGGAATCATCCAAATTGATGAGCATAATGAGAGGATGCCAAACATACCAATAGGAGGAAAAATGGGCTAGGTTCAAGTTAGTTTTGACTATTTTTGTGTTTTTACACCAGTTCTAAATTTTGGTCAAGATTTCTTAAAAATCTGTTAAATTCAAAATTTTCTTACATGAATAGGTTTGGGATGGTTGTTATGCTAGGAAAATTTTAAATTTTGTTAGATTTTGGTATAAATTTGGATTTTAGGGGGTTTTTGGGTAGGGCGAGGCCACATGATGAAACTACCATGTCAAGATAAAACCATCAAATGTCATAGATCTATAGTTACACTGTTGACATGTTGGTTACATGACCACCATAATAAAAAGGTAGGGTGATGACACAACCATTTCCAGCATGATAATATCATAATTAAAAATTGTGAAAATAGTGCCACCCACAAGATTAGGGGTAGTTTCATAATTATCACTTGCAAAAGTTGGTGATTTCATCCTCAATAAAAAAGAAAGGTCTAGATTTAGTTTTTGAGGCCAAAAAATAGGTTTTGGGGCTGATTAAAGGTATATTCTTAAGCAGGGGGATACGTATAATGGAGCTAGGATAGAGAGAAATATTGGTTATCATGGATCATGGATTTACTAAAGGTTAATGATTTGGTTATTCTAGAAAGAGCTGGGATTAAACAGATTACTCAGGGGCAGATCATGCCCATGTAAAGTAGGTGGATATGTGATATTTTCACCAATTAAGATGTTGACCATAACACCTTCTAGTTTTCATAGGCTACTAGAGAGTGGATGATCACTCTCATAGATGTTTATCATATCATAGGCTTACTAATGATAAGTTGGTTAGTGACCTTATAGGAGGACATAAATAAGGTACTTGCTTTTGGCTAGGTGGAACATTTTGGGTTTGTGGGTCCACCTGATATGGGTGTGAAATGTGGAGTCAAGATTTTGGGGGTTGAGGGATCTACTATCTCAAACCTCTAAAAGGTGATCATTGGGATCTTTGCCTCTTATCTAATGAGAAACAAGGGCACAAATAAGTAATTATAAAACTAATCACCCATCTTGTATTAGATTGAGGATAAGGGTATTCATTATTCATGGGCTCAAGAGATCTTTACTTGCACATCCTATATAAGATCATGTGGTTGGGTGTTCTCTCAATCATCCATCCCACACTCATTATGAACTAGGTATTTTAGAGGATGATCCTATACTAGATAGGGGTTATAGTTAGAGATACCAAGGCTATCAGATCCTCATGATAGATAAATGTCACACCATTTAGAGAATTGATTTAGGTGGTTAGGACATTGAAAATGGCCAATCTAGTGGCCTTGTCATATTAAGGGATGGTGGGTTAATGGATTGATGGAGTATACCTTGTAGTGGATATTAGAGTGCAATATGTTAGAGATAGTCTACTTCAAGTTGAGGTGTAACCCATTGATAAGGTTTCAAAATAATTTGGAATGCCTTTTTTAGGTAACCTCTCCATGCCTCCAATAGTGTAAAAGGGCATTAGAGAGGCTAAGGCTAGGAGACTTAGGAGACTAACTTGACATCCATTAATACTAGGATTCACTATTATGAGGGTGGTTAAGATGACAAGGGCATAAGGAGGACCATATTAATATCCTACCAGAGGAGGGGGAGATTATACACCTATGGATATTCTAGTGTCATGCCAAAAACAATAGATTTCATAACCATCACCACCAACACCACCACCATAACAAGATCCCTTACAACATCAATAGGCTATGGGTAGAGAGGATCTAAAGTTTATTGAGATGGATAAAGAGGGATATGAGGAGGAGGAGTATAAGGTTGATTGGGACCCTGAATGGCATGAGGTTGATCTAGGTAAAACAATTCAATTATTCATTTTAGCTATTTATGTACTTCTTTTTAACATTGTTATTTAGCTGATATGCTAATTTTATTTTCATATGATTAGATCTAATGTATATATATTTCCTTGTGGTTATATATACATCCATGGGATAGAGTAATATGATCAAGGACACCCTAATGAACCTATTTTATGTAGAGGTTGACATGACTCATGACTAACTATTAGCAAATCTAGGACTACCTATTAGGATAGGCACAGACACCAATGTTTTTTTCCCTATCCTACCATGCATTTGTGACACTAGATAGTCTAAGAGTAGAGGTTAGTGTATTAGAGGTGAGAACAACTATGGTGGAGGATTTGGTACATGGTTTTCCTAATGATATGGTTTGTAGATGGGGTTAGGCTTCTTTGCATCAATGGATAGGGGAGTAGATAACATCCTAGGCAGGGACCAATAAGAGACAATCTAGGAGCCACAATCCTTGTCATTCTTCAACATCAAAGCCTTTCTAAAGGAGGAGGACAATATCCTAGATTCATCTATTATATATATATATATATATATATATATATATATATATATATCTATTTTTTATTTTAAGACACATTGCCCTTTATGAAGGTGATCGTACTAGAGACATGATTATAAAAACTCAACATTATTATGATATATATCAAGATATTCTAGTTTATTTTAGTGACTTGTCATGAAGTGTTATGTGTTTAATTTCCATGTATTCTCTTTTAGTTTATGCACTTTAGATGGCTAGGCATGTGATGATATACCAAGCATATTTATGTTTTTGGTAATGATATAGATATTGCTCATATATGTGAGATTATGCAAACAAAATATATGTAAATGATATAATGGAAAATGATGGATATGTGTAACACTATAAATGTGCTAACAAATATTTTTTAGGTGATTAAAAAGTTATTTTTTTTACATAACATATGACTTTAAATTTATAACAAAGGAATAAAATGGGAAGCATGATATCCATGAGATGGCAAAATGAAAACTATACATTAAACTTCACACAGACAAGGAGGATGACCTAATACTTATGAGCAAATGGGAAAATGAAATTCTTATTAAACTTACAAAATAATAACTTTATTGGATTTATTTAGAGGTAACTATCCTTGATAGAATTGGTAAATGAGATCAAATTACCATATTTAGCATAGACATGTAAACAAGTTTTTTGGAGAACTTTTATTAGACACTTTCTAATTTGCCATTGCTTTTACATTAACATTTTAATTTTTCTTTGTGACCCCTACACTTAGTTTCATGTGACTAGGAAGATACATAGCCTCATTACCAAAGATTAGATGTAGGTAAGTAAGGGAATATTTTCCCAATGCTAATCCAACACACTAGTAAGATACGAGCGCTCAACACTAAAGATTAATGAAGGGTGAGAGATGTGAGATTTGAATTTTATATGCATAATATTTTGATTTTCATATTTGTGTCTTTATTTCTATTTGTCACATTTTTTTGTAAGGTCTTTACCCAAGATCTTGGTCCCATGTAACAATTAAGATACAATAACTCATCACCAAAGACCAATATAGGTGAGCAAGGCTACATTTATTTTGAGTATGCTATTTTTTTTACTTAGAGTTAGTTAACTATAAGAGGAGAATCTCATGGACAAATTTATAGACTAGGTTGTAGGCTATCATTTCTAAGCTTTTCACAAATGTTTTAGGGAAAGAGATGTATACTCTACTCATAATAATTAAGATAAAAACCAATGTGATGATGATTTTGATAATTTTATCCATAAGATAACAGGGTAATGTGAAAATGAAATGAGATGATAAGCTGCACTTTGAAATCTTTCATTGTGTGAGCTAACAACCAAATAATCACCAAACACTACATCTTCTATGCAAAACAACATGTAGATAATGGAAAATTCAATGTAATGAAGGCAATGTGAAATGAAATTACAAAATTTAAAAGTGTTTAAGTGTAAAAGGTTCACATATTAAAAAAAATCCTTGATCTCTATAGTTCATAATCAATATGCTTTATTCTTAAAATCTTCAGTCACTAAATAAGGACCTAACCAATTATGTCTAAACTTTCAACCTTCTCCTTTCTTTTTATCTATTTGATTGTCAAGCCTTAGGACAAGGTATCATAATGGAAGCATCAGTGGTGTATCTAGAATATAAATTATTTAATTCATGGACATGGTCAAAATTACTTCTATCATGTCAATATCTTTACCACTTACAATTTTTTTCTTCAAATTCATCCTTTAGTAGGTTTTGAGGAAGTTCTACCCCTTTCCTTAAGATAAACACTTTTGGTTTAGGGTTTTCTTTGACCTCAAATAGATTTGGGGGTTTTGTTACACCATTGGTGGGTTAGTGATAATTTATGTGTAACCCTTGTTGTTTATTCATGGTTATTTGAAGGGCATCAAAAGGTTTGGGATCCCCTTGGGCTATAAAAACCTTTCCTAAATGGAGGAATTGAATTTGATAGAAGAGGGTATAAGGGATCACCTTTATCATAGATATACATAGCCAACCTAAAACCATGTTGTAATTAGTGTCTTTATCAATTACATATAATTTTATCAACATAGTCTTGGGACCTAGGCTAACAAAAAGCATGATGGTTCCTATGGAGGTGGATTTCAGATTGTTGTAGCTTTAAAGAGTGTTATGAGTCATTAAACAATTGGTTTATTCATAAATCAGCTTCTAGATAAATGAAAACATGATTATGTTAACCATTTCCCCATCATTGACCATTGCTCATTTCTCATAATTATTATCCATACTTATAAATAGAATGTTGGATCTCCCCTCCTAGCCATCTTATAATTAGGAAGGAGACTTTTAAAGTTGATGAAATAACCAATGCCCTCAACTCCTACCCTAGTGGAAACATATCAAGTTCTATATGATTGATATTTGACTAAGGTAGAGGAGTAACACTAGTTGTGTATCCCAACCCTAGGGTATTGAGTAACACTAAATGGTGGGTGGATGAATTCTTGAAAATGTCTTTATAAGATACACAACTAAGTCATATTTTCCCATAGGTTTAGGAATTACATGAAGTTCTAAAATATTTTAAAGGTGAGGAGTTGTGGGATAATATTCCCTTGTGTGAGTGACAATATTTGCTTCTTACTTTTTTAACTCCACCTAGTCTTCCCATGGGGTCCCAATCGGGGAACCACATCTAGGTTGGTTGAGCCAGAAGTAAAAGCTTCAACATCATAAGTGCTAGCCAAGGGAGCTTATTTTTACTAGATAGGTTAGTTTGATGGATTACCTTATGATTGGCTTTGGGTAATGCACATCTAGTGATTTGAAAAAGGCTTTTAAAAAATTTGTAAGTTTTGGTTCTAGGGTGTCACATGACCATTTTGTTGAGCCTAAGGGTTTGTATTTACATTCCCCATGAATATGCCAAAAAACATTTGCCTTTGGTATTTAGGGAATCTTTGAATAAAATTATTATACTCCTTATAAGCATGAGTATCATGTTTGATTAATTTATGAAAAAGGTAATAGACATTGAGATCATACTCCTTAAGTCCCTGATTTTATCCTTATTGACCAAACCTTTTTTTATTGTTCCCTTGATGAAAGGGTTGGTTTTAGAATTATGTAAAGTGGTTAACTTATTAGAATTGGTTTCGATTGAGAATTTGGAATTGTATGTTGTATGGTGGATGGCAATCAAAATCAACCACATGAACTATAAGGGGAGGATTTTAGTTCCTCATACCCACATTATTATTTATGTTATTGTTGTTCATGGGTAGTGGTTGATTGTTGTTGATAGGGTTTGGTTTATTATTTTTATTAGTCACACCATCAGTAGTGGCATTCCAATTTCTATTGAGAACCTAAGGGACTTGATTGTTAACATTATTTTTCTTCAAATTTTTAAAGCTCCAATTATTTTGGTTAATTCATGTTGGCTCCATAGGTTTAGTGTCCACTATCAATGGTTACTTGGTCAATTCATAAAATGCTCTCAAGTGCTTCTTCATAGGATCAATAAGGGAAATTTTAGAAATCTCCCAGTTTCTTTGTTAAGGGAGTGAATAAAGAGATCACATAGCTCTCTTTGATCCATGTTTAGTGTTTTATTAGATGAATATAGAACATTTTTCCATATCATAATTAAATATGAAAAAATAATTATTTTCTTGTTTAATGTGAAGGAATTATTGATTGCCAATCTTAAACAACTTGTTCATATCAAAGGCTTTAATGAATTCTGCCTTGAGCTATGTAAATAAATGGCTAAAAGCCTTAGAGAGGTGATAATAGGAGTCAAAGTCAATCCCTTCTAGTGTTTTGGGAAATATTTTCATAATAGCCCCATCCCAAGGTAATAGTTACCTAAAAATAATGGCATGTGATTTAATTTGTGTATTGGGATCTCCATACCCTTTAAATTTAAGAAGTTTAGGTAGGGGACATGGTAGAATAACTCCTCACATGTTCTAATCAATTGGCTCTTTAAGATATTTATCATAAGTCCCAATAGCACCAAAGCATGTTAAATACATGGTAAAATAAGATGAAATAGATGGGTTTGAATAGGGGTTGTTTATATAACTGCTAGGAGGAAAGGAGGGTGCATAATAAGGTGGTGTATAATAGATCATAAAATAATCATAGAACTAGGTAGAATTTGAGAATATGTGATAGTAGGGAAGAAGAGTGTTACAAAAAGGGTTAGGTTATTGTAGAGGAGAAGTGTAAGTGAGTGGCATTTAATTTAGAGGAGTGTAAAGTGGAAGATTGTTGGTTTATAAAAGGGGAGTGTATGTGGGTGACATATAACTCAGAGGGATAGAGGGTAATGGATTGTTAACCACAACGTTTTTTGGAGGAGTGTATATGAACATAATTCCAATTATAACTTATTTTAGAGGTTGATAAGGTGGAGGGATGTTGTAAACATGTTAGAGATTCCATCAGTTAGAATATCCCCTGGGTGTTGGTTAGAAACATAGTTAGGAGGAAGTATGGAGGATTGTAGTTTTGGCAGATGGTAATACATTATTGTGAGTGGTATGGAGGAGGAATGACCATGGTTAGGAGGGTTGGAGTTCATTCCTTGATGTAGAGATATTTGGTTATTCTCTAAATCATGATTGTGACCCACCGAAGCAGAGATGAGTTCATTACAAGTATTGAGTGGTATAGGGTCTAGGGCCCTCCTTTGTCAGAGGAGTTGTAGGAAGAGGTTTGTAATTTTTGAAAGGTTGATTTGTGGCAGAAGATTTGAGGGGAAATAATGAATTTTGTTTTAGTGGGTTGGAGGTATTCTAGTTGTTATTAATGGGGGTGCAATTATTTGCATTTTATTTATTTCATCTTCAAAATAATGGATTCTCCTAATATATTGATCATTTATAGCAGAGTTTTCCACATCTAGGTTTTATAAACTAAGGGCCTTATTGCCACATGAGGAGTGGGTCCACTCCCGAAAATAAAATACATGTTGTCAAAATTTAGATGGTTGATTCTACTCTTTGATATGTCCCACACTTTGTGGATTGGTATCTTAGACCTAGTTTATGAGTTAGGGTTGGGATAGTCATGAAATTGGTATTCTATGTTTTGGTTGGAACCATTATTGTTCTAACTGAACAAAGAAGTTTCACTAGGGATTTGTTGACATCTCTTATAGCCTCTTAAGGCCAAGAGATCCTCTTGTATCTTATCTAGACATAATCAAAATAAATGAAAGGAGAGAGAGAGATACAAGAAGAAAAGAGAAAATAGGAGAAAAAGGGAATGATAAAAAGATAAACCTTTCACATTGGGTTCACCAATTTATGTACATGTATAAATAAATAGGATAACCTATGAACTTGACTTCTCAAGGTTTGGCCAAGATAACTGATGTAATAGAGAGATGGACAAGTGAATCTATGGATTGAGTTGATTGATTTGAGGAATGGGGTTTTGGATGATGGGTGGTAAGGTATGATCATGATGATCCTAAAAGATATCTACATAATCATGGTGTTTTTTGAGTGAATCTAATTGCGAAGAGATGAAACTCAAAGATTCCTCTATGTCAGTGATGATAAGATAACAAAGTTTCTAATCAATACTAGGAATAATGAAGTGGGTATAATTAGGTTAGATGACTTAGGGGATTTGATCAATCCTATCAGGGTAGATATGCCTAGTCAATTTCATACACAAAGTGAATAAAAATGTGATAAGGCTAGTCCTAAAGAGTAAATAAAATGGAAGGTGGGTAGCTAAGCTTGGATAATGTTGTATTAGTGACCTTGGTTTTGAGGTAAATTGACTATTAGAAGATTATGGATCCATTCTTACATGTCAAGTGTGTTAAGGGAGTTAACAATGAGATGTGGGATGAGGGTGGAACAAAATACTTATAATATGATTTCTACACTAATGTCACTTTGTAAATTGCTTCCAATAACATGAGATTTAACCCTAGGGAAAAGATAAGAGTAACAATGTCACTTATGGAGCAATGTCACTTGTGTAGGGTCAAATTTTAAATGAAGATTTTGAGAGAGAAAAGGGAGATGGGGATGGTCATGAGGGTTTACTATAGATTTAGAGTCTAGGTGTGGCTCCTTCAATCAAGATTGGCTTGACCCTTGATTTACATAGCCCAAGGGTGGAAAAATCTAGTTCTATGGTCAAAGGCTGGTTGGGAAAAGGAGAAAGATGTGTGGAATTTAAGAGATCTTAGGTGGATGAACTAAAAATAAAGGTGGTAGACCATTTCAAGAACTTCAGGTATCTAAGGATGTTATAGATGATATTTTATGATTATATAGCACCTTAGTCTTTTACACTTGGCAAATTTAGACCTTGGTTGTTCCTCTCAATTCTTCACCTTTCCCATTTTCACAAGTCTCACATCTACTCTATCTTTGTGCTCATTGTCATCTCTCTTTTTATGTATAATCTTATATTGATGACTTAGGTCTTCTATCTTGACCATAATACTTAAAATATTCTTATCTTTTAGCTCTACAAGTTCTTTACCGATACCTACTTTCTTACTCCCTAGACACTAACATTTGGGATAGATAGTAACATCAATGTTATTACCATAACATGATGTAAGTCTCTAATGCCCAAAATTCATCAAATTTGAAAATTAAATATATCCTAATAGTCATCCTAAATGCTTTAATGCAATTTATTACTCCAAAGGGATTGATATACATACAAGATCAACCCTCATTCATTCCTCACCTATAGAACCTATGAACACAATAAAAATACCAAAAAACATTAAAAAAAATCAATTGATCAAAAAATTCCTTATTTATTCCTATTTCCATACTAGTCATAGAGATTTCACATCTACAGGTCTGAAGTGCTAAAGGAGCAACCCAAGAGCCCAATTTTCCAAGTTATAACCTAGGGCATTATTGTACTTACTTTGCAATATATTTTATGATTCACACACAAGCCAGCACATAAGGGTTAACTACATTAGTTTTAGGCCCTCTTATAGATTATTTTCTATGTATATAATGCCCACTAATAGTGGGATATTTGGGGTAGATTGACACCATGTACACATTAACCCATTTCCACCTAAGGTCACATTGAAGATGAAAAATTAGGGTTTTGTCATTTTACAATGAGTGATAGTCCATGATCTATATCTAAATCACCTGAGGGAAGGTGAAGAAAAAAGCAAAAGCATCTAGGTGGTTTCATCTTATTTTAGTAGATATTCCATATAGGACACTAGCATCAAACTTAGACAACATAATTGGCATAACCATCCTAAGCTGACATTACTGTCCAGAGAGCTACAAGTATTAGAGACAAAATATGATGATGGTTGTAGAACCTCCTTCCCACCTAATTTTAGCCTATTCTAGATCTAAAACCACATTATCATAAAAACAAGCTAATTACTTCACTTCTTTATCATTTATATATTTAGCATAGTTTTAATTTCCATATTTAGACTATCTAAGCATAATAAATTTAGTGTATGCTTATATTTGAGTTTAGCATATAATTAGCTTACTATAGATCTAATTATCACCCTTATGCCATTTCATTTATATATACCCTTTAATACATTCTAGATAACCCCATTATAGATCATTTTAGGGTTAAACATTTGGTGAATCCAATATCTGAACATCAAAACTCTAGGTCACTTAGGGTTTTCTAATTTTTCTATTATTAATCCCTTATTGTCATAAATATGTGCAACATGGATACATATATTACCCATTTTGGATTCAAATATGTCATATTTGGTATGGTTTGATACATTACTTGCCTTGTCAAATCTTATAAGCAAACCCATGCTAATAATGACAAGGTTTTAAAGCAAACACAGTAATTAATCTATTTTCAAATTTCATTTTGCAATCTTATAGAGCCAATATATAGATACCAAAGAGCATGTTATCAGCCATTTTCCCTACCTATATCTTATTTTAGTGCTAACTACCATCCCACACCCATTATTCATCATTGACATATATTAGATTTCATGGTCATGTTGTTACTATTAGAAGAGGTAAGGTTGCCCAACCCATTTCACCACCTATTAATATACAATAGGTGCCACTTAAACCCATCAATTGAATAAAATCCAAGGGATATGACATTATTGACCATTTGATCCATACGCATGCAAAAATTTCAATCCTTGAACTCCTAAAATAATCTAATGTTTATAAGGATATCCTGTATGAGGTATTGCATGAGACACAAGTTCCAAGTGATATTGAACCTATTTATTTTTTAGATATTATCAAAGATATTAAGAACAATAACAATATCATCACCTTTGATCTAACAAATTTACCATCCAAAAGTTTTATTGATCAAATTTTGTTTTTGTTCATAAAAGTTATAATATAAAGTGATGCATCAAAAAAGTGCTTGTTGATAATGGATCAAGCCTAAACATTTGTATCATGTAATTCCTAACCACCATGGGTATAAACACAAGCCTTATTCAAAACACTTCTATGCACATACAAGGGTTTAAAAATTCACATAGCCTTGAATTAGAGAAATTATATTGGATGTGACCTTAGGACCAAAAATAATTTCAACTGAAGGGAATAAATGCAATTGAGACTGATTGATATGATCAGATTTAGTCCCCCCTCTCTATATATTGCACTTGACCTATAAAATCCTGATCCCCTATCTATATATCTCACTTTTTAGGTTATGTCTCAATTCTTACATTATAATTTAATTTTGGGTAGACCTTGGATACATTTAATGGAAGTTATCCCATTTACACTTCATCGATGTGTAAAATACATACATGAGGAGACCTTATTATCGATGCCTACCGATGACGAACCCTTCAAATTTTATAAAATGATACATTCTGAGACTAAAGGTATCCCTATAATAGTACCACCTAAATAATCCATTTCTATCAAACATATTTATGAAATTGGTGAGTCAAGTATAATGGATCCTTTATCTCTAGATATAAATAAGGCATTAATATCTAAGGTACACATAACTATGCATAAGGAGAAATAACCATCCACAAAGGAGCCAAAAAAACTTTAAGAACCCCAAACATTTGAGCTTTATTAGTCAATACTAAGCTAAATGATGGCCATGTTTTAAATTATTATGATAATGATGATGATATAGCCTATGATATGGCAAATGAGAAAATGTGAAACTTAAAATTTCATCCACTTGATTTCTTGTCACATAACTTATTTGAACCTATGGGTCTTGGCACATATAAAGCTAAACCCACTAGTAGAAAATACAACATTGAGTCCAAATAAGGGCAAATAAAAACTAATAGATGAGCATGTAAATGTTTGTTATTCCATACATCCCTCTTGGTTAAAATCATTGAATCAACCTTATAAGGGCCAAATGCAAGTATGGATATTGTGTAATATTCTCAAAAGTATTTGCCCCAAATACTATAGATCATAATAGAACATGATACCACTAATACCATCTTATCTTTGTTAATTTAACATATAATGATTTATTTACCTTCTACCAGACATAGATCAAGTAGTACACCACTCCCCATAAAGGGAGTACCATATTGTAATTACCATCAGATCATCGGCCATACTACTAATCAATGTGTGGCATTGTAAAATATAATATATTAACATAAGAGAAAAGGAAACATACATAATGTGTCCATAATAGGGAAAAGGAAGAAAATTTCTTATCTTTTAGAAAATAAGTATACCTCAAAGCCAAAAAAACATGACAATTTAACTATTAATGCTAATATTGATGGGGTATATTACCACCATATCGGGTTTGATCCAAAAAAGTGGGGTACAACTTGTGGGATTATTTTTCTTGCATGATTGGGACATATTATAAATGAACTCATATATTCTCCCTTAGATCTTAAATTTTAGGGATACCTTCACTTACCTATTTCTTATGGCCTATGTGTCAAAGCTTCAACTATATGGATATCAACAAATGAACCATATTTAAAACTAAAGTTCAAACAAACTTGGCTAGTTGAGTGGAACACTAAGCTAGACACTACAAACATGTATGTAAACTTTCCTCATATGGGTATAGAGATTTGCATATAACATGATGGACCTAATTATTATCATGCATCATTGGGTTTAGGAAAACCATTACACATAAACATTGAAAAAATAGAACTAAATAGATACAATCAAAGCTGAAAATCCTTTGAAGGTGGCTCTTAAAATTTTGAGGATGAGGACTTACTTGATTAAACCTATGTCAAAAATTCCAAAAATTCAAAAATAATCAAACTCATTTAAAAATCCAAAAACACTTTCGACACTTACATGTTTTATTGGATCCTTGGAATCCATGTGTTAATTACATGTTAATGGATGGAATAATTAGTTATTTTTACATAAACATATGTGTCAAAATTATACTTGAGTATGATACATGCATACACAAACACATGATACATTCCGATTTTAAATGTTGAGCCTTCCTTCTACTCATGTCATATGGACATTGGGGACATCCACTTATTTGATCTTGATACATAAGCTATATAATTCAATGATCACTCTAGATTATCATGTTTAAGCTTACATATATACTTACACATGCCTATTATCCATAATTATATCTTACAAAGGGTACTTGATATGCTATACACTTGACATTATTTTCATAACACATTGGATTAATGGGATACTATGACATATTTATGCTAGTTGCTTATGCTTTATTTTATGCACTTCCTTGAGTGTCTTGATTTACTATTATATTCCTTATCTGAGCATTTGAATATACTCATTTACTTTTATCCCATATGCCTATGTAATATTTCATTAACATTTGCATATGTCATTGTTTGTTGTATGGACATTTGAATATGTCATTCTTGATTTTATGGATATTTGACTAAGTCATGTCCTTTTGAGTGTGTGGAATTTGAACATGCCACTTGTTTAGGTTTGAACCTATAATTTTCAGGTCATGGGCTTGATGATTTGACCAATTACTCTACCCTAAAGGTCTCCTTGACAATTACCTTTTGAATTGTTTTTGAATTCTCTTGTGTGTGTTATTGTTTGCTTGTTGAGCTTGTACTATTACTATCTAGATGTTGTCATGATCTTTCTTATATATCTTATGCCTACCTATGTGCTTCAATTATACATTCACTTAGACATGTTCCCTTCTATATGATACATAGTTACATTCATAGATTAGATAAATTGTCATATCCTTTTGAGGCGAGGTACTACCTATTCCTATCTTTCCATCACATCAAATGGGGGCATATTAGTGGGGGAATCTCATAAAGACATGTTATCCACACTTGGCACAATTTCCAAATTAGTGGGGGCATGATTTAAAAGCATTTTATCCACACTCATTTAGTATTTGGTACTTATATCAGTTTTTAGCTTCAGTGGGGGCATGATTTGAAAGCATGTTCTCCACATTTATTTAGTATATGATACTTATATAAGTTTTAGGATTCAGTGGGGGCATGATTTAGAAGCATGTTCTCCACACCTATTCAATATTAAACATTTCTAGTTTATAGTGGGGGTATGTTTTGGAAACATGTTCCCCACATTGGTACTTATATCAGTTATTAAATTTATCCATATATAATGGGGGAATGCTTTGGAAGCATGTCCTCCATACTTACACAGTTATCCAAATTGGTCAAATCATATAGTAATATGATTTATATTCATAGTTTTGGTAAAATTATATACATTGGTACTATTGTTATACACATTTTTAATATGAGACATAATTAAGGTGAATATGATATGCAACATGTGCCTAGCTTTTCAAAATACAAATTAGTTTCAAATTCCAAAAGTCTTTTATGTACTAGTACCATATCACAAACTTTTTCATATAGATACCCCATGAAATTTTTATGGACTTTTATTGAGCCAATCTAGTGTAGTAGTTGGTTATATTTTGGTATGGTTGAGTTAATCAAATCACTCAACATTTCCAAGCTTTCAGGTTGGACTTGATCATCTAGCCTCACCAGTTATAAGTACCATTAGGTTTCATGGTTGAGCTAATCTCAACTTCTAAGTGGAAACTCACTTTTTGTCCTAAAGTTGGGGGCATGTGCCTTCCAATTTCTCTCTCCTTCTCTCTATCTCCTTAGATATATGTAATTTAAATATTTATATATATTTATCCTAATCTCAGTTTCTAAGAATTACAATGATACATGTTTTTCAAAATAACTTGTTAATAGGCAAGTTGGTTACATCGACACATAGGTGTACTCCTAAACCTTGCTCTTTAAATTTAAATATATTTGGTACACATAGGCAAGTTGGTTACATCGACAAGTACTTTTAAGCCATATTATATGCACTCAGATCATTAAAAATATTATGTATTATTAGGATCATAATAATTAATGTAATCATTATTATGGAACTTTTTAAGTTGTTTTTGAAATTGTGATGTGCCATTTTGAGCATCTATGTATGAAAAAGTAATTGCATCATAGATTGGAGTTTCATTCTTGAAAGTTTGTTTTTATCGAGTAAATTCATCATTATCAAAATGTTTCATCTCATTATGGGATAGAAAAAAATCATGTGTCTTTGAATGCACACTAGGAAAATATGTGATTTTTGCATTGACTTATTTATTTGAGGATGAAAGCATAGACTTTGTAGTATTGCACTTAATTATTTATTCCCCTATTCATGGAATATATATGATGTTTTTGAATCCTTAGAAATTATATTTGTATCCTTTGATTTTGAAATCATGTCTTAATTTGAAAAATACTTTGTTAGGTAACCTCTTTTTAGAATGCTTATTTTCTTATCTTGAGTTTGATTTTTTAACTTACGCTTTTGCTCTTTTTGTAACATTGCATTTTGTAGTTGTTCCTTTCCATTTTGATATTTTTGTAATATTGATTGTTATAGATTTGCCTTTTGAATATTTTTTTGTTCTAAGTTTTGCATTTACAATTGCTTATGTTCTAAGTTATCCTTTAGCACCCATACTTGTTGTTTTGGCACTTGTGTTTTAGGAGATGTACTCATAATGTGATAGGGTTTCTTGATTGATGTATTTATTATAAGATCACCACTATCATTTGTATTTTATATTTTTTCCATAAAAACTAATCTATATGAGTCCCATGAATTATATGATATGCACATAATATTTTGATCTCCTTATCTGATGTAGAGTAGGTAGTTTAATCACTTAATTTCAAAGAATTTGTCTTGAATTGCACTTGGGATCTTATCAGTCGTTGGTATAAATTTTTCATAACTTATTTTAGATTTATTATATTGTATATTTTCATTTGTATAAGAAATATTTTTAGTTATAACATTGATAGATATAGATGTGATATGAGAATAAGAAAGAAGATACATACAAATGTTAGCATTCCAACATGATAGGAAAAATCAACACTAGATAATTACTGCAATTTGAAATCTTAGAAGGTTGAATACCTCAAAGAAAACTTAGTAAGATTTTTCACAAGGATATAATTTTTTTATAATATTGGCTAGGTTTTTTATAAATATGAGATAGATTTTTGAGGAAAAATAGGAAATAAAAAAGACATATAAAGATAAGGAAACAAAATTATAGTGTGTGACATGTAGATCTATATTTACTAAAAATAGTAAAATACAAAATTTATAAAATCCATACAATAGTTTGGTAAAAAAATATGTTTTTGTTTATATCAATATAATTATAAAAAACCTCTACGGATTTTTAAAATTGAGCTATTATGAATCAGAAAGAGGCCAAAAAATATAAAATGCTTCATAATTAAAACCCTAGAATATTCCTAAGAAAGAATCAATAATTGTGATAAAATAGCAATTTATTTTAAAGATCTAAGACTAGTTTGTGGACAAAATATTATTTTTGATAAAACTTACAAATTAATTAGACACTAAGTACATTATTCACCTTTATGTCAATATTTACTAAAATTAGTCAATTGTAAAAATTAAAACATTTGTACTAAATTTTGGTAATTTTTTTTTTCATATATCAACCTAATTAGTAAATACCAATGAGGAATTTTCAAATGGCTAGTTTGGAATCCAAAATGCACCAATAAAGGAGTAAAAATTGTAAATGTATACACATGAAATCAATTTAACTAGATGATGGTAAAACTCTAGGGTAAAGTTTTAGATCTAAAAATTAATCACAATAAGTTACAACCCTAGGAGGTTGGAAAGAATCAAAAGTTAGATTCACCAAATGTTTAACCCTAAAATTTGATAAGGAGATATATAGGGTTAAGGTATATTAGATTGGATTTTTACATAAAGATGGTGAACTGACCTAATGAGCAAACCAACCAATAGAAAACTCAAATAAATAGTATTTTAAATTTATACAATATAGATTACTAAAAATAATAAAGTACAGTTATTAATAGATATTGTAATGAACTAGAATACAATGATACTTAGATGGTTTATTGTGCTCATGTAGGTAAGATGATCCTATCAGTCATCAAATTATGGGAATATTATTTCCATAGCTTCAGATGTTTGTGTTAGATTTAGATAGTTGCATCGAAACATGTGTCTAACCTTGCTATAGATGTCTTGTACAAAATAGTGACTAGATATAGAAGTGAACAACTTGAGCCTTTTGGGTTTTATATCACCTTTATTTTGATGTATACATATAATTTTCATAGGCTATCACTCTTTATCAAATGATAAAACCATATATTATTCACCCTTAGAGTTATTGTGGAAAAAATGGGTAAGTGGGCTTATGGTATCAAGCTACCACAAGGACCCCTCTTTCAATGGGTGCTAGGTGCTGCCTACATGACCAATAATGTAAAGTGGGGATTAGACTTATGTAGTTATCCCCTATGCATTGGTTTATGTGTGAACAAGGATGCAATGTGTGGTAAGCAAAGACATGAAGTGACCTAGCTTCTAACTTGGAAAAAATGACTCATGGGCTGCTCCTTGAATGCTTCAGACCTATGGAAATAATTATCTTATGATTGATATATAAATAAGGATTAATATGACATGCTTACTCCTTGAATTCTTGATCGAGTGATTCTTTATATATGCCTTGTGAGTTGTATGTGATTTATAGGTGCTTTCTAGGTGATTATTAAGTGAGGAATGAATGAGTTTTGATATTGTATATATACCAATCCATTTTTTAAATATATCAAAATAAATAACTTAGGTTAACATTAAGAATATGTTTCTTTTTCAAATTTGGATGAATTTTTAGAACTAGACACTTCGTAGGAAAAGTGGACACTTATGTTGACACAAGTGTCTATTTAGGATGCAAATGTTTAAGAAGATAGAAAATAGGTATAAATATCGAGTTGGAAATGAAGGATATTAATCATGTTTTGATATTTCTACATAGTATATAAGGCTTGGTCATCAGAATAACAATTATTGGAATAAGAGACAAGTAATTAGGCACAAAGTGATAGTGAACTTGAGCCTTTTGACAACAGGCATGTTTATAACTAAAATGTACAACCATTATATATATTTTCTAAGTGTACAAGACTAAAATACTACATAAATTATATTTTAGTAAATTTTTATTATAAAATAATGTTAAATCATCCATGTAGATAATAATGCATTTATCTACTAAACCCTAGAAATCACAATCCATGGCATGTGTCAAACAATTGCACTTGTATTAATCAAACGAAAAGACATTCATTTGTAAGAAAAACTTCCTTATTTAGTGGTGAAATTCATTTTAGTTTTATCCACCCTATCAACTAGAACCTAGTTGTAGCCTGAGAATCCATCTAACAAAGACATTATCCTTCTCTAATCCTCTATTTAGATTTCTAAAATCAACACAAAGTCTGATTTCTCCATTTTTCTTTCAAACACTAAATTAGCCACCCAAGTCAAATGTAAGATATGGAAAGTAATTTTGGATACCAATAATTTTAATACCTCCTTTTAAATAAGGGGATTTAGCATAGGGTTGACCAATCTTTGTCTCTAGTGGAAGGTTTCTATTTTTGTTTAAGGGGATCATATGGGTGATGAACCTTGGATTGAAGATTCTCAAGTCATCATAATACCATGTGATCAAATATTTATATTATTATAATATATAATTTAATTTATATGTCTTAGACTCATAATAATTCAATCTAATAATAATGAATTGAGGATGTACAGGTGATCTAAAATTGATAGGTATACACTTTTGGTCTTTGGGATATGACTATTCCTAGTTCTGGGTAGGAATATCTAGGTCCAACATGCTCTCTAAGAAGGACATTACGTTATGGATATTTTCATTTGATTTTTATAATACTATCCTCTCCTATTTCATCCCCAACTAAAATATCAATATCCTTCTCATATGTTATTTGGGTTTCAAACACACTAGGGTTGTTTAGAAATTGGATGATATGTTGATCATCATAAAATTTTGGAAATTATCCATGTTATCTATGATATATGGACAAGGAACTAACTCAATGGAAATATTTTATAACTGATACTCATTGTGGGGAGACATGTTAGCTGTTAAAGTTACCAAAGCATCAATAATGTCATTTTGTTCCCTAAAAATAACTGTAATGTTAAATCATTGAATGAATCAATCAAATCCCATACCATAAATTCATACTTATTTAGATAAGATAATTTACACTGGAATCTACTCCTAACCTAGTTGACCAATTATTTTGAATATACAAACATTTTTATTTCCTTCACACCATCCTTTAAAGTGAATTATAAACCTATAATTAAGGTCTTACATTTAGTGAGATTGTTGGTGACATTGTTAATCTCTTTGAAGCATGTCTTGGACAATAAAGACCATCAAATAGCTCACCTGTAAGAGTTAGAGTTACATGATGAGAAATGCCTAGCCATAGTAAACAACCTACAAGCATACTAGAATCAACTTCATGGCCACTATAATTGGCATGTGAAACATAAATAATTTGAACTTATTGATCTTGTCTTTAAAGAAAACCAAAAGAATACCTATTGTTATAATATTTAATTTGAGTTACTTCTTATCACACCTAAATGCCAAAGAGCATGTGCACAAATTTTTGTGTTTCCCCCTCATCGCCCTCAACCTACCTCTATTCATTAATCTATTATTTTTACTCACCCAAGGCTCATATTATGGTGACATTGTTAATCTCTTTGAAGCATGTCTTGGACAATAAAGACCATCAAATAGCTCACCTGTAAGAGTTAGAGTTACATGATGAGAAATGCCTAGCCATAGTAAACAACCTACAAGCATACTAGAATCAACTTCATGGCCACTATAATTGGCATGTGAAACATAAATAATTTGAACTTATTGATCTTGTCTTTAAAGAAAACCAAAAGAATACCTATTGTTATAATATTTAATTTGAGTTACTTCTTATCACACCTAAATGCCAAAGAGCATGTGCACAAATTTTTGTGTTTCCCCCTCATCGCCCTCAACCTACCTCTATTCATTAATCTAAACATGTCTCCCCACAATATGAAATAAGAAACTATTTTCTAAGAGGATTAATCAAATCAAATCTCATTCCCAAACCTTGTATATAATGTTCACCATCAAAGTATAATGTTCAAAGACCTTTAGGGACACTTATTTCACTTTTTGGTCCTTTAGGGATTCAGTTGTCAAGGTGTAAACACTAATGTTAGAAGAGTCAATTGTATTTGATTTTTGTCTCTTTGAATACCTAAATTTGATTACCCATGTGTCTTTTAGGTAACCACATGTGAGAAAATTTAGTGACCATATATCCATTTAGTGTTTTAGACCAGTCACAACTTAGTAACAAGCCATCATATGCTTCAGGGATTTCCACCACTTGTATATCTATGAACTACTATACCCTAGGTTTTGATGACACTTGCATGATGACATTTAAAAGTTCCCCTACTACTTAAATTTGAGATTTGTCTAACCAGATAACTAATTTATTAGATTTTATAGGCATTAATCCCATTTTTTTATAGATTCATGCACGCATGATGTTTTTTGAGGCTCCTAAGTTAACAACATAAAATTATAGGTTCTTATAAAAAAAAAATTAATTGTAAGGAGGAATAAATGAACTTTATCCTTAATCTTGTGAATGGCTACATTGGCATGAGAAATATTTTATTTGTTTAAAACTAGTTTCTCTGTTAGTGACTTGAGAAGTAAGTCACCTTGTCCTATGATTTGGTCCAACTCATGTAGTGTGATGTTAGCTTTAAAATTTTTCATGTCCTCCACTATATTATTCATACATTTGCCTAAATAATTTTGGGTATCATCCAACTAAATTTGGTCTTTTCCTCTTGAAGGAGGTTGATCATTATTAGCCTTGGGATTAGGATGTGTAGCACCATTATTTGATGGGGTGATGAAGTGAGGGGTTATTTTTGGTTTTTACTTCTCAATGAATAATTATAACTTTGATATTTTTGGAAGATGTGAAACTTTTTAGTGTTATCCTTGGGTTCATTATCATCTTCACTGGGGAAACTAAAGGTTTATAATACCATAATGGTACTGTGACTTTTGAATACACTAAAAAGGTCATATTCACATGAATGGTTTAGATAATTAGGGACAACATTATATCCCTCCATTTTATTTTTAAATATTTAAAATACATTGAAAAATTTAATGCAATTGAGTTTACCATACTAAGAAGTGCTATAGACCCTACACTAGTTTGGTAAGGCCACATTAGAAATATTAATTTAGGCACCCTATCAGGGGATGGATCTACATTATTGAATTGATAATTAAATGGTGGTTACACCTTTAAAATGTAAAGAATTTTCTAGTGTGATCCCCACTGGTGTTTCCTATTTCCCTCTATAGATTTATGAAATCACTAATAAGCTTCTGAACCATATGTTATATTGCATCTAACTCTCATTTCATGGATTTTTGTGTTATATTTTATGTGATAATATTAGAAATTGTTAGCAAGCTAAATATCACCCTACTTGAAGGCTGATAGATTTTTTTCTAAAACTCCTTCACACCTGGACTAACATTGGAATGATCTGAGGTGTGGGACACCTAAACTCAGACTAGACCTCTAGATTTTGATGAGGCTAGATCCTCTAATGTATCACTTTGCACTACTTACTAAACTACTAATTATTGGGATGAAAAGGGGAAGAAAGATATTAAAATGGACATCTAATTCTACTAGTGGTGACATACCTATATTTATAGTTCATCTACTCTATTTGAGCTCCTAAAACATAGATAAGATAAGTGATAATTGAATCTACAACTCCAAATAACTCTTATGCATCAGTATTTAATATAAGATTTCATTAAGTGGTCTAAACTAAGGGAAATTATGGAATAGGCCTGATTTAAGGCATTAACTATCCATTTATTTCCATTTTTAGCTTAGTTAAATGATATCAAACATTGCACATGACTTGTATAAATTAGCATACTAGTAACTAGGTGAGATCAGGACTTGACAAGGGAGAAAATATTGCCACATGTTCAAATCAACTAACATAAACACACTATACCAGGATATGAAAATATTAAAATAGTCATTTTATTATCCTAAAAGGTTACAAAACTCAATCTTGGTAGAGTCTAGTCATGCCTAAGAGAGGGATCCTAAAAATGGTTTCAAAAGCCTACATATATAGAAAATAGAAGCAACTATCCAAGAGATTGGAATTGAAAAGAGAAGAGGAAGTGAACTTTATCCTAAGTCAAGTCAAATTTGAGTTTAATTTGATAACAATTATCTTCAATATATCTATTTAGTGCCCTTGTCTTGCATGAAACCTCTTCTTTAGATTTGGAAAGAGAGGTGGGCCATATTTGACTAGACAATATACCTTTGCATGAAATATATGCCAATATTCTGGGGGATAAATCTAATTTGAACTAAGTTTAAGACATGTGAAAGTCCTTCCTAGCATGAAAATCAAGGAAAGTGCATGAAACTGGTCAACTAGTCAATTAGAGTGATTGGCAACTCAAGATTAGTTAACCCCACTTTAGCCCCTCCTTGCATGATTTGGCACTTAAAGTCTTAAAAATTCATGATATATTCACTTGAAAAATAGATATACAACTTTATAATTCCACATGAAATTAAATATATCCTTTCAACACCATTTTTCAACTCAAAGCTTGACCAATTAGGCCTAACAACCTATCTTCATGTATTTTATGGCTCTTGAAACCTTCAAAAAACCATGAAAAACTTAAAAAATGGTGAATTAGACCTGAATCAACCTTTCATATCGTATAATATCTCCTCTTAATGAAGAGACACCTACAACTTAGTCAAACTTGTTAACTAGGTCATTTTTGCTTGAATTTCCTACATAGTGGCTATTTTAAAAGAGTTTCAACCATCTAAAGATTTTACGATGTATAAAAAGTCTCAGTCTTCACCCTCCATTGATTGGATTTCATTTGATTGTTGTATCTCATTTTCATGATTTTTTATTAAGCCCCAATCCATATAGATTCATACATAAAATTTGCATTGATGGAATATTCTCTAAGTATACTTTATTTTGAAAGTTTTTTAGGTTTATCCATGAGGTTTTGATGGAAATAAAATCAACTTTTCTCAAAACTAGTCATTATGAGCATTTGGGAGGGTTTTAGAGCTGAATCTTCTTAATAATGATTCATGAAGAACAATCCTCCAAATCTAAACTCATTTCCATGAATATTTATTACATATACCTCATTAACATCCTTGAAAATATTGGGTTACCATGAAAAATATATGAGAATATATCACATGAAGGAAATCTACCTATAGTGGCTTGGAAGGGTGTCTAGAACTATAGAATTTAAACATCCTCCTTGGATTGAAATTGACTCCTCCAATGATCCTCCCTACTTGAAATAATCATCATGTGACCTGAACCATGCCATAAAAACACTCTAAAAGTGTCTTCTTACTTGATAGGTCTAAAATTACCTCTTAGACTTAAGGCTCGCTTCCTTGATTTAGCATGTATGAGCATGGTTTGCATGTAGTTTGGATTTTAGAATATTTAAAAGGTCTTATGAAGATTGAATAACATCCTCTCATTATTTTAAAACATTCCACTAAATATCCAACCATTTTAAACACATCAAAACCCCTCAAGAACTTGCCTACTCCAATGGTGACCTTGAATAGACATGCTAATTATTGTGTCAAAAATATGGGAATTACACTTCTCAAAAGACATATCTAATGGTATGATGATATTTATGTGGGCATAATTATTATGTGTACCAATTTTCAAGTCTTAATTCCATGTGTAGGTGCCCCAAAGTCATTATTTTACCCAAAATTGGTAACCTTGTCCTTGATTGTGTATATGCTTGTCTGTGTTTTCATTCTAGGAGGCTATGTTTTGGGTTTTGATATTTTTATGGATGTAGGTCACATAATCCCCTTAATAAAACCTCCTTAAAACTTTAAATTCTTTCTCTTATTGATATGTTCACAAAATTACAAAACTTAATGCTATTGACTGTATATGATGCCTGATTTAGCCTCTTTGAGCCTTAAAAGGAACTTCTTACTATCAAGTAGGCCTGATTGAAATGGCACAAGTCTGTAGGTGCATTTAGGGATGTATGTATGTTCATTAAGACTCCTTTTGTTTCTCTTTCCATTTTATTGAGGTTACTAATCCTATTAGTATCTTAAATAATTAGGCTATGTTTTAGTGTCAGTAACACCTTAATATGCTTCTTGATGCATTTAAAACTTACCTCTTAACTATAGCTTGCCCTAAGGGTTTAATTGTAGTATACATTTTCAAGGAAATATGATTCTCAATTGAGTTTTATTCTTTTAAGTTCTCTTCTTGATCATAATTTGCATGCATTCCCTTTGAAAACCATGAAAACCCTCACTGCCTAACTTTTATGGCACCAATAAGAAGATGAGTGTACATGATGATTGTAAGTACTTAGTACAAACTATGGCAAGGCTCCTTGGATATTTAAGTTTTTTAAAATATGCAAAATACTTGAAGGTATGGTCTATCATGAGGAATTTCATTCTATTCAACCAACCACATGAGGGTCAACCCAATGACCCTCTCTTTCATAACACATTTGCCCTCCCATCTTTTATTATTCTCATCTTGGCTATAATAGTGAATTTAAGGTGGATATAGGACTCATTTTTCTAAGGTGAAAATATTTTATATCATGTTCTTTGAGACCCTCACTTTACCTAGTTGATATCTCTTCATGCCAATTTGAAATGCTTCTCAAAAACATAAAAAGACCTTATGAACATTAAGTAAGGTAAGACCTAATGCTAACTATTGATTGTCAACCTTTACAAGGTTTCCTAAGTAGTTTTAGGTGACTATATATCCCACTTGAAATGAATGTAGCATTTGTTAGTGCATTGAAGATTGAGATCTCATGATATCAAAAATAAGTGCATTTCTTGATTCATATCATACCATCATAGAATCACCTTGATTAATATCCCTATCCACGCCTGGCTGTAGCAATGTGATTATGATGTTCTTTGTATGAAATATAACAAGATTGGAAGTGATTTTAAAGCTTGACAAGGGAGATAAAAGGTTCAAAGGGGATTTATTGGCCAAATGATCACATGGCAACCTCATAATCACTTTAAAAGTTATATCCTTAAAATATTCATGGTACTATTCACCTACTTGGCTGTAGGTGCACTCTATGTGGGTTGGCTATAGCTTGATCTTTGAAGGTTTGTATGTCTCATTTTTTCCTCTAAAACCCTACTTGATATTTTATTATCCTTAAGACAACTTACTAAAGTTAACTATCCTCATAGTATTAGATCTTAGCTAGCCTCATTTTCCATCTTGACAATCCCTAAGGTTGCCAAGACTTTGACCACTATAGGTTTTGGCCCAAGATAGGCCCATAGGTGCCTATAAAGGCACTTGATTATTTTTTATTTTTCCTTTATCTATGATTATATTCCATCATGAGTTAATATCTTGAACCTGAAATGATTATAGATATAGACCAAACCATGTATTGTTATGATGAAGTCAACCCTTAGAGGTGATTGTGTTCTTCATTTATAACTGTAGGTGTATACAAATGACCTCTTTGTTGGCCCAAAACTTGATTTGATCTTCTTCCTCTCCTTAAATATGCTTGATGAGGTCATTTGTATAGACCATTATAGATAGTCCTTTTGAGATTGATTTTCTTCATGAACTTTCCATGACTATGTTCTTCTCTTGCTATAGGTAGTCATATTGAAATAGTGACAACTTTAGGGTCTACACACCTACTCTCACCTTCATGATGGATTTATCCTCATACTATGGATTTCTTGATCTCATTATACCTTGAAGAAGGTCTTTATCACCTTGAATATCCATTATTTCTATATGAATAGTACTTGACTATGTGACCTTACTGTAGACCTCATCTTGACTGTATTATGATGTTACCCTTGACCTATATCTTCTTTTCATGCTTGTGTTGATCTTGATAAACCATTGATCTCTCCAACAAAGAAACTATGGAATGGAGGTGGGTGAAGGGGTTATGAGGATTAAAGATGATGAAAACTCATGAATGGAGGGGGAAAAGGAACAAGAACATAGTGCGAATGGCAGTATTATGATAGTGGTAATGGAGATGAACAAAAGGGAGTTGGAAAGGAGATAAAGAGCATGCCAAGACATACATTATGGGTCCAATGGAAGAATATAATCATCCTCTAGCTGATATACCAATTTAGAGGTAATTTGAGGAGCGTAAGAAGCTAGAATTGAAACCTAGGACAATGCTAAAAACCTTAAAATATGCTAAATTTCCTTAAAAAATGCTAAAGAAGCACTTATGAGATACTTTGAGAGCATGTGAGTGGTCTTCTTGCTATGAATCTTGGAGAACTTCTGAGAATTTTTATTGGAAAATAAAAATTCAAGAAAGAGATCCATGCCATGGATGAAAGCAAGAAATCTTTAAACCCATCTCTCTTTCTTAGATTGTACAAACTCCTCAAGAAGCACATAGACTGTAGAATTAAACTCCTCTTTTCAAATATCCTTTGTTTGACCATTAAACATATGAAAAGGACCTAAATAATGTCTTGAGAAGGTATTATGGTTCCTAATAATCACTAAAAACTAGAATTTTCTTGAAATGATGCCCTGGTGAGGAGAAACTGAAGAAAATCAGTTGCCTTCATAGATGTAAAACTACAAAAAATATCCTAACTTCAAATTGATGGTTCATGAAGGAAAAGAAACCAATTATAAAACTATTTACTCCATGAGGAAGACATCTGAGTATAATTTCATTAACCTAAAGTTTAGACTATATCTACACTTTCCAATCTATACCATCATCAAACCTACAAGCCTATTTGTAAGTGCAAAGAAGCCAAGTGAAAGAAAGAGATTGGTTTAGGGCCTATTTTGAATCCAATTGACATGAAATTCTTCATGGACCTCTATCATGACCTCCTGCTACTAACTTAGACCCTAGGTGTATAGAATTACATATGGATCCATACTTTTTTTGAGAGTGATAAAATATATTGGTTAAGATAGTCAAGTTATTTGATTCATAATTTGGAATGTGTACTAGTGATTTTTTTGATGTAGTTTTTTGTGTTTGTACAAAAGCTACCTTAGATAGTTCACTAGCCCAAGCCATAATCTCCTAAGTAAGTGTGTGAAACAATTGACCTAAAAGGAGCTACCTTTGTTTGAAGCTTATGAATTTCCTGCATCGTTATCTCCTTAGAGTTATTAACCATGTCTGATTGTGCATGTGCAATTTCTTCTAGAAATAGGCATAGGCTCTGAGAACACATATCTATTTATAAAATAACCAAGTAATTGGTTCTTGAAAACCATAGAGGCTTATTTTCTACCTTATCCTACTTTCCTTTTTGAATTTTTTTTAGACCTACACACTTTAGATTAAAATCTAACCATCCATCTAACTCATGTAGAGATTCAGTACCTTTTAGGGACCACACCTCTGTCCAAAAAACCTTGTCAACAACCTACATGCCCTATCATGCCCTAAAGTGGAGTTTACCTCCATTGATATACTAAAACTTTAGAGGCTACCTCATTATGTTGTGGTGTGCATAAAACCCGCATCAACAACTTTGCCTTTGAAAATGAATGGAAAAATATTCCTTTTGGCCTTTTAAAGATAACTTAAGCTCCACCACCAATATTAATGCATAGAAATAACATCCATGAGTCAAGAACATGTAATAAAAAGGAATTAGCTTTTAAACATCTCCATAGGTCCTAATTTGGCACGTGTGGGTCATTTGGGGTCCTCTTTCAGGCTTGTACTAGCATGAAATCACCTTTTAAAAGTATGAAACTTTAAAAATAATGTTATTTCATATATTTGGATATATTTGAAGGTTCTTTGGATATTTTAATGACCATTTGATCCCAATTTTGACATTTAAAGAGTGAAACCTGTCCCTTTAGGCCAAAATATATAATTTTAGACCACTTAAAGATGCTATTGATGGTACCAAGAAAAGTTTTAGATTGTAGGGGTTGTTATTTGGCCTTTATAGGTCAAATTACCAACCTATTATAGTGACTCATAGAGGTTGACTAGCTTACTGGTCAAAATAACTCATCAGATTTCATGTGATATTGGCAAACTGAAGCTTAACAACTTTGAGTTGATGACTCTCTTGACTAGAAAATAGACTCTTTTAGACTTTATAACACCTTTTCTAATTGACACAATAATAATGAAGGAAAAAATAACTAAACTAAGAATCAAAAATAACTAACTTAAGGAAATAGAAAAAACCAACAAAAGGGAAGTAGATTGCTACTTGTGCTAATCCCTTATTGAAACAAAGTAAACATAGAACAACTAACTTAAATTAACAAGCTTTCCTCTAGGATCAAATGGAAAGATATTTGGTCCACCATATAACCTTAAAGCGTAATTACTTCCTTTTGATGGCTTCTTCTTATAGATAGGAGCACTTGTAGTTCATGTCTTTTAGATGATGTAACTAGGCCTCCTACTTCCATTATCATCTATATGGATTGAAGATATGGATCCAAGACCTAATAATCTTCCTCCCATATTATTCTTTCTTGCATCAAGAATGCTAATTCTACCTCATTCATAGGTTGATCATGTTTTGACATATTCTCATTCAATGATTAAATTGGCAAATCAACTGGTATACTTGGATTGGTGTCTTCATTATGATCTATTTTAGGTAGTGCTTTTTCAAAGTCTTTAGCTTCTTGATATGTATTCAGATATGGTTAAAATATATCATTAATTTTTTCTTGATGATTAGTTACAATAATATTCTTTTTAGAACATTCCTTAATCTCTTCATAGAGTGGAGATGGGCTATCAAAATTTCATAATGATCAACTAAAAACACATGAAATTAATTTAAATATTTACCATTTTGATCACACCTTTCTAATCTTTTGGTGGAGTCATATGAAGGTTCTTGATCTGCAACACTTGCTTCATCTTCTATAAAGAATGACATCTCATCTATCCACTCAAGCTCCAACTCATCTTGCCTTGGCATCTCCAAGATAAAATTGCCTTATTGAAGCTCTAAAACATTAGTGGAAACCTTAGGTGAAGTATCAACCTACTATCCTATCCTATCATTTAAATTTTCCATCTTAAGCTCTTCAATTTAACTCAATAAATGATGATGAAACTATTGCTAATGATCATCTTTTTCAAGAATGATTTATATCTTAGTAATGACTCTATGTGAGTGTTATTCATGGATGTATTCTAGAGGAATATTTTTTTGTACTTGATCTTTCTCATCTACTACAAGTTCTTGAGAAACCTCTTACAACTCATCTTTTTGGCATCATGAAAGATTGAATCATGATTGTCCTTACCAGGTGGTGTCCCAATAATGATTTCTTCTTCTTGATCACTCACCACCTTGATTTTATATCTCCTCAAATGCATATTATTAACTTGCCTCATAAAGGAGAGCTTATTTATCTAAGAATGGCATGGTAGACCCCTAGAAATACTCAAAAAGATGAGATAGATCCAAGTGTTCCACCACATATATTTGATTTTGCTCTTGAGGCTATTGAACCTAAATAACTATCATCTCCTCTTTATGCTGAATATTTACTTGAATGTCTTTCCATGAAGGGAAGGCTTTGGGATTTTGATGAGGGAGGGGTGAGGGCTAAATGTCAATAGTGACTTCAAAATTGATTTCATCATTTAGGCTTATGCTTGGCTACTGTATTTGATTCTACGTTGGAAAATTGGGTTTTGGAGCTTCTATTATTGAAAGTATTATAGCTTGAGGAATAATTGGGATAATTTATTGCTAAGATAGACTTGGAATCCATGGATATTGATATGGGGCTGCATGAGGTATTGAATTTTGGTACTAAGATTGGTTACTTGATTACTCTTGCTTGTAGGCTAATATCTCTTCAATAATCATTTGATTTATGTTCTTCATTTCATCCATCTCATCATGAAAATTTAGATAGTTTCAAAGGGTGATTGATTTTGGAATGAATATTAATCATTTAGGTGAGGATGCGATGCATATGGATCATACTAGAACTATGATGGTAGGTAGGGTTGTTGATAATGAGAAGAATGACCATAAGCCATTCTATAGGCTGTCATAGCCTATAATAAGATACATGAAAATAATTGAATTTATGAGCAAGAATATGCCTTTTACCTTGAGATAAGGATAATAGTACTTAAAACTAGATCTAAAGATGAATATGCTACAAACTTGTACTCTAATGGTTGAATTTGTGTCTCACCAAGCATGCTAGAAGTATTAGCAATTGAGATAACACCTTGATTGAATGCTAATAGATTTTGCTCTGAAACTCCTTCATACCTAGACTAAAATTGGAATGATCTAAGGTGTGGTACACCTGAACTCAGACTAGACCTCTAAATTTTGATGAGGCTAGCTCCTTTAATGTATCACTTTGCACTACTTACTAAACTACTAATTGTTGGGATGAAAAGGGGAAGAGAGATACTAAAAGGGAAATCATATTCTATTGTTAGTGATACACCTATATTTATGGTTCATCCACTATATTTGAGCTCTTAAAATAATGATAAGACAAGTAATGACTGAATGTACAACTCCAAATGACTCCTATGCATCAGTATTACATATAGAGGTTTCATCAGGTGATCTAAGCTGAGGGAAATGATGGAATAGGCCTAATTAAAGTCACTAACCAACCACTTATATATACTATTAGCTTAGTAAAATGACATCAAAAACTAAACATGACCTGCATAAGTTAGCATACTAGTAACTAGGTGAGATCAAGACCTTACAAAGGAGAAAATACTACCACATGTTCAAATCAACTAACATAAACACACTATACCAAGATATGGAAATTTGAAAATAGTCATTTTATTATTCCACAAGGTTACAAAACTCAATCTTCATAGAGTCTAGTCATGCCTAAGTGAGGGATCCTGAAAATGGCTTCAAAAGCATACATATATAAAAAATAGAAGTAACTAGCCAAGAGATTGGCATTGAAAAGAGAAGAGGATGTGAAATTCAACCTAACTCAAGTCAAATTTGAGTTCAATTTGATAACAATTATCTTCATTATCTTAGGGTCATATTTGATTAGTCAATATCCCTTTGCATGAAAGCTACACCAGTATTTTTGTGGATAAATATAATTTTAACTGAGTTTAAGACATGTGAAAGTCCTTCCTTGCATGAAAATCAATGAATGTGCATGAAATTGGTCAATTAGTCAACTAGAGTGATTGGTAACTCAAGACTAGTTAACCCCACTTTAGCCCCTCCTTACATGATTTGGCACTTTAATTATTTAAAATTCATGATATATTAACTTTAATAGTAGATATATAGTGTGAAAATCCCATATAAACTCAAATATAACCTTTTAATGCCATTTTTCAACTCAAAGCTTGACCAATTAGGCCTACTAGGCCAATTAGGCCTAGTAGCCTATCTTCATGCATTTTATGGATCTTTAAACCTAAAAAAAACCATGAAAACATGAAAAAATGGTGATCTTAGACCTGAATCAACCTTCCATATCATGAAATAACTCCTCCCAATGAAGAGACACCTGCAACTCAGTCAAACTTGTTGACTAGGTTAATTTTGTTTGAATTTCCTACAGAGTGGATGTTTTAAAATAGATGGTAGGGGAACTTCCATGCATTTTTTTTACCATATGAATATTTTAGGATGTATAAAAAGTCTCAAGATTCACCTTTTATGGATTGGATTTCATTAGACTACCTTGTAGCTCATTTTTCATTGTTTTTTCTCTAAAAATCCTAATTTTTTCCATGATCCATATAGATATATACATAAAATTAAATTTATGGAATCTTATCTGAGTTTAATTTATGTTTTAAGAGGTTTTAGGTTGATCCATGAGGTTTTGATAGTAAAAAAATCAACTTTTCTCAAAACTAGTCACTATGAGGGTTTAGGAGGGTTTTAGAGCTGAATATTCTTAATGATGATTAATGATGTAGAGAGATCCAAATCCAAACTTATTACCATGAATTTTTATTACACATACCCTATTAAAATATTTTAAAATATTGGGTTCCCATGAAAAATATATGAGAAGATATCACGTGAGGGAAATCTGCCTGTAGTGGCTTGGAAGGGTGTCTGGAACTGCAAAATTTGAACTTCCTCCTTGGACTAAAATTTACTCCTAAAATTATCCCCCCTTTATGAAATAATTATCATGGTACCTTTAACATTCCATAAAAACACTCTTCAAGTGTCTTCTTGTTTGATAGGTCTAAAATTACCTCTTGGTCTTAAGGTTTGCTTGCTTGATTTAGCTTGTATTAGCATGGTTTGCATATGGTTTAGAGTTTGGACTATTTAAAAGGTCTTATTAATATTTAATAATATCCTCCCTTGATTTAAAAACATTATAATAAATCTAAAACCATTCTAAACACCTTAAACCCCCTCAAGAAGCTTACCTGCTCTAATGGTGACCTTGAATGGACATGTTAATGACTATGTCAAAATAGAGGGTACTTCCCCTTATCAAAAGACCTCTAAAATGGTATTATGAGATTTATGTGATAAAAATTATTATGTGCACTAATTTTAAAGTCTTAATTCCATGTTTAGGTTCCCCAAAGTCATCATTTTCCCCAAAATTGGTAATCTTATCCTTGATTATGTATATGTTTGTCTATGTTTTCATGCTAGGAAGCTGTATTTTGGGTCTTATTATTTATATGGATTTAGGTCACATCCTCCCCCTACTAAACCCTCATTTAAAATTTAAATTGTTTCTCCTCTTGATCTATTCATGAAATTGTAAAACTCAATGCTATTGACTGTATATGATGTTTGATTTAGCCTCTTTGAGCCTTAAAAGGACCTTCTTACTATCAAGTAAGCCTTCTTAAAATGGAATAGGATTGGAGGTGAATTTAGGGATATAGGTGTGTTCATCAAGACTCCTTTTTTTACTCTCATGCCACTTGACTGAGGTTACTAACCCTATTAGTATCTTAAACAATTAGGCTATGTTTTAGTGTCATTAATACCTTAATAAGCTTCTTGATGCAGTCAAAACCTCCCTCTTAAATTTATATTGCCCTAAGGGGTTGGATGTATTATACCTTTTCAAGGAAAATATGATGCTCAACTGAGTTTGATTCTTTTAAGGTCTCTTCTTTATCACAATTTTCATACATTCCCTTTGAAAACCATGAAAACCCTCATTGCCTACCTTTTATGGCACCACTATAAAGATGAGTGTACATGATGACCATATGTCCTTTGTATAGACTGTGGCAAGGCTCCTTGGAGATTTAAGAGTTTGAAAATGTGAAAAATATTGGAAGGTCTTGTCTATCATGATGAATTCCATTATGTTCAACCACCCATATGAGGGTCAAATTAATGACCCTCTCTTCATAGCACATTTGCCCTCCTAGTTTTGCTTATTCTCAGCTTGGATATAGTAGTGCATTTAAGGTTCCTATAGGACTCATTTTTTTAAGGTGAAAATATTGTATATCATGTTATTTGAAACCTTCACTTTACCTAGTTGATATCTCTTCGTGCCAATTTGAAATGCTTCTCATAAACATAAAAAGACCTTATAAACATTAAGAAATGTAAGACCTAATGCTAACTATTGATTGTCAACCTTTACAAGGTTTTCTAAGTAGTTGTAAGTGATTATATTTACTACTTGAAATGATTGTAGCATTATTTGGTTCATTGAATATTGAGAGCTCATGATACAAAAAATGAGTGCATTTTTTGATTAATATCATACCATCATAGAATCACCTTGAAGACACACCTTCCCTGTCCATACCTAGATATAACAATGTGATTGTGATGTCCTTTATAATGATTTTAATAATCTTGAAAGTGATTTGATAACTTTACATGGGTGAAAAAAGGTTCAAAGGGAATCTATTAGCCAAATTATCATAGAACAACATCATCATCACTTTGAAAGTTATATCCTTGATATCCTTGGCTATAGGTACACTCCATGTGGGTTAGTTATAGCTTGATATTTGAAGGTCTGTAGGTCTCATTTATTCTTCTCAAACACTACAAGACTTGATATTGTATTTTCCTTAATAAAACTTAATAAAGTTAACTATTCTCATAGTATTAGATCTTGGCTAGCCTCATTATCCATCTTGACAAGCCCCATGGCTGCTAAGACTTGACCACTATAGGTTTTGGCCCAAGATATGCCTGTAGGTGCCTATGAAGGCACTTGATTCTTTTAAGGTTGACTTTATTTATGATTGGATTCCATCTTGAGTTAAGATCTTAAACCTAAAATGATTACCACTATAAACCAAACCATGCACTGTTATGATGAAGTCAACCCTTGAAGGTGACTGTGTTCTTCATTTCTAACTGTAAGTGTATAGACAAGGGTTGTATGTGACCTCTTTGTTGGCCAAAAACCAGATTTGATCTTCTTCCTCTCCTTAACTATGCTTGATGAGGTCATTTTCATAGACCATTATAGATAGATCCCTTACACAATCATATTCTTTTGAGATTGATGTTTTTCATGAACTTTTCATGATTGTGTTCTTCTCTTACTATAGGTAGTCAGTCATATTGAAAAAGTGATAACTTTAGGGTCTACACACCTACTCTCACCTTCATAATGGATTTTCCCTCATACTATGGATTGATTTATCTCCCTATACCTTGAATAAGGTCTTTCTCACCTTGAATATCCATTGTTCTTATATGATTAGTACTTGACTATGTGACCTTACTATAGATATCATTTTGACTGTATTATGATGTTCCCCTTGGCCTATATCTTATTTTCATGCTTTTGTTGATATTTATTAACCATTGGATCTCTCCAATAAATAAACTATGGAATGGAGGTGGGTGAAAGGTTTATGAGGATGAGAGATGATGAAAACTCATGAATGGATGGGGAAAAGGAATAAGAACATAGTGGGAATGGCAATATTATGATAGTGGTAATGGAGATGAACAAAAGAAAGGTGGAAAGGAGATAAAGAACATGTCAATACCAACCTTATGGGTCTAATGGAAGCATGTAACCATACTCTATCTGATATACCAGTTTGGAGGCAATTTGAGAGGGTAAGAAGCTGGAATTAAAACTTAGGACAATGCTAAAAACCTCAAAATATGCTAAATTTCCTTAAACAATGCTAAATAGGCCCTTATGAGATGCTTTAAGAGTATGTGAATGGTATTATTACTATGAATATTTGAAAAATTATGATTATAAAATAAAAAAATGAAAGACATCCATTCCATGGATGAAAACAAGAAATATTGAAACCTATCTCTCTTTCTTGGACCTTACAAACTCCTCAAGAAGCACAAAAACTGAAGAATTAAACTCCTCTTGTCAAAGATCCTTTGTTTGACCATTACACATATGAAAATGACTTGAATAATGTCATGATAAGGTATATTGGGTTCTTCAAAAGCTCCAAAAACTACAATTTTCCTAAAATAATGCCTTGGTGTGGAGAAACTAAAGAAAACCAGTTGCCTTCATAGATGCAAAGATGAAGAAATTAGCCTAACTTAATATTTAAGAATTAATGAGGGAAAAAAGACAAATTATAAAACTAGTTTCTCCATGAGGAATCCATTTGAGTCTACATTCATTTACCCAAAATTTAGACCTGTACCTACACTCTCCAATCTATACCATCAGCAAACTTGTAAGCCTATCTGTATGTGCAAAAAGCCAAATAAAAGGAAAAGACTAGTTTGGGGCCTATTTTGAATATAATTGCCATGAAATTATTCATGGAACTCTCTATCATGACCTCCTCCTACTTATTCAGACCCTAGGTATATGGAATTTTTTATGGATCCATACTTTGCCTTTGAAAATGAATGGAAAAAGCTTATTTTTGGCCTTTTAAAGAGAACTCAAGATTCCACCCCAAATATTAATGCATGGAAGGAATATAAAAAATTCAAGGACATTTAATAACAATAAATTAGATTTTAAACATCTGCATAGGTCCTAATTTGGCATGTGTTGGTCATTTGGGGTCCTTTTTTAGGCTTGTACTAGCATGAAATCACCTTTTTAAAGTATGAAACTTTAAAAATAAGGTTATTACATATATTTGAAGGTTATTTGGATATTTTAATGACCATTTGATCCCAATTTTTACATTTAAAGAGAAAAACTTATCCTTTTAGGCTAAAATATATAGTTTTAGATCACTTGAAGAGGTTATTGACAATACTAGGAATAGTTTTGGATTGTAGGGGTTGGTATTTAGCCTTGATAGGATAAATTACAAAAATAAATATCTAGGGCTTGGTTTTTATTGAAATTTGTATTATGAAAGGATTTCTCCCCAAGGAAACCCAACTGGGGCTTTCCCCCTCTTTGGCAAACTTCTCTCTATGACTTCTTTCATACATAGCTATATAATGGGGAAATGAATACATTGGATAGTGATTTGTGGTCCAAAATAATGTCCATTTAATTTTTAAAAGTGTCATAGGTGAAGATTTATTAGTTTGGGGCTGCCATCTCATTCTCTCTTATGCTCTTAAAAATCTTAATTAGTGTAGGAATCTATGCTAAATTTTTAGTGAAAAATCTCTTTATTTGTGAAAGAATGGTCTCTAGGAAGATCTGGTAGTAAAAATGTTTTTGAATTTATAAACTATATCAAATTGACTTATCATGAACTTTTTGAACCTTTTATAATTCATTTAATGGTTATCGATATCTTTGTTCATGTGCATTGTTGACATGGAATGTTGTTTTGTGGATTTGAAGGGATGTTTACATTTCTTGCATTATTGATTAGTTAGTACTCATCATTTTAAATGTGGGCCATCCATTTTTCATAGCCTAAGACTCTATGCAATCCTTTTAGTAATATATCCTTCAATACTTCTTGTTAACTTGGTTTCACAAGTTAGCTTCCCATTATTCCTTTATCACACAACATTGTATCTACTCCCAAAAGATAATGAACTGCCCCTATTAGAAAGCAACAAATGTTAACCACATTCCATGATATTATTGAGTTACTTTTTACCCCTATCAGATGTTATCTACCACATAAACCATAATAGAATGCCAAAATCCATCAGTACCACATATCATGATATCATTATTTTACTATCACAAAGTGGTTAGGTGTTGAGGTGTAATGGAGGCATGTGGTAAATAAATTCACCATAAGCTATCACTGGATGATATACAAAGTGTGAAAGAGTGTTTTACTATGATAAAAATGTTGACCATGAGAGGCATGAATAATACAAAGAGTGTGAAGGCTTTTTGAGGATTAAAATTTACAAAAAACTTAGATTGTGAAGGCTACATAAGTTTAGACTATAAATATTATGAGGGATATTTTTACTAACAAATAATGCCTTGACTAATAAGTCATTTATATATAAATACATATAACTAACATAAATAACACAAAGTCTGTGATGAATGCAAAAATTATGAAATTTTATCAAATTATGAAACTGTTAACTGCAAAGACCAAAACAAACTAAGGAGTAAATCTTGTAAAGCGTGAAATTTTATTTGTGTCACAAATTCCATAAGAATATGAGCACTATGAATTTTAAAAAACTATGAAGGTCAAATAACTAAGAAATAAAATATTAACCCTATCAAATGACTTATACTTGCACTTATAGTAAGCCAAAAAATATAAAAACATGCATTGTCATGCCCAAGCCAAAATATAATAGAACCTTACAAAACTATCTTTATGTAAATGATGAGATGCCTAAATGAGAACCAAGTAGGATTAAGATAAATAATAAATAACAATTCAATTTAAAAAAAATTAGTGGGTCACCATTTCATTCAGACATGGGGGTGTGTTAGTGACAATTATTATGTCATTTAATATTTTATAGCCAATGAAGGAATTATCCCTAATTTAGTCATTCCAAAGGTGACATATTATATTCTATGTTTTTATATGAGATCCTAAATCCCAATATTTCTTTGAGTGACAAGTATAAATCTTGGTTTATGAAGAAATACTAAGCTATTCTCCTACTTCATAGGAATTGGGAGATAGTAGACACCTCAATGTATTGGATGAAGTTGCAAAAAAGCCAACAAAAATGACAAATGATAACAAGTTAATTTTTGTGAAAGTCTATTGTAGTGGAAATATCACAATGATGTTGTTTGAAAATGAGTATAGATTTATAAAATATAATCTAATAATAATTTTTATATAAATTATAATTAATAATCAATCTAATCAGATGCTTCAATTAATTATACCAAATTAAAAGAATGCTATGATTAGATTGGTTATTTATTATACTTTATATAAAAACAATTATAATATGTGATTAAGTGATTTGTATTAGTTTAGAGTTACACTCCACACAAATATATGGCATGTTCCATGGAGGCACATAATGGAAAGTGTCAGTTGGATATGTTTACTACGAGTGTCAACCTTTTTGGGCAACAAAAACAATGTATTAGAGGATTCAACAAAAGAATTTAATTTGTTGTGGTGATCATTTGTTAAAGAATATATTTTCTTAGTGATCATATGGAAATAAATCACCTCATGATGCACTTTTCATAAAATTATGAACAAAATTAAAAAAGGTTATTCTCTATGTAGACATTTGAATTCCCCCATATTTAGTGTCGTATTAACTTTGCTTAATATGGACACACTAACTCAACTACCACCCTGAATTAAAATTTCCAATAACATCATTTACCTCTTTTTTTAATAATTAATTAATCTATATTAATCAATTGACTATGCACACATCATTTCAAAAAACTAATTAAAATACAAATTTTCTAACTCATCCAAAAATATTCCACACTTATCTCAACCAAATGTTGAGTCATCCAATTGCTTCCTTAATTTCTTAAACTAATTATTGAGTTACCATTAAATATTTCAACTATCATGGTGAGTCACTAAACTATATTGATCAATTCATAATGAGTCATTCAACTACCAATTAACTCCCCTCTCTCTCACACACATGAGAATTAGTCATCCTCCATTGAGATGATGACTCAAATCCAACCGTTAATAATTATCATTATAAAATAAATTTGGATTTATTAAAATCATTCATCTTCTCACTTATAATAATATAAATGGAAGTTCCATCCTAAATTTTCATCATCAACCTTAAATCTATTGAATTATTATCAAATTTATCCTATGCATCAATTGAGAAATCAAGCTTATGCATTCATATGCTGCCAAATTTATCCTTGTTTAGAGAATGAATTGAGCACCCACATTTCAAAAAGAAAGAACAAATCACAAGTCACAATGGAGAAGGAAAAAATGTATTTTAAATACATGGTTTTGTAATTATTTCTATACTTTGATTTTTTTTAATATTAAATCTATCATAATTTTAGTTTAGATTTAGAATAGTATTTATATGCATGTCACTTTCCTAGTTTTATTAGATTATAAAATTTAGATATCAATAGCATGCTCGATGAGGCTTTTCCCAAAAATAATTCATCTTATCATTTTCCTTGTTTGTTTTTAAGGTTTGAACAACTTTTTTTTAAATTTCTATGCATGTTTTAGGATAATTTAGATCCAAGTTGCTTGTTATTTTTGTTTTCCCAAAGCTAATTTAGTTTTTTAAATAAAAAATACATGGCTATTACAATGAAAATGAATTTTAATTTATAATTAAGTTTTTCTTATTTTTTATAGGTTGTTTTAGATTTAGACTAACACTAACCTATTAAAATTTTGTGTAAATCTAAGTTGTATTTTAAGAGATATCAAAAAATCTATGATTGTTGTTGTTTAGTTTTTAAAAAAACATGATTGTTAAAATAGTTATAAATTTTAATTTACAATTTTAGTTTCTCAATTTTTTTATTTGTTTGTTTTTAACTAACACTAATCTATTAAAATTTTGTGTAAATATGAATTTTAGTTTATGAGATATTAATAAAATCATGACTTTTATTTTTACTTCTTATTTTTTGTTTTTTCTAACTTTTAAGGTTGTATATTTTTTTAACCTTTTGGCTAAATTGAAGGTTCCTTAGGTTTCTTAATCTTCACAAATGAAATACTAATAGTTTGTGTGTAGGGATGATTTCCAAAGAATGCAAAGCTAAGTTAAAAAGAAAACCTTTTTTAATATACTTATTTTTTTTCTATTCTTTTAATTATTTCAAGGTTTTATTTATTACAAGTAATAATTAAATCACATTTACTTTTAATGTAAGACTTACTTGTTTGTGTCATAAAAAATTTTATATGCTCTTTCCTCGGCATCACATTAGTGATAAAATTTGGAAATCAAAAACAAACTTTCTGATTTTGTGTTTCTTAAATTTCACTTATGTATACTCTTTCTTTGGCATCACATTAGTGATGATAACTATAAATTAGAGAAAAGTGTCAATTTATTTATTTTATTTTTCTAGGGGCTCTATCAATTGTGGATTTCACTACCATATGGTAGGCCAAACCCCGTGTACTAGTGCGGTATATAAATTTAGGATTTGTTATTTCAATTTATTAAGCTATTGTGTGTTTTAAACACATCATGGTGTGAGGGGATTTCATCATCCAATACTTAAGGTTTCAATAATGACCTCAAAATTCAAATTTTTAATGTCAGCCTATTGAAATATGGTTCGGTTGAGTACACAAGGACTAAACCCTTTCGTGTGAGTTTATTAAATCAAATTCTTCCATGATTTTGGCCAACAATGTACTAAAAGGAATATATAAGACATACCTTAGATAAAATTCTATAAATGTTAAGCCCTAGGATAGCCATTTAATTATTTAAATTATAGTGCATCGACATGTACTTAGCTTCAGGAAGTTAGTCTCAACTTACCCTCAAAACTAATTTAAATGGGCTATGGGTATGGTTCTACCTCCATAGTTAGTACTCTAAAATATTGGGATAGCACTTTCTAATGGATGAGACAATATATATGAGAGACTACAAGTCATTCAAGTCATTTTGCCTTTTTTTAATCGCTTTCTATGAATTGCACATTTATTTTTAGTTAAATTAGATCTTGCTTGTTTTATTTATTTCTTTTTTACCTCTTTGTGAAGACCACATGAAATGTTTGTGTTTGAAAACCAAGTTTAAGTATCTTGAAATCAAAATTTCAAATCAAAACAAATTCCAAAATTAAATAAACTCAAAACTCTAATATCAAACATTTATAATATTAGAGTCTTTTTAAGTCTTATAATTTTATAAATGTTATGGTTGGGTTGGACACATAGGGACTAAACCATTTTATGTGAGTATATTAAATCAACTTCTTCCATGATTTTGGGTCTCAACATACTAAAAGGTATATAGAGGATATACCTTATATAAAATTAAATGAACCTTAAGTCTTAGGATAGACATTTAGTCTTTTAAATTGTAGTGCATCAACAAACAATTAGCTTTAGGAAGTTACTCTCAACTTACTCTCAAAAGTGATTTAATTGGGCTATGGGTATGGTTCTACCTCCATAGTTATTACTCTAAAATATTTGGCTGACACATTCCAATGGAATGACTAATATATATATATATATATATATATATATATATATATATATATATATATATATATATATATATATATATATATATATATATATAAGATCTTACAAGTTATTCAAGTATTTTCACCTATTTTTTAACCCTTTATGTGACTTGCATGTTTATTTTTGGTTAAATTAGAGATTACTTGTTCTATTTATTTATTTCTTACCTCCCTATAAAGACCACATACTTGAATTTTTTTGGTTTGAAAACCAATTTTAAGTATTTGAAATCAAAACAAATCTTAAATCAAAGTCCAAAATCAAATTCCAAAATCAAAGAAACTCAAAACTTGTTACCAAACATTTATACTATCATAGTCTTTTCAAGTCCTATAATTTTTGAGTCAAACCTTCAAATAAATATCTCCCTTCACAAGACAAATAGACTTGTTAAATAATCCTATATTTAGAGAACAACCATCTAGAAATGAATCCCTTCATATTGAGATCATGTAATGTTGAGGATGAGGGACATTATCAAGATGAAGATACCCATAAAGTCACTTTGCATAGAAACCCACCTTCATAAGTCACAAAATATATATTAGAAAATAAGTCATAGGTCTTGTTCAAATTTTTAGGTCTAGGAACCAAATTTCCAACTAATTTTTAAGACAAACATTTACATCATTTGCTTTCTAAAAAAGAAGCCACACCACCCATCCAAGAGAAAGTAACATATAGTGTTTCCCTAGGGAATGACAAAACCATTATAGGTTCCACTAAAACCAATCAAATGTCTCCCAAAATTACATGGATAAAGGTAAAATGATTATAGATGAAACATATTAACAAATTCATGCCTTTTCCTTTGAAAATCATGTCAAAAAGTTAGAAAGGAAAATAATTGAACTTAAAGCCAAAATGTTAAGTAATCCTGCAATTAAATGATCAACTAATCAAAATAAAAATCCAAATTTTAATGGTAATTTAAATCCAACTAAAAATCCAAATCAAAATCAAAATTTGAATGTCCATTCAAATTTAAACATCAAAAATAAAAATCAAAATTAGAGTTCAAATGTCTATTCAAATTCAAACATAAAAATCAAAATCAAAATCAGAATTTGAATGTCCATTCGAATTCAAATATAAAAAAATATCAAAATCAAAATTTGAATGCTAACTTAAATCCAAGCAATAAAAATTAAAATCAACATTAAAATTTCACTTCAAATACCAACCCCAATCCATTTTTCAATCTAATTCAATTTACAAGTCAATCATCCAATCCAGTTTTGAATCCAAATCCGAATCAACTCTTGTCACTCAAGGATACAACATTTATCCAAGAATGTCAAAGCATGAAGAAAAGATCTAAGGATTACAAGATGGTAGTTATTCTAAAAGAAAACAATCTAAGTTTAAATAAATTTTTCTATACCCCTTTGACATTATTATGATGATGGTACCCTTTCCTTCACATTTTAACCCCCAACAATAAGATCCTAGAGAACATATTAATGAGTTTTATATGGCATGTTCAGTTGTTGCTTATAGTAAATATTATCTATTAAGAATCTTTCCAAATATTTTAGGGGGTCAATCCCTAGTGTAGTTTTTACACTTACCCAAAGGATCAATCATAACCCTTGAAGACATTTCCAAAAAATTTGTGTGGCACTTTTCATATAATGTTGAATGTGAATTGACCATGTTAGATCTATACAACTGATGAGACCATAAAATGTCTCAGTATATTAGTAAATAATATCATTTTCTCTTTCATAAATTATTTTCTATAATAAACTTAGATGCATTTTTAAAAACTTGTGCTTATTTACAATGAAATATTAGATACATATCTAGTTTATTCTTTAAGATTTATTACAGTCTACATTATTTCTATTTTATGACAAGTTCTTAGAGAATAGATGTCAAATGTTATCTATGCAAGATGAAATGAGTCATCAATGCATATAAAAAAAATTTAAGTGATAAACTACCAAATCAAGAGCAACATTGAAGCAGCTCTAGAGATCATCAATAGCTCTAGATTTGTATATGAAGTAACTCCAAAGATCATCAATAGATTTAGAGTCTCATATAAATCATCTCAAGGTTTCTTAAGTTGATTTTAAGATAGATGGACTATTGATTCAAGGTCATCTAGGGCATACAAATAATTTTTTATCAATAAAAAATAATTCTTGTGTTTTTTTGTTGTTTTGATATGTAAAGGTGTAAAGGCAAAATAAAAAAGATGTGTAAAAATGGAAAAAAATAATTTCCATGAATATATTTCATCCTAAAATTGATTGCATATTTAGATTCTTCTTGAAATATTAAAAGTTTAAAAAAATCATTTTGATTTGAGTCCATATGTAAAAGTTATGTTCATTTGAAATTGGTTCCATATATCTTCACCCTGGCTCTGCATATCACCAGTCTTAGTTTTGAAGATGCACAATCTAGCTCTAGGGATCACCAGTCCTAGCTCTAGAGATGAGTAGTTTATCTTTAGAGATACATAAAATTGGCTCTAAAGATGTCCATAATTATTTTTTTGAAAACGTATCTATATTAATATAAAAAAGTAGTTTCATAATTCTTTTTGGGTTCTTGTAGGTCAAAGAAATAATGAGAGAATGTTTTGAGATACATTTTATAGTCTTTATATATATTATAAATAGAAAATTCTAAAAATAGACATCAGTAGAAATCAACTACATAGGTCTATAACTATGGAAACACAAGAGAAAAATGTTCCAAAGATCATTGTTATGTATTTTTATGTAATCTATTAATAGTATTTCTCAAAATAAGTATTTATAAATAAGATAAAATATTTATAATATTTCAAATATTATGAATATCTAAAACATAAAGTTGTTGGAGGAAATCAAATTGGCCAAGATTGTGATTGATTCTCTCCAACAAAATTATAAGTTGTTAGAAATAATACAAAGCACCTAGATTCTCTCCAACAAACTATAAGATAGTGTATTTTTGAATATAGCATTTCCCACAATTTTCTCCTTGAATAATATGGATTTTTGATATTTCCAAATAATGTATGAACTAATTTTGTTATATTATTATCCAAGAATAAAAATCAATTTCAAAACTAATTTATAGGTTGTTAAGATTATGAAATTAGTTATAAACTAACTTATTAACTTTTTATTCTTAAACAAGAATTTGTTGAAGAAATTGTATTATAAATACAACCTTATCATTCATATTGGGCTAAGTAGTAGTAGTAGAGAATAGATAGAGGACAATGGTTGATAATAAACATAAGATCTTTTCATTTTGAGTGTTATAAACACTTTCAAAATTAATGAGAATTTGATTTCATGACGTTTCTATAAATTTAGTTATGTTTCAATCTTTTTTTAGGGAGATCAAGGGCCCACTAAATCAAGGAAACACGATCTATATTTATTTTATATTCTTATAGGTCTTAAGATTATAATTCATTATTTTATGCAAAGTATTATATTTTTTGTCTCACCTAAAAGAATGTGTATTAATTCATGTGTTATAAGTAAATCTACTTTCAAAGCACTTCATTTCCAAAACATTTCTATTTAAAAGTAAATAGATCAACTTTGTGTTTGTTTTCATGCAATTTACATTTCTAAAAATAAACTAAAAGTGTGTTTCCTTTAAAGTTGTTCTAATTCTTGTAAAATGTGTTTCTTTCTAAGCAATTTCAATTCCAACAAGTGTGTTTCATTTCAACAAAAATTAAAATTTATCAAGAGTGTTTGTTTTCACAAGTAATAGATTAAATTTCAATTAAATAAGTATATTGGAACCTTAGGAGTAAATGATTCACAACTCCCTCAAATAGACGATTGTTAGAAACTATTTTGCATACCTTACTATTGACCACCCTTGAACATCGATCCTAATTTAATATGACATTGAATTAACTTATTTGATTAAATGAAGAAGACACATCACCCTCATAATTTTTGGTGTTGTTGACATGTATTTTCTAGGTGTTAGTACAATATAAAATATAAAACTAATAGTTGATTAAAGGAAAAATTCCATAAATCAATGAAATTTATGAATAAAAAAGAGATTCAAAGGGAAGATACATTCCTAATACCCATAAAAAACATAATTAATAGTAAATCACAAGAATAAAGTGTATTAGAAGATATTCTAGGAAAAGAACTTTAGATTTTTGAGGACAAACCATTGTGAGCTTCACCAAAACTTTGGGAACATTCTCCCAAGGTAGGTGCATCTTTCTAAACAAAGAAATTAGGGCTAAAGAATATTGTAAACTAGAGTGTTGAATCCTAATCACATAGCCTTGTATGCACTTCTAATAGGTTTTTTTAAGGGCACCTTAAGAAAAACCCCTATGTAATTTTTTGGTGAATATTGAAAAGTTAATTTTGAAATAGAGGTAAATTAAAGGGAAATTAGTTTCATCAAGAAGGCAAATCATATGCATCACCCTTTAGATAACATCTAGATTTGACAGATGGAGTCAAGTGTCTCTAGAGAGTCTATGGACACTACCCAAAGTTTGTAGATGCTATCTAGAGACTATTAACACCATCTAGAGCCAATGGGTGGTCTAGGATTTATGGATGATATCTAGAATATGTGGGCACCATTCAGAGTCTATGGACACCATCTAAGGCTTGTGAATGTTGTCAAGAGTCTATAAACATTATCTAGAGTTTGTGGACATCATCCATACCTAGTGGATGTTGTCTAGAGTCTGTGGATGCTGTTTAGACTTGGTAAACACTATTTAGAGTCCATAAATGTTATCTAGACTCAATGGGTGGTGTTTAGAGCCTATAGATGACATCTAGAGCCTATGGGAATCATATAAAGTCTTTAGACACTATTCAAAGCTTATAGAAACTATTTAAAGCCTATGAATACCATTAGATCTTGTGGACACTATCTAGACTCTATGGATATCATTTTAGACTTGGTGGATGGCATCCAAAGTCTGGGCAACATCTAGTTCTTCTATATGGTGCCTGGGATCCATGGTAAATGCTTATATATACCCCTATCCCCTTATATTTTCTCAGTTATCTTGTACACATAGTTAAAATCTTGATCTCATCCTCTACCCTAAACTTAATCCTCTATTCTCACTCTCATAAATGGATTCCAAACCCGTATCTTCTTCTCCCATTCATAAATTTATTTATAGAAATCTTAATGGCCCAAAAATAATGAGGATTATAGAAAATGATAAATCTTATAGTAATTAGATAGACAAATGTTGTCTAAGAGGTCTCATTTACATACACCAATATGATATGGACATGAATTTGCTGAACATTCTTATATCTAATTACAAACCTTCTTTTGGAGAGTTTTATTTTACCCTCAACTCTTGGACTATTAATTTTGGCACTACACCTTTAGATATAAAGTGATTTTTAGGGATACCATAGAGAAACATCAAACTTGTGTCCATAAAAGTTGTTTTGTCTAACAAAGACAAAATATTATCTAGAAAATCACTTGGATATAGATACATCTACCTTGATAGGTAATCTTATTTTTGTTAATTAATATTTAATGTTTTATTTATGAAATTCAAAAGTAAATATCTTAGATAAAGATTGTAAATAATTTTTTGCTTCCATTATAGGCACCCCTAATCATTTGATAAGGGGTCTTTCAGTTCAAAATATAACAAACACATATCTATAATCTCTCATTCAAGTTTTCTAAGTGAGGATTGTTTTATAGGGAAGAATTGTAGATATCCCCTTTTGGGATGTAACATACATTACCAGTTTTATTGGAGGAAAATAATTTGATTGGTGTACATTAATTTAAAATAAGATTAGAAATGATTTGGATTATTCCTTTTAAAGTGGTAGTTACACAATTTTCATCTATAATTATATTTTGGGTTTATACTATGAGGTGTATCATGAGCTGAAAGGAATAACTATTCTAATTATCTTGCATGAAAAAATGAAATCTAACTCTATAGCCCTTGCTAATTTGGAGGTAAGTTTGAAGTTTACTTTTAAGTCATTAAATTCTCATGTTATTAGCTTGTTACAATTCAAATTAATTTTGTATGTTTCCTTATAATAGAGAAGAGAATTTATTTCTCGATCAAGAAGAGAAGATGTAATGAAAAAATACCATCCTATCAAGGGATTATAATTTTTATAGGGGTGATGACATAGATTCTGGTGTAGTGACACCATTAATAAGGAAAAAGGAGATGTAGAAATCTATCTCACCTACTACTACACATCAACTAGGCCCCTTAGGCACATACCTAAGCCTAAATCTAGGTTTTAATTTTTTAAAATTTTATTGAAATTTGATGTAAAAACAAAAAAAATAGAATTATTAATGTTTCATTTAATTTCTAAGGAATTCCTAACATTGGCAACATTTACTATCAACCTGTTCAACATTTACCTTTTGTGCAAGGTAATGACTTCATGTTTGTAATTAAAGCTATTTATAAATTACATGAAATTTATCATGTTAAATTGAATTTTTTATTATTTGAGACTTTAAGTCTTTGATATAAATTAAAGCTTCACCTTCTCTTACAATATGTGCACTACCATAAAACATATCAACAAATCAAAGTTAAGTATGGATGCTTAACTTAGTTTAAATTTTGATAAAGTTTGTTTATTTATTAGTTATAAAATTTCCTATTTCAAGGAAAAATTTATTAAGAATTAATATGCGACACCTCCACCCCCCATTCTATACAGACTGGGAGGAAGAATTTAGCAATGCCAACAGGTAGCAAGGGAACAATGCATATAACAACATCAAAGTTCCCTAATTTTTCTATGGGTGGAGTGTCTATTACAACATGTGCCATGGAAATTTTGAAAAATATTGATCTTGATGAGGTGTCCTTAAGGGTATTGATTCCATGCCTATAGATAGATTTGTTGTGCATAATATTATTCAAGGATTTCAATTCTAAGCTCCTAAAAAAAGAGTTGGATGTGATTCTTCTAGTTCACCACCTAAGCCACATAATGATGAGGAACAATATTTTGAAAAATTGACATCCTTTCCACTGTATAATCTTGTTGTAAATAATAATTTTGATTTTTTAGATGACATAGTATAGACTGATTTGAAAGTATTGAAACAATGAGAGATTTAAGACAAGGCTTTGGTAAATAAAATTAACGAGTGTTATCATAAATAACCATTCACAAATATATTATTTGTTTCAAAATTATTCATCCAAAATTGATGTCTTAGTGAATCAAGCTAAATTGGGATCCATTACAATGTCAAATCTCTATAATGATAATATTTTAGTATGATAAATATATTAAAAAATTTGAATGTATAGGAATAGGATTACTACAACAAATGGGAAAATGACCAAAACCTTTACCACCTTACCAATGCAGAGAGAGATAAAACTTTGGTAAGTAATTAGTTTTTTATCCACTTTTAATCACAGTTTTGTTATTTTTATCTGACCCACTTTATTTTCTAAATTGCAATCAAAATATAAAAACCTAAATAATGAAACACAAGTAATTAATATTCATCTAAAAAAACATATAAAATTTTAAATGTAATAATTGAATGGAAGGAAAAACATGTGCTAGTAAACAAACATAATAATACGCTGAGGAGGATCATTAAAGAGCATGGACTAGATCCAAAAGTTCTTTGGAAGGAAAAAATATATGTGGATCCATCCATCTTATTGACATGATATAAAACACATGAAGAAAGGAAAATTATTTCAAATATTAAAGCTACACCCAAGGATCTTGTTCAAGAAGGTGTTTTACATTCAGATTCAAGGAAAGGGGAAGTTGAGGTAGCATCATCTGCTTCTGAACAATAAACTAGAACTCCTCATGAGGAATGATATCTATTCAGTACATGTATCTTTATTTAATTCAAATGGGTCCTGGGATATGGAAATGATGTTTTTTATATATGTTATGTTGAAATTGAATAATTTATATTGTAAATTAAATTTTCAAGTTTAAATATAAGTCTATGTTACTATTTTATACTGTGCATTTTATCCATGACAAGTTTTCTATTATATTAGAAATTTACTACTTAATATGTATACTAATATTATCATAATTCATCAGTGTATAATATTAACAAACACATGAAATAATTGCTTCATATTGTAAAATAAATATTTTTTGTACATATAACCTAAATATATTGTTTAACAAAGATTGAATTTTAAATAATTACAATATAACATAGCTATTTTAAAATAATACAATAACATAATTTTTGAATTTTTGAAATTTACATAATAGAAATGTTTCCATGATTTTTGATAAAAATTATAATATAAAAAATAAATTGCAAAAATGAAAGTTGAAATATACATAGTAAAATTTAAGTAGTTGAAATAATTTTTGAGTAGCCCATTCTTCATAATTGTCTTTTGTATGAAATGTATTTGACACATCTAGAGTTTCAATATCTATATTACCTATGTCATTTAATAAATGAATTCAAAATTTGAAGTGCTATATCATAGGGAAATGCATCCACTGGATAACACAAAACATACAATCTCAAACATGTGTCTAAATTTATGTTCAATTTGTTACAAAGTTTCCATTTAAAAAAATATAATGCACTAAAGACTCTTTCATATATTATAGAGCCCAAAACCATTATTTTTTAGAGTTTATATAATCAAAAATATTCACTAATATATTCTTTTAGGATGGTATGGGATACAGTTTTTTCCATGGCCTTGTAATAACACTATTTTTAGTTGGCTCCTTTAGACACTTTTATTGATCAATCACTATGAATATGAAATGGGTATACTATGTTATCAATAAATATTTTTACAAAATACTTGTAATTTCAACTCTATTGATATTTATAGACTTATAAAAATGTTTAATAAGAGTTCCCATGTATCTAAGAAATAAATTACTGATTTGATCTTTACCATCCTCAGCTCTCCAAAATACAAGATTTACCACTGTCATGGATTCAAGAAACTCGTACCTTTGAAAACATTATCTAATTTATTTAAGAAAGCTATCCTTTATTTTTCTCAAATTTATCTATGTTTCTATTATCATAGTTTCATATAGAATACATGTTACATGAACTTCTTCAATTTATGATCCTGCTAAATCAACTTATTTTTAGAATGTGTGTAGTGGTGTTTCATTTCCATTTATGAAGATACAAAGATGATCATTAATAATGAATTTAAAATAGGATTTTGGATCCTTACTAATTTTTAAAGTTTTACAACTAGCAAAAATAGATAGCTTAAAACTATTTTGCCTTGAGTATAAGACATTAAGAGATTGACAAACCTATTTTCTCAAATATATGAAGTCTATATTATATCGATCTCTCTTAAACATATTTCATTAAAAAAATTATCTTATTCAACATTGGAAGAATACCACATAGTGGAAAAAGCATTTAATTTTTTTAAAATAGTATAATAGATCTTTTGCCTTGTCAACTTCCATATGGTATTTAAACATAAAACTTGCCAGCAATGGATAGTCTTAAAAAATTCTGCTTGTAGGCTCATACATGGAAATCCATCTTGTATAATTATATATTATAATATTTTTACCATTAATAACCCCAATGGAAATTTTATGAATCTCTAAAAATATTTTTGGACTTCTTGACATAAAATGTGTAAATCACAGATAAGTTTCTCCACTTTTACAACATTTTCAAATATGCTTACAATTTTGTATGCAAGATTCATTATGTGGGCCATGCAAAGAATTGAAATAATATATGAAGAAATTTTTTTCTATAATCAAACACACAAACCATTTATATTCCCATGAATTACTATTTCACTATCATCTCCAGCACATACAAGTTTCATAGCTATAATATAATCATCCATCCCAACAATATCCCTCAAATTATAAATAACTAACTTGAAAAGGTTTTTTGCATTGAAATTTTCAACCATTTTATTTATATCTAATAGATGAGGTGTACTTAAATTTTTCTAAAAAGTATAAACATGGATGTGTTGTTAACTCTGTGACCTCATCAATGGACATTGATATAAAGCTTACATTTTTAACTTCTTCTTTCAAATCTTCCTTCTCAATGATTGCAAGACATTTTGACATGTCCCAATAAACTCCATATAACCAATGTGATCATGGAATGTTATGAAGTCTATTATGTTGAAACAAATTTTTATAATCTAATATTTTAGTATAGGTCTACCTTTTTGAGAAAGTGTTAGATCGTTGAGAACTGTATCTTTTTGGTATAGACTGAATAACTTTTCCTATTCGAGCTATAATTGTTCCTTCTTTTATAAACAAGATGTCACATATGTCTCTAATTTTTTTCATACTCTATTACATATCTAACATGCATGCATTCATTGTCATCTTTCCATCTATGAGTCTTTTGACTTTGTCCTTCTTATTCAACTAACACATAAAATTTATCATAATGTTTCTCAATTGTGTCAAGCTTAAGTCACATTTTGTTTTCCTTTCTTAATTTCCAAGAACATATTATGAATTTAAATTTAGTTGGGGTATCATTACTATTTTCTACACCTACTAGTTTAATTAAAAGAAATTTTTCTATCTAGTCAAACTTAAAAGACCTTCCAATTATCCATTCGCTTCTATTTCTTTACATAGATTTATGAGTAATTTTATTGGATAAATTTTGAGTATATTGAGTAGAAGAGTCTTCTAATATATTTATCTCATCATCTAGAATGCCCTCAAATCTCCTCTTAATTGGCAGAAATTTTAGATTTTTATTTGCAATGAAAGTTGCTATTTTATGAGATCTAGAAGTTTCTTTTAATGTTTGTATCATATCATATATTTTGTCCTTCACTCTAGCCATGCCATCATCAATAATATTTTAAAATGGTGAAATAATATTATGATTAAATATTTCATTTGAAAAACCACACTCAATGGAGGGATCTGGATGCATAAAGATTTTTATAGTATCCTTCAAATTTTAAATAATAGTTATTACAAATAAATAAATAAAATGTATAAATCATTTAGTACCTATCTTTTGAGTGGGTGTAGGTTGAATTTGCCTAGGTGTTCTTTATAGATTCCAAAAATAAGATAATATATTCTTGGTCATTAATAATTAACTTAATCTCTTACCATTATCACAAGATGAATTTGTAGATTTGTTTTACAAGACAAGCTACAACCTACCACTTTAATATTATGCAATCAGTTGTCCTTTCCATATGGCCATTGTTTAGAGTCCCTATAGATGAAAAACACTACAAAGTACTTTTGGTCATCACCCAATCCCTATATATGCCATATAGAGTGTTTAAACTCTGTGGATGGCATCTAAACTCTATGAATGATGTCTAGAGTCTATGGGAACCATCTAGAGTCTATAAAAATCTTCTAAAGATTGTGTATGTCATTAAGAGTCTATGGATGTTGTATAGAGTCTATAGACACTCTCTGAACTTGATAAATGACATCTAGAGTTTGTAAATGTTATTCAAATTTGGTGGACTCTGTCTAGAGTATGTAGACATCATCCAAACTTGGTGGGTGATTTTCATAGTTTTTTAATGTTGTCCAAAGTTTGTGGATGGTGTCTAGAGCCTGTGGACATCATCTAGAGTTTATGGACATTGTCCAAATCCTATGGATGTCATTTAGATCCTGTGAACATTGTTTAGAGCCTGTCTAGATCTTATGGATGCCATTTAAAGCCTATAGACACCATCAAACTTAGTGGATGTTGTCTAGAGTTTGTGGATGTTATCTAGACTTGGTGGGTAACATCTACTTCTTCTATATGATGCTTAGGATCTGTGGTAAATACTTATATGTGTGTGTGTGTGTATATATCTCTCTTTGACCCCTTATATTTGATCATTTCTCTTATACATATGGTCCAAACCTTGATCGTGTACTCTACCCTAAACCTCATCCTCTACTCTCATTCTCATAAATGGCTTCAAACATCATATCTTCTACCCCCATTCATATATTTTTCTACATAAATCTTATTTACCCAAAAATATTAAGGCTTATAGAAGATGAGAACTCTTACAATAACTAGATTGATATATTTTTTCTAAGAGGCCTCATTTACATGCCCTAGTATGATATGGACATGAATTTTCTAAACATTCTCATGTCTAGTTATAAACCTTCTTCTAGATATTTTTATTTTACCCTCGACTCTTATACTATTACTTTTGGCACCGCACCTTCACCTATCAAGTGCTTGTTAGGGCTGCCATGTAGAAATGTTGAACCTGTGTCCACAATATATATATATATATATATATATATATATATATATATATAATCACTTGGTTGTAGATACATCCACCTTGATAGGTAATCTTCTTTTCATTAATTAATATTCAATATTTTATGTATGAAATTCAAAAGTAAATGTCTTAGATAAATATTGTAAATAAATTGTTTCTTCTATTATAGGCATCTTAGGCCCCTTAGGTACATTGTAAATAAGAAGATGTGGATATCTATCTCACCTACTAGTACATGTAAGTTAGGCCCCTTAGGCACATTCTTAGACCTAAATCTAGGTTTTAAAATTTTAAAAGTCTATTGAAATTTGAAGTAAAAAAAATTGTAATTATTAGTTTTTCATTTGATTTTATAGCAGCATCTAGAATTGGCAACATTTACCATCAACTTGTTCAACATTTATCTTTTGTGTATTTGACTTCATGTTTTTAATAACACTATTTTTAAATTACATGAAATTCAACATGTTAAATTGAATTTTTGATTGTTTGAGACTTTGAGTCTTTGATATAAATTGAAGTTTCACCTTCTCTTAAAACACATCCATCTCTACAAAACATATTAGCAACTCAAAGTATGGATCATAAGTCTAATGTCTCTAACCTTAAGCTTAACTTAGTTTAAATTTTGATGAAGTTTTTTTATTTTTTATTAAGGTTAGAGGTGGGTATTTTTTTAACTAGGGATCCCAAACCCTAGAAAGAGTATAGCCAAAAAGAGAACATAAGGACTAACTAATTCCCCAAGATAAATATATCAAATCAAACACAAAAATAGATAAAATATTACTAAAATATAGCCCTAAAGTAGCAAAATAAACACTAGAAACAAAAAGCAGCTAGAAAAAAACAAAGAACCTTCTATATGTCCAAATTTTTGTCAACATCCTCTCAGCAGCTTTTTATGCATTTTAGGTTTCAGTCAATCTAGGGAAGTAACTTTTATATATCTATCTTTATATCATTTACTACATTGAGTATGATTTCCCTTACCCTTAGAATAAGTCTGTGTATTAAACAATTCCCCCATGTGAGCTCTTAGATTCTTCATATTCTGAATTCCTTTGTACATGGTCACCTTACTAAAATTAACCAAATAATTGGTGTTATTTTTAAATTTATCATTTTCACCTTCTAGGGCACTAACCCTATCTCTAGGCCTTTGAATTTTCATGATGTGATCATTCTTATAATATCTCTATATCAATCTATCATTGTTCTATTGAAGCATTTTCACTTTTCCTTTGAGTTTAGATAATTCCCTCATAAACCACCTCATTATAGACTTTTACAAGTTTAATTCTTCTTCAATTTTATTAGTATTTTTCTTAACTTTGAGAGATTCAACCATGGAATTGAAATTTTCATTTGGATCATGGGATTATGTACCTGGTTCTTCTAACTCTTTCTCCTTAGAGCCATTCCTCACTTTCCTCTTTCCCTTGTTAGTTTTCTTAGCTGTAGAATTGTTTTTCTCCCTTCTATTCTTTACCTTCAGCCTCATCCTCCATCGTGATATATTTCCCAACTAAAATCCCTATTTTTATAGTGTTTTCAAACTTCTATCTAGTAGCAATAGGATCTTTAGCAACACTTCTTAGTTAGGTCTTAATGCCTAAGCCTTGAGATTTTGGTGAGTTCCTATTGGTACTTTATTCTTTATCCTTATAAGTATTACTTCCTAGATACTTAATCTATATATTTTGCACTTTCCTAACTTCCTCTTTATATTTGTGGAGATTTGGAAGTTTAGAGGTAATTTTATTAATCCCTTTGAAATATTTATGAATGAGGAAAATTACTCCTTCATGCCTAGGAACTATGTATTTACCCTTTTTAAACTTTTCAATGGAGGTTTCCACATAAATTAGAATGTATAAAGGTAAAATCGAGTGTATAACATGCCTAAATTAGTTGAGAAAGATGAATAAAGACTAACAAACAATATTAAACCTACCTTCTATACTAATATACTACATGAGATCAAATCCATTATGTAGCACCTCCAAAGTTTCTCCTTCTAGAAGAAAGTTTTTTTTCTCCTTCTTGTAATCTCTACCTATTTTAAATACTTTTGTCACCTCCATTCCCTATCCAGTGATGTAAGTGATTAGTTCTTCAAAGATATCTAGCAATACTTTATTAATGTTCAAAGCTTTATTGTCCTAAGAGATAATAGATAAGATTGAGACATGTTTGTCATGACCTTCTATTCTCTACATAAAATTTGTCATTCCCCTTGTTTGGAGGATATCCCAAACTTCTTCATTATTTTTCACCTCCTCTAGCATCTTTGGTTTAATTCTGTTAGGAAGTCCCATGGAGAACAAGATGATCTAATTGTAACTCTTTGACCTAAAATAAGGGTTTTTTGAGTTCCCCAAATTCAAAATTCTATTTTGTCTTGAGTGTCTCATGTCAGCCCACTCCACACTCTTATTAATGTGGTTCCCATTTTGAAAAGTATTTAAATGACACTAACTTCTTCCTAAAGAATTTAGAAACTTATCTCTAAGAGTTTTGAAGAAAGTAATTGAAGTAACATTAATAAGGATCATAACAATACAAAGACACTTAACCATAAAGTTCTAACAAACTTTATTTTAACAAGTGGAGAAGACCCCCACATTATCAACCATTTTAAACATTATAAATGAACTTCCTTCTCAATCTTCTGAAAAATATCTTGAGGTAATTCTTCTCTCACAATCCAACTAAAAAAACAAGAAGAGCTAACTCCTCTATTGGTGAAATAATCAGAAACCTTGTTGCCTTCATGATAGACATGTTGAATGACCATTTATTGCCTATAATCTAGAATGGAAATAGATTCATCCACCACCTATTTAATGTTCCAACTCATTATGTTTTTCTTAGAAAGAAAAATTATTGTATTCATTGAGTCTTCCTTAATGATTAGATGTTGAACACCTAATTATTTAGCCAATTTTAAACCCTAAAGGGTGGTAATAGCTTCTATCCAATGGTTTATTTTGATCCCTATATCATGAGAATAAGTAGCAAAAAACCTCCTTTGGTGATCTCTTAAAATCCCTCTTCCTCTTGAGGGTCCTGTATTCCCCTTGGAGGCCCCATCAAAATTGTGTTTTAGCCATCCAATAGGCAGAGGTTTCTAGTTAGTCCTATTTCTTATTTTGTTTATGGGATCAATATTATAAATGCATAAATAATCAATTTTCCAATTTAAATCTAGTTATTTTTCAAACTTTTACCCTTTCCACTAGACATAACATTAAAATTTTCTATAATTAATATCTTGAAAAAACTTATTAGCTAGTGTCAAACTTGTGCACTTTCTATTCCGTTTTTTTTTTTTTCTTTCACTATAAATTCTCCAAATGACATGAAGAAATGTGATCTTCCAAATTTTCTTTAGAACATAATTTTGAAAAGGACACTCCCAAGACTACCATAAGTCAAACATAGAACTAGAGAATAACCAAGGGACATTGAATTTGTTAAGGAAGAAGCTCCAAACCTCATTGGCAAATGGATAATCAACTAGTAGGTGAAAAAATGTTTCATTATCAATTTCACATATAGGGAACCTATTGATCAATATGAAACCTCTTTTCCTTACATTATCCATAAACAACACTTTATCCTGAACAACCACCCATAAAAAAAGAGTTAACTTTGGGGATCAGGTACTTGTCCCATAATCTATCCAAGTTCATATCATTTCTTATAATATTAGCCACCAAACTATACTTATATTTAACTTGATATTGTCCATCATTAGAATCTTTCCAAACCAACTAACCTTCATATAAGTAATTTATTGTCCATCAATAGAGTCTTTCCAAACCAACTGATCTTCATATAATCTATCAAGATGAAGTTTGTTTATTGATTAGTGATGGTTTTTTATATTGTAGGGAAACATTTATTAAGAATTAATATGCCACCTCCACCCTAACCCACCCCCCACTCCACATTGTACAGACTAGAGGAAGAATTTAGTAATGCCAATAGGTAGCAGGAAAACAACACATATAACAAAATTGAAGTTCCCCAATTTTTCTATGGGTGGAGTGTCTACTATGATAGGTGCCATGATAACTTTATTGAATATTGATCTTGATTATGCTTTCCTTGAGGGTATCGATTCTGTGTCTATAGACAAATTTATTGTGCATAACATTATTCAAGGATCTCAATTCTAGGATCCTAAAAAATAGTTGAATGTGGTTCTTCTAGTTCACCACCTGAGCCACACAATGATGAGGAGCAATATTTTGATGAACTGACATCCTTTTTATTGAATAATCTTGTTGTAGATAATGCTTTTAATTTATTATATGACATAGTATACACTAATTTGAAAGTATTGAAATAATGAAAGATTTGGGGAAAGGCTTTAGTAAAGAAAATTAATGAGCATTATCATAACCATTCAAAAAGATACTCTTTATATTCTTTGGTTATAAATGATCCATCCAAAATTGGCATCTTAGTGAATCAAGATAAATTGGGATCCATTACAATGTCAAATCCCTATAATGATAATATTTTAGATGTTATGATAAATATATTAGAAAATTTGAATGCAGAGGCACATGTTTTCTATAACAAATAGGTAAGATACCAAAACTTTTGCCACCTTGCCAATACATAAAGAGATAAAGCTTTGGAAAGTAATCAGTTTTTTTATCTATTTTTAATCACACTTTTGTAATTTTTATCTAAAAATACATTATTTTCCAAATTGCAATCAAAATATAACAAACTAAATAATGAAGCATAAATACTTAATATTCATCTAAAAAAAGTGTAGAAAAACTTAAATACAGTAATTGTATGGAAGGAAAAATGTGTGCTTGTAAATAAATAGAATAATACACTGAGGAGGATCATCAAAGAGCATGGCATGGATCCATAATTTCTTATAAAGGAGAAAATAAATGTGTATCCCTTTATCATTTTGGTAAGAGATACAGTGCATGAATAAAGAACAATACTTGTAAATATTAATGTTGAAACCAAGGATCTTGTTTGATAAGGTGTTTTCCATTCAGATTCAAGGAAAGGGGAAGTTGAGGCAACATCATCCACTTCTAAATAGAAAACTAAAACTCCTCATGTAGAATGATATCTATTCAATACATGTATCTAATGTAAATGGGTCCTAGGATATGGAAATGATGTTTTTAATATATGTTATGTTGAAACTGAATAGTCTATATTGTAAATTAAAATTGTATGTTTAAATATAAGTCTACGTTTCTATTTTATTCTATGCATTTTATCCATGACAAGTTTTCTATTATATTATAAATTTATTACTTAAGATGTATAGTGATACTATCATAATTCATAGATGTATTATATTAACAACCACATGAAATAATCACTTCATATTGTAAAATAAAAAAATTATGTACATATAACTTAAATATATTATTTAATAAAGCTTGAATTTTAAATAATTGCAATATAAAAACTATTTTAAAATAATATAATAACGTAATTTATGAATTCTTGTAATTTGCATAATAGCAATGTTTCCCTAATTTTTGATACAAATGATAATATAATAATCCAATTGTAAAATTGAAAGTTGAAACATATAGACTAAAATTCAGATAGCTAAAATATTTTTTTAGTAGCCCTTTCTCATAATTATCTTTTGTATGTCTTATATATGATGCATATAGAGTCTCAATATCTAGATTAGTTTTGTCATTTGATATTTTGGTAATTCCTCTTCTTTGATTAAGTGAATTGCAAATTTGAAGTGCTCTATCATAGGGAAATGCATCCCTTAAATTATTCTCAAAAGTGTAAACATGGATACAAACCCATGTTGTGTTGTCAACTACTGTGACCTCATCAATGGACATTGATATAAAGCTTGCATTTTTTAATTTTTCTTTTAAATCTTCCTTCTCAATCATCATAAGACATTTTTCCATGTCCCAAGCACTACCATATGACCAATATGATTGTGGAATGTTATGAAGTCCATTATGTTGAAACAGAGCTCTATAATCTAAAAATTTAGATATAGATATGCCTTTTTTGGAAATGTGGTAGATCATTGAGAACTATATATTTTTGGCATGTTGATTAGACTAAATAACGTTTCCTATTTGATCTATAATTGTTCCTCCTTTCTCAATAAGATGTTTCATATGTCTCTAATTTTTTCATACTCTACTATGTATCTAATATGCATGAATTCATTGTCATCTTTCCATCTATGAGTCTTTTGAATTTGTTCATCTTGTTCAATCAACACATAAACCTTGCCACACTATTTCTTAATTATGTCCAGCTTAAGTTGCATTTTGAGGTCATTTCCTAATTTCCAAGAACATATTGTATATTTACATTCAGTTAGGGTATCCTTACTATTTTTTGGCTCTATTGGTTCAATGAAAAAAGAAATTCTACCCAAGTAATCTTAAAATACCTTATAATTGTCCATCTACTTTTCTTTCTTCACACATATTTTTGATTACTTTTATTGGATAAAGTTTGTGTCTATTGAGTAGAAGTGTCTTCCACTAGATTGATCTCCTCATATTAAATGTCCTCAAGACTTATTTTAATTGGAAATAATTTTAGATTTTTATTTTTAATGGAGGGATTTGCATGCATAAAGATTTTGTTATTATCCTTCAGATGTTAAATAATAGTTATTACAAATAGATAAATAAATTTTGTAATCATTTAGTACCTATATTTTGAGTGGGTGTTCTTGTTGGCTACCAAAATAATATAATGTGCTCTTTGTTGTTAATAATTACCCTAATATCTTAACATTATCACCAGATGAAATTATAAACCTTTTATATAAGGCAAGCTACAACCTACCACTTTGGTACTATGTAGTTGATCATCCTTTCCATGTGGCCATTATTCAAAGTCCCTATAAATGCCAATCACTACCAAGTATTTTTGGTCATTTCCTAATCCCTATAGACACTATCTAAACCTTATGGACATTGTCTAATCTACCTAGTCACCATCTAAACCCTATAGATGACATAGAGACCCTAAGGACATTATCCAAGCTGTTTGGCCACCATTTAGACCCTATAGACAACATCTAGACTCTATGGACATCATCTAGTCTATCTGGTCATTATTTAGATGTTGTGGATGACATCTAGACCCTGTGGATGCCATCTAGTTTATTTAGTCACCATCTAGACCCTATAGATGTCATCTATCCTATCTAGTCACAATTCAAACCTTTTGGACAGTGTCTAAACCTTATAGATGGTGTCTAGTCTATCTGGTCACCATCTAGACCTTGTGGATAGAAACTAGACCGTGTGGGCACAATCTAGTCTACCTAATCACTGTCCATCCCCAATGGACATTGTCCAAAACTTATGGATGCCTTCTAATTATGTTTACTATCTAGACCCTATTTTTGTCACCCTACCATCATGTCCATGTAGTCATTTGGGGTTGGGCTGAATTTCTTATCTCGATCATTTATGGAATATATTAGATATGCAGTGTATAATACATGTTGTCAAAATAGTGTAGAATTTCCTTCTATGACATGGTGATTTATACAATCAGGCCTAAAATCTAGCCCAAGCCCAAAATCATTATTTGGTAAAGTTCATACAATCAAAAATATTCATTAATATATTCCTATAAGATGGTACTGGGATATAATTTTTTCATAGCCTTGTTGTTGGTACATTTATTTTCTTTATTGCATTTACTTGTATTTATTATTTACTTTGGTGCACTAATTACTGATTGTAATTAGTTTATTATGTTGTTTAATAATTTTCACCATATAGGATAAGTTGCTTAGCTAGTAGTCAACTTGGACACCTATCTTGTTACTATGGAGTTGCATTTATTCAGGGTAAAATAGGATAAGATTGCTTAACTAGTAGTCAACTTGTGTTGATCATTTACACAAGTTGGACACTTATCTTATTAGTGTGGAGTTGCACTCCACTATTATTGTAGATAGATATCAATTACACTACATGTGTTGTGTGAGTTTCTTGATCTTTATCTTGCATGTCTTGCTCTATATAAGCAATGGTTATTTATGTATTCTATATCAGATCAATATTGAATTATCAGAGTAATTCATTATATTTGAGTTATTTATTCATTTTAGTTATTGTCTTTAATATATAGTTATTATTTATTACTATTACTATTTTATCTCTTGTTCATGCTTTCTATTAGATTCATTAGATCTTGTATGTTAATTCTAAGATGGTACCAGAGTTATCTTAAATTTGTAGATTGCTAAATATTAAAAAAATCTAGATTTAGGATCAATTTTTTGATTTTGTATACAAGCACAAATTGGAGCTTTGTGGAGAATTTTTGAGCTCACCATTGAGTTTAGAGTGCCTGAGATAATTAAAACTGTCTATAATTTTGTCCAAATTGGGCATAAGAGGTGAAATTGGCAAGGGTTTGATCAAGAAGCACCACACCCAAATATGGTAGGTACTAAAAATTAAAGAATTTCTAAGAAAAATAAACCTCATGATTGCATTCAAAAGGTGTCAAAACCTATAGATCCATATAAAATTTATCTAATTTGGACACAATCACCCGAAAGGCAAATTTTTTTTACTCCTAGGTATAGTTGTATGGACTGTGTAGGGTAAAAAAAAATTGAGCAAGCCTCATAGATCAGTAGGTAGATTTCAAAGGGCAACTTTGGGAGCCCACCATTTGAACATCAGTAGGTATTTTTGAGCAAATGGTTTTTTTGAAATAGCTTAAAATTTGGTGTTATTCACTACTGTACTTTCAATTTTGTCTAGATTTATCCAAATATTTTTAGAATTTAGGTTTTTCTATAGCAAATCTTGTTCATCCTCATTTTTACAACTTTAGAGGCTCGTAACTTTCACATACAACCTCATATTGAAGTCCCTTTTTTTTTTTAAGTTAATATTTTTTTGAGCACAATGCCTTGGTGTAGCAATTTTTATAATAAAGTGCATATTTTTTGTAATTTTAGCCTAAAGGGCCTAATCAAGCTTTTTGTAAACTAGAAAAATTATAATATAGCCTTGTAACTATATTCAATTATAAAGTGCCAATAAATACTTGCTACGTGGGATAAAACTAAGTACTTTAGGGGGTTTTGTGGTGTGTTCTATGCTTTGATTTCTACTTTGTGATGGTTTATTTCCAATTGCATCAATGGAAATCCTAATTTTCCACTATTAATAACATACAACTATAACACATGGAAATAAAATGCTTGGATTTCATTAATGATGCTAGGATATATGCCTTACATAACAACTCTTCTTACTCCACCTACTAATTCAAAAGAGTTATAACACTTTCTCTTTAAAACTACTAAGGTTATTGGATATATTCAGTCTTACATGTCTTTAGATTTGAATTTTCATCTTAAAAAATATACAAATCCAAAAGATGCTTGGGATAAATTAACATCATTGTTTGGAAAAATAGATGCAGTTCATGGTTACCAAATTGACAATGAACTCATTAGTTTGGATCTTAAAAGTTATGTTATAATGCAAGACTACATCACTAAAGTCATAGATCTTAGAGCACAATTTTTTGAATGTAAAATTGATAAAAAGGAAATTCAATTGATTTTTAGTGCCTTACACAAATTAGGTCTTGAATATTCATCTTTTGTCTCTATCTTTTAGACTCATAGGCTCACTTGGGCACAACATATCAAATGCCCACCTTTGAAGTATTCTCTAATATTCTAATGGCTGAAGAAGAAAATTTAATAGCTATGGGTCTAATCAAGTCATCCATATCTCAAGCTCTAGTTGCAAGTTAACCTTAGCATAAATAATTTTCAACATTAACATCAAATACATATTCAAATAAAAAGAAGTAGAATAATCAGAATAAGTCACAGAATGATAAGAATAAATGGAAATAATCTTCCTAACAAAGAGATTATAAATCCATTAATAAGAAAGGGGATTCCCAAAAAAGGACTGGCACTCCTTACCCATATTACAAAAATAGGTTTCATAGCGAACAAGATTGTTGGAAGAAAGAGATTAATAACCGTAAAGGTGTTCTCAAGAAGAATAACATCAATCAATCCTCTTTAAAGGATTATTCCACTCCTTCAAATTTAGATAAAGGAAAAGCTTCGACACTATTTACATTAGAAAATTCTCTCAAGTCATGGGTACTTGACTTAGGTGCTTTACACCATATGGGTTCTGATCAAAAACAAGTTTCTAGATTAGAACCAAGTTCCTTGCCTCATATTCTCATAGGTGATGATTCTAAGGTAGATGTCATAGGAAAAGGTATAGTTGATGTTGATAGTGGTGTATTTGAGGATGTCTTCTATGTGTCAGAGTTATCAATTAACCTTCTCTTTATCTACCAAATCACTCACTTTGATACTGGTAGGAAAGTTAAGTTCACACTTGATTTTGTATCAATCAAAAAATTAGAGGATAATGCCTTAGTTATAGTGGGAAAAGCTGACAATCATACTCAGCTTTATTCATTATCCCATTTTTTGCCTTAGTCTTCCTCTATAGTTGTTCTCTCACACATTGATTCAGTGAGCAAGCTATGGCATGAGTGGTTTGGTCATCTGAATTATCATTATTTACAGCAGCTTAGTCAGTAGGAGATGGTTACAGGACTTCCATAGATTCAATTTTCAAGGGGTGTATGTCATGGTTGTGCCTTAGGCAAACATCCAAAGGATAAGTTTGATAAAGGGAAGGCTTGGAGGGCTACTCAAGTCCTCAAACTTGTTTATAGTGACTTAGTGGGTCCATTACCTACTTTGTCTTTTAATAAAAGCCATTATTTAGTAGGTCCTTTACCTACTTTGTCTTTTAATAAAACCCACTATGTTCTCATATTCATTGATGAATATTATAGATACACTTGGGTTTATTTTATAAAACTCAAGAGTGAAGTGTTTGATAGATTTTTAGTAGATAAATAATGTAAAAAAGTTAGTCAAGATCCTCTACATAGATAATGGGAGGGAATATATGAACAATAAGTTTGAATAATTTTGTGCTCTTAAAAGAATTGATCTTCAGCATTTAGTTACATACACACCTCAGTAGAATGGTATAGCATAGAGGAAGAACATATTCTTAAAAGAGATGACAAGTTGTATGATTCATGCTAAATCATTATTACCTAAGTACTAGGTAGAAGGAATTAATTGTGTTGCATATATATAATAGGGTTCCTCACAAATCTTTAAAGGGGATAACACATTTTAAATCTTGATGCAATAAGAAGTTAGTAGTGAATCATTTAAGAGTCTTCGATAGTCTAGCATGGACTTACATACCTTTTGATAAGCATTATGCTTTAGAATAGCAAAGTTGTACTTACATATTTATGGGATATCCTAATGGTGTTAAGGGATATTGGCTCATTGATCTAGATTAATATGATATTATAGCAAGAAGTGTTTACTTTGAAGAAAGTCCTTTAGACTTGTTTTCTAACATTTCTCATTCTTCTTCCTTAGAAGAATCAGATAGCAGTGATGATGATACTCCTACTTCATCTACTCATAAGGATGATGAGGTAATACCTCCCTAATAGGATTTAATAGGTCATGTTCCTCCTCTTCCTCCTCAAAATCCTTGCCCATTGATGCCTTTGTGCGCTAGATAGACTTTGGTGGTTGTAGACCCTCCTGATAGGATCCATTAGATTGAAGGAGAACATAGTCACAACATGATCTTCCCCATTCCTACATTACCACAGCTTCTGATCCATAGTATTTTCAGGAAGTTACTAGGACAGTTGAGTGGGATTCAATAATGGAAGAAGATTATGACTCATTGATTAGGAATAAGACTTAGGATTCTATTCCTCTTCATAAGGGAAGAAAATTAGTATGATGTAGGTGGATGTATCAAACTAAGTTCACAGTGGATAGAAATAATAATAAGTATAAAGCATGCTTAGTGGCCAAAGGTTTTTCCCAAGTGGAAGGCATTAACTATACAAAAACCTTTGTACATGTTGCTAAGATGAATTTCATTTAATTTATACTAGCTATTGGTGTAGCTCATGGTTGGGTTATACATCAAATGGATGTGAAGAGCACATTTCTTCATGGGGATCTTCATGAGGAGATATATATGGAGTAGCCATAGGGGTTCATTCAAGATTCTTCATTGGTGTGTTACTTACATAAGTCTCTTTATGGTCTAAAACAAGCCCCCTAGGGCTTGGTATTATAGGATGGACACATTTCCTCTTTTATTTGGGTTCTCGAGATGTCACTTAAATTCAAATGTCTATATTCTATGATAGGAGGATTTACTAATGTACTTGGTGCTCTATGTTGACAATCTAACTGTTATGGGGAGCACAACATCCATCATCAGTAGTGTTAAGACTACACTTCATGACAAGTTTTCTATGATAGACATGGGTCTATTGCACTATTTTTTAGGATTCAAATAGCACAGTCTTCCTCTAAGATTACACTTTCACAACCCAAGTATGCCATGAACTTGTTATCTCAATTTCACATGGCTTATTTTAGGCCTACACTAACTCCTTTCTTATCTAGAGTTAGACTTGAGGTTCATTATTCCATTCCCTTGGTTAATGCCACAGTGTATCACAAACTTATAGGTAGCCTCATCTATCTGACTCATACATGGCCCAACATTTCATATGCAATTGGCATGGTTTCATGCTTTATGAAAACACCACATGAGCTTCATTAGAGAGCCACCAAGTGCATTATGAACTACATTTTAGGGCATTATTAGATATGAGATTCACTATATAGTAGGTATAGGTTCAAACTTGGTGGGATACATAGATTCTAATTGGGTTGGTGATTATGATGATCATAAGTTTACTTTTATTATAGATTTCACTTCATATCCATCCCTATTTATTGGTAGAGAAAGAAACAACATGTTATTGTTCTTTCATGCACAAAGGTTGAGTATCATGGCACTATTAATGCCACTACTGAGGCTATTTGGCTATAGAATATTCTCATTGAGCTTGGTGTTTTATTTTGGAAGTCATCAGTCATCTACTATGATAACTAAAGCACTATCCAAATTTTGAAGAATTTGATTCATCATTAGAGAACCAAACACATGAGATCCATATAAACTTTATTAGGGAGTTGATTCAGACATAGATCATTGATCTTTAATATTATCCTATGGAGAAGCAGATTGTAGATATTTTCACCAAACCTTTCACTAAGATCAATTATCTTCACTTGTGATCTATTTTGGGGGTGTAGGACATTAATTCTTTAGGAGGGTCTCCTAGACCTTCATTTTGAGGAGGATTTCTTTTCCTCTGGGTTTTCTTCTTTCTTCATCTATTTGTATAGAGTAACTAATATAGCTACACATTGTTAGGACTTTAATCTACATAACCCTACCTAAGCTTCGCTTATGGGGTGTGTTGTTGGTACATTTATTTTCTTTATTACATTTACTTGTATTTATTATTTAGATTGGTACACTAATTACTTATTATAACTAGTTTATTATGTTGTTTAATAATTTGCACGAGATAGGATAAGCCTGCTTAGCTAGTAGTCAACTTGGACACCTATCTTGTTACCATGGAATTGCAATCCACTATTTAGTGTAAGATAGGATAAGATTGCTTAACTAGTAGTCAATTTGTGTTGATCATTTACACAATTTAGACACCTATCTTGTTAGTGTGGAGTTGCACTCCACTATTCTTGTAGTCAGATATTAGTTGAACTACACGTGTTGTGTGAGTTCCCTGATCTTTATCTTGCATGCCTTGCTCTATATAAGTAATGGTTATTTGAGTATTCTATATCAGATCAATATTGAATTATCAGAGTAATTCATCATATTTGAGTTCTTTATTCATTTTAGTTATTGTCTCGAATATATAATTATTGTTTATTACTATTACTATTTTATCTCTTGTTCGTATCTTTTATTAGATTCATTAGATCATATATGCTAATTCTAACACTTGTAATAACACCATTTTTAGTTGGCTCATTTAGACACTTATATTGATCAATAATTATGAATCTAAAAAGGGTAAACTATGTTCTCAATAAAAAAATTCATAAAATACCTAGAATTTCAACTCCATTTATATCTACAGACTTAGAAAAATGTTTAATAAGAGTGCCCACATATCAAAGAAATAAATTACTGATTTATTCTTTACCGTCCTCAACTCTCCAAAATATGGGATTCGTCACCACCAAGGCTTCAAGAAATTCATCCATTTGAAAATGTTCTCCAATTTCCATAAGCAAACTATCCTTTATCTTTCTCAATTTTATCCATGTTTCTAGTATCATAGTTTTGTATAGAATACGTGTTGTAGGGACTTCTTCCATTTCTGATCCTACTAAATCAAATTGTTTTTAGAATGTGTGCAATGGTATTTCCTTTCCATTCATAAAGATACAAAGATGATCATTAATGTTTAATTTCAAATAGGATTTTGGATCTTTAATATTTGTTAAAGTTTTCCAAGTAGAAAAAATAGGTACCTTATAACTATTTTGCTAAGTATAAGACATCAAGAGATTAACAAACCCATTTTCTTAAATATATGAAGTTTACAATATTTATAGATCTCTCTTGAGCATGTTTCATCAAACAATTTATTTCATTCAACATTGGGAGAATACCACAGTGTCAAAAGTGTTTTCAAATCTATTAAACGGTACAATAAATCATTTGCCTTATCGACTTCCATATGGTATTTAAACATAAAACCTGCCAGTGATTGATATTCTTCAAAAAAAATTGTATGCAGGCTCATACATGGAAATCCATCTTGTATCATTATCGTTTAGAATATTTTTACCATTGATAACCCCAATGGAAAATTTTTGAAACTCTAAAAATATTTTCAGACTACTTGACATATAAGCATGTAAATCACAAGTAAGTTCCTCCACTTTTGCAACATTTTCAAATGAGTTTATAATTTTATATGCAAGATTCATTCTAGATGCCATGCAATGAATTTGAAATCACATATATGGGGCAACTGTTATTTTTAGTCAAACACACAAACCATTTATGTTCCCCTACATTACTACTACACCATTAGATCTAACACATACTAGCTTCATAGCTATAGCATAATCATCCATCTCAGCAATATCCCTCAAATTAGAAATCACTAACTTGAAAAAGCTTTTTGCATTGTAATTTTCAACCATTTTATGTATATTTAATAGATAAGGTGTCCTTAATTTGTTCTCAAAAGTGTAAAAATGGATACAAACCCATATTTTGTTGTCAACTATTGTGACCTCATCAACGGACATTGATATAAATCTTGCATTTTTTACTTTTTTTTTCAAATCTTCCTTCTCAATCATCACAAGACATTTTGTCATGCCCCAAGCACTACCATATGACCAATATGATTGTGGAATGTTATGAAGTCCATTATGTTGAAACAAAGTTTTATAATCTAAAAAAATTGATATACGTCTACCTTTTTTGGGAATGTGGTAGATCATTAAGAACTGTATATTTTTGGCATGTTGATTAGACTTAATAACTTTTCCTATTTGAGTTGTAATTATTTTTCATTTCTCAACAAGATGTTGTATATGTCTCTAATTTTTTCATGCTCTACTACATATCTAACATGCATGCATTCATTATCATCTTTCCATCTATGAGTCTTTTGAATTTGTTCATCTTGTTCAATCGACACATAAACTTTGCCACAATATTTCTTAATTATGTCTAGCTAAAGTTGCATTTTGTGGTCATTTCTTAATTTCTAAGAACATATTGTATATTTACATTCATTTGGGGTATCATTACTATTTTTTGGTTCTACTAGTTCAATGAAAATAAATTTTTCTACCTAGACAAACTTAAAATACCTTCCAATTGTCCATTTACTTCTCTTTCTTCACATAGATTTTTGAGTACTTTTAGTGGCTAAAGTGTGTGTATATTGAGTATAAGTGTCTTCTACTAGATTTATCTCATCATCTTGAATGTCCTCAATCCTTCTCTTAATTGTAAACAATTTCGGTTTTTTTATTTTTAATGGAAGTTGTTTTATGAGATCTAGAAGTTTATTTTAATGTTTGTATCATATCATCTAGTTTATCTTTCACTATAACCATGTCATATTAAAGAATGTATTCAAGTGGTGGCATGTCATTTCATCAATAATATCTTCAAATGGTGAAATAATATTGTGATTAAATATTTCATTTCAAAAACTACACTCAATAGAGGGATCTGCATGAATAAAGATTTTGTTATTATCCTTCAAATATTAAATAATAGTTATTACAAATAGATAAATAAATTTTTTAAATCATTTAGTACCTATATTTTGAGTGGGTGTAGGTTGACTTTGCTTGGGTCTTCTTTTTATCTACCCAAAATAAGATAATATTCTCTTTATTTTTTATAATTAACCTGATCTCTTAACATTATCACCAGATGAAATTATATACCTTTTTTCTAAAATAAGTTACAACCTGATACTTTGGTACTATGTAGTTGATCATCCTTTCCATGTGGCCATTATTTAGATCCCCTATGCCAAGCACTACCAAGTATTTCTAGACATTTCCCAATCCCTATAGACACCATCTAGACCTTGTGGACACCATCTAGTTCATCTGGTCACCATACAAACCCTATGGATGGTATTGAGACCCTATGGGAATTATCTATGTTGTTTGGCACCATCTAAACCCTATGAACAACATCTAAACTCTATGGACATCATCTAGTCTATCTGGTCATTGTCTAGATGTTGTGGATGGCATTTAGACCCTATGGACACCATTTAGTTTGTATGTTCACCATCTAGACCCTATAGATGGTGTTTAGACCATATGGATACCATCTATCCTATCTAGTCACCATCTATATGTTATGTATGACATCCAAACCTTATATATGGTGGCTAGTCTATTTGGTCACCATCTAGACCCTATGGATGGCAACTAGACCCTGTGGGCACCATCTAGTTTACTTTGTCACCATCCATCCCTGATAGACACTGTCCAAAACTTGTGGATGCCTTCTAATTATGTTTTCTATCTATGCCCTATGGTTGTTTCCCTACCATCGAGTCTATGTAGTCATTTCAGGTTGGGTTGAATTTATGATCCTAATCATCTATGGAATATATTAGGTATGTAGTGTATAATATATGTTGTCAAAATAGTGTAGAATGTCCTTTTATGACATGGTGATTTATAGTCAAAATTATGGAATTAGTTGTCAAAGGTAGGCTAGCCAACCTCTAAATTGTATTTACAAACTATAATTTTTGGTAACCATGTGTTCTTTCTGGGTCCAAAAAAATAACCAAATCTAGATTTTAGAAAATAAAATATTCAAGAATTAATGAACATTAGCCACTAAAAAACCCTCAAGCATAGCCAACCTAATAGGATTGATCAAATCCATTAATTCATCTAACCTAATCATACCCACATTGTTATTCCTAGCATTAATGAGGAACTTTGTTATCTTGTCATCATTGACACAAAGAGACCTCAAAGTTTCATATCTTCTTAAGCATACATCCTCAATGAACATTATGATGTGATATAACTCTTCTAGTAAGGAGCATCCCTTACCAGCTGTTATCACACTAAATACACCCTTGAGGAGGTTTTTCAATCCTCTTCACTTAGGTGATAACATGGAGACACATCTAGGCTGTGGGTGGCCTCATCAAAGAGGTAAATCTATAAATAGGGTTAGTTCCTTTGATGCTTCACCTTAAATTTATAACTAATCATATTACTTTTTAAGGAAAATGGAGAGTGAGAAAGAAAACAAAACAAGGAGGTGATACACCTAATTGATACCCTCCACTTGCCTATATTTCACTAAGAACATAACAAGGATTGAAACCTATCACATTAACTTAATATGAGCCCCTAAACATCAGTATTTTAGTATGAAGGTGCAAATCAGGATAATAACTAAGAGGGGATGATCAAGAGACCTCATGAGAGAAACTAATGAATCAATCTCCACATTTATCAAATGTAAAATTTTGTACCACACTCCATATGACCTACTAATGTGAATTTACCCTAAAAATAGGTAAGGAGATAGGATAAATGAGAGAAAGATATGACATTACTACTAGCATTCATCAACTAACCATAAAATATACACTAACTACAGCATTAAGAAGGCTAGAAATTAACTTGTATTCATATCAAAGTCAAGTATAAGTGTTGAAATGAGTAGGGCTTCACCATACATAGGTTGAGGATCTATTTCAATGTCAAACAAGGTAGTAAATATAAAATAGAATGAGGAGAGAGAAGATGGACATTGGAGAATCCTATGAAAAGTGTCATCTCATGATGAATCAAGTTACAAAAAATAAATCCTACCAATAAATAGTCATGAATTTTCTCTTAAACATATGTGCACTTATTTTGATGATGATCTTCTCAAGGTGGCGTAGGAGTTTTGTCTTACTTGATGACTCATTAAGCCTTCTTGAAACTACCACCTTAATCTTGATTAGAGAGTGATAAGTCATCTCCTTGGTTTCAAGCTATTTATCTTTGTCTTGGATATTTTTTTAATATCTATAATCCATTATACTTCCACTTCAAACCTTCAATCTCATTCATAGCTATCACATTTGCTCTCTTTAAGGTTTATTCCTTGTAGCCCTATTTTAACACAAAGATCCTATATTTGAATGATATACAAATATTCTAGGAAATATAAATACATATTTTTACACCCTTTATATTTATTCAACTTCACCCAAATTTTCATATCTCAACTCCTAATACAATCATGCTAACTCAACACCCTCCTTTGCAGTTAGGCCTCTTTAGGCCTAAAACAAGCACATAGTACTAAAGACCATATAATACCATACTTTACTACTCTAAAATAATCAAAGTATTATAGGTCACATCAACTAAGGTCATATGACAAAGTTTCATGCAATTTCAAGGGTTGAAACTTTAGTTATGCAAAATGTAAGGTTCTAGCCCTATGTTGGTCTTGACACAGGCCTGTATAGGCTAAGAGTGAACAAAAAAGGATAGGAAGAGTTTTAAACCACTTCAATGCTTTATTATACTTGTTCTAGGTCTTCCCCATCTCTTCTCAACTCCTTAAATAACCATTTTCCCTTGAACACTCTTTATACCTCTCCAACATGCCAAGTTTTAAGAATTTTGTATGCATTTAGGATTGTCATGTGGGTTGTGGGTTGTGAGTTTTCATTATCCTTTTAATCAACCTCTAAACATATTCATCATCTTTCAAGGTCTATTATGACTCCCACACACCTCTTTTATTCATCCAAACCCCAATCCCAATACAAACATTTCATATTCTCTTAAATTCTTGAAAATAGACTTATAACTATTTAGTAAGACTGTAGGTCTTTTTGGGGCTTGATACTTATTAGCATCCAATAATGGGTCTTTTATTCAATGGGTTTCCTTATTATACCCTACACATACCTTCTCAACTCTTGATTCTTGTCTTCACACTTCATTTTCTCCTCAAACCTTATATTTCATGCAAGATTTACCTCTTTTGACTAAGATTATGGTCCTACAAGTCTACAAACCTATAGGTCTACATTCACCTATTTAGGCCATTGATGACATGTTCCTTGTAGTCTTACCACTGAACTTTTAGACTAGTTTTCAAGACCAAAGTCTTCCTTAAAACATTTTAAATGTATCCACACTCTTGGTTTTGCTTTCAAGCACTAAACCAATGATCTTAGGTCTATGACCTATAAGTTTACTTAAAATATGATCCTAGGAGTTTTTTCCTTTGATATATACTCTCTTATAATCTCATATATCTACCCTAAAGTAGCTCAATATATATCTCATGTGTAATACATCTAAAAACCTCAAAGGAGTTTACTCATAAGCCTATCTCTCTTGTCTTTGAGGATTGTAAGTTCATATTTAGTTTGTGTCTATAGTGGATGTATGCTTGAGAGTACTATAGGGGTTCTTGAAGTGAAATTTATCTTGTATTAGCTCAACACTACCACTCTTGCTTCTTATCTAGGCACATTAGCTGCCTGCTTATACTTGAAACCATGTGAGAGAGTTCAAACCCACATTGTTAATGAGCTAACACCTACAATCCTCTACTAAATATGTTTATGGAGTGAGTCCATCAACTTGTAGATGTTTATTCAAGTTTTATAGGTCATTAATATCAATAATAAACCAATTTTCCTAGTTTATTAAGGAACAAAACTCAAAAATAACCTTACTTTTTTTTAGATCCAACGGGCCTAAAACTTCCTACAACAAGATTCTTGATCAAAACACCATTTATATGACTTGGATCACTTATTTTATGGATTCACCACTCCTACATAATGACAATGGACTTACATGAAATTTAGGTCTTAAATTTTTAATCTAACACCATGAGTCTTCCTTTTTCTTTGCACTTTTTGATAACCACCTACATGTAGTTCTTTGCATAGTCAGCATGCCTTGTTAATATCCTTGACATTTGACCCTATTGATACTTTTAGGAGACTTGAGGATCAAGGAATCTTGATAGGTATTATTAAAAGTATTTTATTCCAAACACAACTTCCTCCATACTTGATAATTGTTGACCAAGTTTGACTTTATAGTCAAATTGGGGCACCTATAGACAAAAAATTGATTTTTTGGGTCTATAGGGGGTTTAAATAGATATTATAAAGCATCTAAAGGGTCAATTAATGCCATTTCATGTTATACTACCTTTGGTTATTAGTCCCCTAAGTCCATTTATCATTTTTGGGTCATTTAGAGGTCATTTTAGGTGCATTTAATGCTTTGTACAAGTTTCTTGGGATTTGTGCAAGTTAAAAATGTTTATGTCATCTGCCATGTGTCCTTAGAAGTATTTAGAAGCTTATATAACTAAATTAATGGTAGGTTGTTCAAAAAAGGGTAGTTGTCTTGACTAAAGAATGAAAAAAAGACACTTGTATAGTTCCTTGGGAAGTGTGCCACTTGAAAAATGTGGTGGTGTGACTCTTCACCTTCTCATAGGTAATATCCACATTTTTATTGAATAAATTGCATAAAAATTGGATTCTGCAACTCATTTTCTCATTCTCTCGCCTTGGCATGCATAAAAGGCTCAAATTCAAATGCTCACCTTGGACCGTATAGGTGCAATTAAGAGGAATGGTCTTGGGGGTGGATACCACTTTGATTCTAATTTACTTTCATGGTAATAAGTCTCATATTGATGTATTTTTCTTTATGAACAATTGTTAACACTACAAGCAGCCTGTTATAGGATTACATTGAGAAGGGGTATACTTATCGATCTATTCTTGAGTTTTAGAGGTCCTTAGAGCTATGTGATCCTTTTGAGGTGTTTTTAGGCTTAAATAGATCTCTCTCCATGATTTTTTCATAGCCAAAACTCCACTTTTTCATTTCTTGTGAAGGATTTTTCAAATAGTGCTTGTTTCTTATAGATTCCAAAGTTGAGTGCAAGTTTTATGTTTCAAACATCCAAGGAGCTCCATTATGGTAATAACATGTTTGAGATTAATGAATAAGGAGTTAATTCATGTTTTAATTTGGTGGGAAGTTCAATTAGTATCCTTCCAAGGTCAATTTTCTCACCTTTACCATTGTTTGTTATCCTACCAACTTCAATCAAGTTTGTGCCTATTTCATGGGAGGTGTATGCAGGTGAGAGAGAGAGAGAGATAAAAATATGTTGGAGTCATTTTGAAATTTTAACACTACCCATAAGTCATAATTTCCATGATATTAATGCCTGAGGTGATATATGAACAAGTTTCATTCAAAGGAAGGTTAACTATGTTTTTGGGTTCTCATTCCCTAATTTTGGTAAACAGAGTTCCCAAGGGTCCTTTTGGTTTTCATAAGTGAAACTAGTTTTGGATTTAAGGATTCTTCTTGTGCCTACCTTATATTCTTATGTATGATCAACCAATATGCCAAGTTTGAGCTTTAATGGGCAAAGATCATGCATGTTTCAAGACCTTTCAAGATGGCAAAAAACCATTAAAATATAGCAGTGTTGTCTACAAGACAGTGATCATAATGTTAACTTTGCATCCCATTATAGTGTTCCTAGGCTATGATATAAAATTGAATGATGTTAATGACTCAAATGATGCTATTAAGCTAAGGGACCAATAGAGAAGGTGAATACAGTGTCTCAAACTCCAATGCTTATTTCTTTGTCTGTACACAAGACTATGAAGGACATCTACAAGTAGAGAACCAAGATTTATGAAGTAAGCAGGATTTTGAGCAAGTGGTTGAGGTTTCATGATTTGGATACAAGCCAAGGTCCATATACCATAATTAAATGATTATTTAAATGTTCCAAATGACCAAATAGTAACTCAAAACCATGATAAAATGGCCACCTATAGCCAAGCAAAAGGGCAGGGGTATGAGAACAGTCAAGAACAAGGTGGTCTCTAGAGGCCTAATTCATGCATGAAATAAATGAAATGAGGTATGTAGTATGTTTTAAAATGATAACTCAAATAAATTTAATACATTTTAAGGTCAAAACATACCTTAAAAACCTACAAGCCTGTAGGTTTATTCTCAATCCCATGGGGAATGTGATCACAATCTTGTTCAAGAATGTGCAAAAAAACATGGGAGTTGAGGTTAGTTTGAGGTTTTCCATACATAATCAAAGAATTAATGAATTATCATGACCTATGAACATGATAAATATCCACATCCATATAACAAAGCCAAAGGGTACCTAAAAATAAGGTCTTAAAGACTATCTTAGTCTAAGAAGCAGTGAGCAATTGAAAGGCCTAGTAGGCTAAAAGAGGATGGGTTTGAAATATGGTTCACATTGGCATGACAAGGTGAGTAAAGAGGGACTATGTAATGTGTTTAAACCTTTCCAAGTCTCCAAGGGAAGGCACTTAAAACAAAAAAAGATCCCACTGGTCATAGTCTAACAGGTCATAAGCAAGAAGGAAATCTATGAGATTTTGGTGTCCTAGCAATGAAATGAGGGTTTCAAACAATGTGAAGTAGGTTCCTCATGATAAAATCAAGGAAATAAAATTTATATAACATCCTCAAACCATCTAGGGTCATTGTCTCATAAGCAAGGTTACTTCAATCTGTATAGTTGGTTATAAGGACCTTATTCCAAGAGGTAAGTTGTGATTCTCAATAGAAAGCAAGCTTCCTGAGGACTCCCAAAGCTCTATTATCTTATAAAAATGATTATAAACACTTTTTAATGGTATTTGGGCAAATTAATTCCATATAAGGAGAAACCACATGGAGGTTTACGTAAGAACATGCAAAAATAAGGTTTTTGACCCCTCTTTTGGAAAAATTGAGTTGGTTGGACCATCTAGACTTGGAATTTGATTAAATACTTTGGTAAAAGTGGAAATAAAGACATTTTTAATCCCAAAAAAAATTTTACTTTTCCCATAAAATCAGCCCTAATACTCTATGTTCTATCTCAGAGGTAGGTCAGTCCTCTTGTGTATGAAGTTGGTAGTTTTTGGAAAAAGAGTTAGATAATGAACCAGAGGTGCTTCTGATTAATTTTTAAGGATTTTACCACTGGGTAACATATATTAGGACATGAGGAACCATTATATAAATTTGGGATTCTAATAATATGGTTTGAATAGGTAGGTTTATAGGTAGGGCTAGAGAAAAACATATAAACTCAACCCCAAATGAGGTGTCACTTCAAGTTCTAGCCTTCCCCAGGTACTCTAATGTTTTGTGTGATGTTTTCAAGGGAAAATATGATATTTTCATGCTAAAATAATACATCTAGGGTGATAATTGCCACTTTTGGCCCATAAAGTGCTAACAGGATTATTGATGTGGCATAGTCCTGGTTCCAAAGTAGGAGTGACTTCTATTTTGGGGTCTTGTTGAGATCTCCAAGGAATTTGAACATGTTGGTAGATTATTTTTAGAGGTTATTAAGCTTTTTTTGGCTTGGAAACTCCACAAGAATCCATATCCAACTCCTGACATACTAAGACCCTCACGAGAAGCATGAAAGCCACTCAAAGATCAACTTTGGACACTCATATCTATCACAAACATTTACATGTGATATTGATTCAATTTTAAATGTTAGGAAGGGTCATTAAGGAGATATTAGTGACATTTTTCAATGGTTTCAATGTCTCACCTTTATGAACAAAGGTTAAGAGTCCAGGTCACTCAAAACCCTCACTAAACCCTTGTTGGACCCTGATTGCAAAGAGAGAATTTTGAGCATCTAAATGTAAGGGGATATACATGAAACCACATATAGTTTATATAAGACTCTTATAGGATCTCACACATTTACTTTTTTTATACATAATTATACAGAATAGGGGGAATATAGGCTTATTTTGGCCATTTTGAGTGGTGTGAAATTTAAAAGAAGTGTTAGAGGATGAAACAAGTTTTTAAAGGAATATATACACTTGAGATAACTCCCAAAATTCATTTCATATTCTGCATAATACTCTAAGTATCCTAATTAGACTCACACTTTCAGTTAGTCCAGTAAGCCAAAATAGTGAACACTTGGGAAAGTGATGAAAATTGATTAGGGAGGCCTCTTCTAGGATTTACCTAGAAACTAATGGTATGGAAGACTTTTATAGGTTTCATTCCCCATATTTCATGAATTGGTTTTTATTTTTAGAAGGTTTGGAGTGTCAAGTGGTAAGGGTGCATGGAAAGAGGTCTTTTGAAAACTGCCTGAGATGATTGTGCATGTCCACAACAGTAGGAATGATCAAAAACCATACCAATACATGGATGATGTTTTTTATAATTCCTATCCTATAAAATCAACATAATTCAGGTTTTATAGAGAAAAAATCAATTATTGAAGGCTACTAAATTAGGTAGTTTCTTGTGCAAAATTGGTAGTTTTGTGCCACTTTTCACCTTCCTTATGATCTGATTTGAAAAGTGTACCTCTTGACATGGAATGGTTCACCTCATCCATATTTCACATGAAAATTTAACTCCATTTTCCAAATGGACACATGTCCAAGTGATCCTTGGACTTCTCTCTCTCTCCTTCTCTCAAACTCTATAAGAGTTGGCCATTTTGGCATTGTATGGATGCTCCACTAGAGTATGGAAAAGTCTTGCTCAATTGGACACCTTCAGATCAATAAAATTACTAAGTTTTTACCTCTCTCATATTTTTTCATAGTGTGTTATACTTGAATGTGGATTTTTTTTAGTGAAAACTATGCATTCCTTAGCTTTATCCTTCATTCTTCCACCTATTTTCAGTCTTTTCTTGAAGGGCATGTGAAGTGTTCAACATATGTTTATGGTTTAAGTGAGAAATATTTTCATTAGTGTCACCTAAGACCTATTTTATATTTCTCCTAACATTATATATCATTTAGGACCCCATAATGTAGTATTGATGTAAGAAGACATAGATTTGGGAAAGTGTGTGTCTAGTTGTTTTCATTGGTTTTAAGTGTTGAATACAAGTTGGTTGGAAGTCATAAAACTAATTTGGTGTATCACCTCTATATTTTAGGTTTAATTCATTCCATTCTTACCACCTTTTTCACTCTAATAGTTTTTATAAGTAGGAATATGATCTCAAATGGTACATCAAGGGGAGTTAGCCCCTAATCTAGAGATTCACTCCATGATAGGGATACCCACAGCCCTAGAGTGTTTCCATGGTGCCATTTGAAATTAGGATAAGTTAGTCCCATCTCTTCATAGGGTGAAATTTCAAGTGAAATATTTTTTTGTCACATTCAGTGTGGGACTTTTGAGTCCATTCCCTTAAGATTTTTGGTGATCTCTTCAAGACATCAGCGTTTGGAGGTAATTTCAACAAACATCAATTACAACTGCACATACACATCTATTAGTTGAGAAGTCTAGGTATATCAATTGAAGTTGTTTTTATGTTTAATACTCTTTTTTGAAGTCACTCATGGATATTGGTGAGTTTGAGTTTATTTTAACCCAAGTTGAAGAGTTATGTCCAACCTTACCTTTCCTCTTGGCTATGAGCAAGTTCATGTCCAGCCTTATCATGATCCTCATAAAGCATATGCTACCAATGGTTATAAAAATAAAGTTTGTAGTTATAATCCAAGCCCTTCCATTTCCAATTTCAAGATAACTCTCTATAATTACCAAGAATGCATGCTAAGCCTTGACACTAGATATGGTTGTGGTGAAATCATACCTAGTGTTTGTATTGAGAGAGTGAAGAATGCCTTGGAACAAATAAAGAAGGAGTGGATACTTATATAGGTGGATAATTGGCCCAAAATTACATATGAAATTATTTATGTGTGTGGTTTTATATTCAATCTATAGTAAATATTGAGAGTTTATGAACAAATTCTGCCTTGTCAACCTCAAAGTTCCCCACATCCACCTTCAAGTGTGCCATCATTGCCTCTTAAAAATTCTAGTACAACCAAGTTTCCTAATACTCCAAACCCCTCATATACTTCCCCAAGTTTCCCTTCTTGGAAACCCATACAAGAAAATATTCCAAGGAATGAAAACATCATGGTTGATCAGGCTCACTTGTTGGAGGAAGATTATGAAAGGAAGAGATTGAATTTTAAAGCTCATCTTGAAAGAGAGTGGGAATTGGCCAGTCAAATTTTGAGGTAGTCCATCATGGAAATGGAAGATAAACCCTCTAATACTTCTCCTTAATTTCCCAATCAAAATATCAAACCTCAAGAGATTTCAATCTTCCTAGACATATCTTTCACTCCTTCATTAGCCTCCCAATCTCATAAAGCTACCCTTGAACCCACCTTCCCTAAATGGAGAGATGTAATGGCAAATAATGAAGGAAAAAATAGGTGACATGGAGATGTTTTAAGGAAGAGACATTTGAATCCATTCCTCACCCTCTAACCCCTCCTCAAGAGACCATTGCATCCATTCTTTCAATCCCTCCAACTGATCAAGTTTGCCTTCCTAATGTGGAGAGTTGTCTTGTTACTTGGGAACCCTCATTGGCCAAGCTCCCCATTTTTGAAGTGCCTAAGGTTAATGTCATCAAGAATTATAATGAAATCCAAATTTTAGATTATATAGAGGATGAAGAGGTGCTAACTAATAATATGGAGATATTTGCTTGCAATGACAAAGGAAAATATGAGTTAGAGTTGGTAGAAGAGCTCCTTTTACATCCCATGGTGGAAGAAGTCTTTCTTACCTTTCTATTCTATGACTCATAACAATCAGCTAAGGAGGACTTATGGAATAATTTTGAAGACATATGCAAGGAAGCTAAAGGTTTCAAAAATCCTACAAGCCCTATGAAACTCATCCCAAGCCATGACAAGTAAGAAGATGTGAATAAAAAATAAAACATGTGGCAAATCTACTTGTAAATGTTTCAAGAATATGAGGATGGTAAGAGGACTAACCTCCAAGTTGAAAAAGATAAATATGAAGGAGAGAAAGCACATGTTGAGTAACATCACTTCCAAGAAGGTCCAGCCCATGATGGGACCATATATGATGATTTTGAACCCTTTGAAGGGGATCTTGAGGTTGTTTCTATATCCATTCATGAAGCTGCCTTCACCAACTCCCAAGAAGAGAATGAACAAGAAACACTTCCACATGGTCATGATATGACCCTATTTTAATAATTTGAATACATTGTGACCATTGAGAAGGATGATGGAATCCTTCAAAGAGAAATTGATTCACAACAAGTTGTCCCATGCCTAAGTATGCCAAATTGTCATGAAGAACTAGGAGGACAGCAGTATGAGACTTGATTTAAGGTTCAAAAGGACCTTTTTTATTCTATAAATCTATGGGAGATGAATCCATTAGATGATGTGCAAATACAAGGAACAAAAATAAGGCAAGAGTCATCCATTATCTCATCCAAAAAGAAGCAATCTTAGCATCCTAAATCATCTAGTGAGGAAGGAGAACTAAGCTACTTCCCTTTGGATCCAGGAAGGTAGATATGAGAAAGGTGAATGTACATATTTGTTTCATTTTTACTATGTTTATTTCCCTAAGTTATTAGTAGCATAAGTGTGTCTTTGTCTTGTTGGTTGTTGTGTCTTGTGTGTGTCTTTCCTTTTTGTGTTGAGGTAAATCTTAGTCTAGTTGGTCTCTTGAAGGTCTGACAGTCCTAATGTTTCCCAAGAATATTATAACTCCATAATCCCAATGTACTAATAAGGCTACTGGTCTAGTTAGTATAGTAGGCATACTACCCCCATGAATCACCAAATTGTTGACCAAATTTGACTTTCTAGTCAAACTGGGGCACTTATAGGAAAAAACTTATTTTTTTGGTCTTTAGGGGGTTTAAATAGATGTTATAAGGTGTCTAAAGGGTCAATTAATTCCATTTCATGTTATACTACCTTTGGTTATTAGTCCCCTAAGTCTATTTATCATTTTTGGGTCATTTAGAGGTCATTTTAGGTGTATTTAATGATTTTTATAGGTTTCTTGGGATTTTTGAAAGTTAAAAATATTGATATCATCCCTTATGTGTCCTTATATGTCTTTAATAATCTGACATAACTAAATAAATGGCAGGTTGTTTAGAAAAGGGTAGTTTTCTTGACCAAAGAATGAAAAAAGGAAACTTGTACAATTCATTAGGAAGTGTACCACTTGGAAAATGTGGTGGTATGACTCTTTATCTTCTCAAAGGCCATCTCCATGTTTGGATTGAATAAATTTCATAAAAATTGGCTTCAATAACTCATTTTCTCATTCTCTCCCTTGGCATGCAAAGAAGGTTCAAATTCAAATGCTCACCATGGATCGTACAAGTAGAATCAAGAGGAATGGTCTTGGGGGTGGATAACTCTGACTCTAATTCACTTTCATGGTAAGAAGTCTCAGATTGATGCATTTTTCTTTATGAACAATCGTTAACACTATAAGTAGCATGTTATAGGATTGCATTGAGAAGGGGTATACTTATCAATCTATTTCTAAGTTTTAGATGTCCTTGGAGTTGTGTGATCCTTGTGAGGTTTTTTTAGGCTGAAATAAATCCTCTCCATGATTTTTTCATAGCCAACACTCCACCTTTTCATTACTTGTGAAGGAGTTTTCAAATAGTGTTTGCTTCTTGTAGATTCCAAAGTTGAGTGCAAGTTTTGTGTTTCAAACATCCAAGGAGCTCTATTGTGGTAATAATATGTTTGATATTAATGCATAAGGAGTTCATTCATGTTTTAATTTGGTGGGGAGTTCAATTAGTATCCTTTCAAGGTCAATTTTCTCACCTTTACCATTGTTTGTTATCCTACCAACTTCAATCAAGTTTGTGCTTGTTTCATGGGAGGTGTACAAAGGTGAGAGAGAGAGATAAAAACATGGCAGAGTCCTTTTGAAATTTTAACACTACCTATAATTCATAATTACCATGATATGAAGGCCTAAGGTGATATATGAGCAAGTTTCATTTAAAGGAAGGTTACCTGTATTTTTGGGTTCTCATTCCCTTATTTTGGTAAATAGAATTCCCAGGGGTCCTTTTGGTTTTCATAAGTGAAGCTAGTTTTGGTTTTGAGGATTCTTCTTATTCCTACCTTATATTCCTATCAATGATAAACCAATATTCCAATTTTGAGCTTCAATGGGCAAAGATCATGCATGTTTCAAGACCTTTTAAGATGGTTAAAAACCACTAAAATAGAGCAGTGATGTCTACAAAATGGTGATCATAATGTTGACTTTGCATCCCTTTGTGGTGTCCCTAGGCTATGCTATCAAATTTAATGATTATAATGCCTAAAATGATGCTTTAAATCTAAGGTAGCAAGAGATAATGTGAATATAGTGTCTCAAACTCTAATTCTTATTTATATGTCCATACATAGGACTGTGAAGGACATCTACATGCAGAGAACCAAGATTTTATGAAGTAAGTAGGGTTTTGAGTTAGTGGTTGAGGTTTCATGATTTGGATACAATAAAATTTCCATATACCATCATAAAATTATCATTTACACGTTCCAAATGACCAAATGGAAACTCACAGCCATGATAAAATGGCCACCTACATCCAAGTAAAAGGGCAGGGGTATGAGAATAGTCAAGAACAAGGTGGTCTCTAGAGGCCTAATTCATACATGAAACAAATGAAATGAGGGATATATTATGTTTCAAAAGGATAATTAAAAAAAATGGAATACATTTTAAGGTCAAAACATACCTTAGAAACCTATAGCCCTATGGGTTTATGTCTTAGTCCTATAGGGAATGTGATCACAGTCTTGTTCAAGAATGTGCAAAAAAGCATGGGAGTTGAGGTTAATTTGAGGTTTCCCATACATAATAAAAGAATGAATTAAGTCTCATGACCTATTAACATTATAAATAAGTCCACATCCATATAACAAAGCCAAAGGGTACATACAAATAAGGTCTTAAAGACTGTCTCAATCTAAGAAGCAGTGAGCAATTGAAAGGCCTAGTAGGCCAAAAGGGGATGGGTTTGAAAGATAGTTCACATTGGCATGACAAGGTGATTCAATATTAAATATTTAATGTGTTGAAATATTTCCAATTCTCCAAGGGAAGGCACCTAAAACAAAGAAAGAGCCCCCTGCCCATTGGTCGCAATCCAACAAGGTCATAAGCAAGAAGGAAATCTATGAGAGTTTGGTGTCCTAAAAAATAAATGAGGGTTTCAAAAAATCCTCATGATAAAATTAAGTAAATAAAATGTCTATAACATCCTCAAACCATCTAGGGTCATTGTCTCACAAGCAAGGTTACCTCAATCCATACATTTTGTTATAAGGACCTTATTCCAAGAAGTAAGTTGTGATTCTCAATAGCAAGCAAGCTTCTTAAGGACTCCAAAAAATTTATGATCTTATAAAAAGGATGAGAAACATTTTTTAATGGTATTTAATTATAATAATTTCATATAAGGAGCATTCACATGGAGGTTTACACAAGAACATGCAAAATAAGGTTTTTGACCCCTCTTTTGGCAAAATTGAGTTGGTTGGACCATCTAGACTTGGAATTTGATAAAATCCTTTGGTAAAAGTGGCCATTATGACCTTGTGTATCCCCCAAACCTTTCAATTTTCCCATCTAATTGGGCCTAATTCTCTTTATTTTATCTCAGAAGTAGGTCATTCCTCTTGTCCAAGAAGTTAGTTTTTTGAAAAAGAGTTAGATAATGAACCAGATGTCCTTCTAATCAATTAGTAAGGTTTGTATAGCTGGAGAACATATATGAGGACATGATGAACCATTATATAAATTTTTTATTCAAATAATATGGTTTGAACAGGTACATTTGTAGGTAGGCCTAGACAAAAACATATAAACCCAACCCCAAATGAGGTTTCACTTCAAGTTCTAGCCTTCCCCAGGTACTCTAATGTTTTATGTGATGTTTTCAAGGGAAAATTTTATATGTTCATGATAAAAGGATACATCAAAGGTGATAATTGCCACTTTTGGCCCACAAAGTGCTAATAGGCTTGTTGATGTGGCATAGTCCTAGTTCTAAAGCAGGAGTGACTTCTATTTTGGGGTCTTATTGAGATATATAAGTAATTTTAACATGTTGGTAGGTAATTTTTAGAGGTGATTAGGCTTTTGGTTGGCTTAAAAACTCCACAAGAAACCATATCCAACTCTTGGCATACTCAGACCCTCATGAGAAGCATGAAAGCCACTCAACAATCAATTTTAGACACTCATATCTGTCACAAACATTTTCATGGGATCCTAAGTCAATTGTAAATGTTAGGAAGTGTCCTTAAGGAGATCTTAGTGACATTTTGCAATGGTTTCAATGTCTAACCTTTTGAACAAAGGTTAAGAGTCCAAGTCACTCAAAACCCTCACTAAACCCTTGTTGGAACTTGATTGAAGAGATAGAGCATTTTGAGCATCTAAATGCAATGGGATGGACATGAAACCACCTGGAGATTATAGAAGACTCTTAGAGGATCTCACACATGTACTTTATTTGTATAGAATAGGGGGAAACCAGGCTTGTTTTGGCCATTTTAAGTGGTGTGTAAGCTAAAAAAAGAGTTAAAGGATAAATAAGTTTTGGAAGGAATCTATAAACTTGAGATAAATTCAAATTTTCATTTCATCTTTTGAATAAGACTATAATTATCCTAATTAGACTCACACTTTGAGCCAATCTAGTGAGCCAGAATAGTGAACACTTGGGAAAGTGATGAAAATTGATTAGGGAGACCTCTTGAAGGATTTATCTTGAAACTTATGGTATGGAAGACTTTTATATGTTTCATTCCCCCTTTTTCATGAATTGGTTTGCAGTTTTAGAAGGTTTGGAGTGCCAAGTGGTAAGGGTGCATGGAAAGGGGTCTTTTGAAAACTCCTTGAGATGATTATGCATGTCCACAACAGTAAGAATGATCGATCAAATACCAGACCAATAAATTTATGATGTTGTTTATAACTAGTCATATCCTATAAAATCATCATACTTTAGGTTTTGTTTTTAAAAAAGGAGTTTTGGAAGGCTACTCAATTAGGCAATTTTTTGTGTAAAATTGGCAATTTTGTGCCACTTTTCACCTTCCTTGTGATCTGATTTAACAAGTGTACCTCTTTACTTGGAATATTTCACCTCATCCTTATTTCACATGAAAATTTAACTCCATTTTATAGATTTACACATGTCCAAGTGACCCTTGGACTTCTCTCTCTCTCTACTCTCAAACTCTATAGAGTTGTCCATTTTGGCATTGTATGGATGCTCAACCAGAGTATGGTGAAGCCATACTCAATTTTAAACCTTAAAATAAATGAAATGAATAATTTTTTACCTCTATAATATTTGTTCATATTGTCTTATACTTGAATGTGGATTTTGTTTAGTGAAAAAATATGGATTCCTTAGCTTTGTGCTTCATTCTTGCACCTATTTTCAGTCTTTTCTTGTAGGACATGTGAAGTGCTCAATAAATGTTTATGGTTAAAGTGATAAATCTTTTCATTAGTGCTACCTAATACCTCTTTTCTATTTCTCCTAGCCTTATATATCATCTAGAACCCCACAATGTAGTATTGATGCAAGAAGACCTATATAGATTTGGGAAAGTGTATGTCTAGTTGTTTTCATTGGTTTTAAGTGTTGAATACAAGTTGGTTGGAAGTCATAAAACTGATTTGGTGTATCACATCTATATCTTAGGTTTACTTCATTCCATTCTTACCCCCTTTTCCACCCCAAGATTTGTTAGAAGTAGGAACATGAGCTCAAATGGTACATCAAGGGGAGCCAGCCCCTAATCTAAAGATTCACTCCATGGTAGGGATACCCACAGCCTTGAAGTGTTTCCATGGTGACACTTTAAATGAGTAAAATTTATTCCCATCTCCTCATAGGGTTCAATTTCAAGTTACAACAATAATGTCATAGCTTCAAAACCCTGCCTTGCATCTTTAAAAATAACAAAACACAACATTTTTTACTATATTGACTGCTCACACATGCCAACTGATGGTTATATATGGTTTTTAATGATTATTAAAACCCTTTAAGATCTTAAAAACTATCCATTTATATCCATAAACCTAAAAACTCACTAAGATAATAAAAATCATCCCTATGGGGATTTAGGAGGATTTAAAGGCACCTTACGCTCTTAATAATTGTTCATAAAACATAGCTCTTAAAACCAAGAAATAATACCTATAATTTAAAGTTTATAAGGTCACCTATCTACCCTTAATATCACTATATCTAAATATCATTCCTTTTCATGAACTAAACATTTTAAAATTATCTTCACTAGCTTGTAAGGAGCTTGATGAAGGAGATGAAACATTTTTTATTTTATTTAGACCTTATAATGCTACCAAAAGAATGATTTAACATTAAAAACATTAGGAGGACCTGACACCATCCATTTCTAACCTAAACTGACCATCTCCACATTTAAAATTGCCTTTATAAGCCCTTGGTAAGTGTATTGCTACATTATACTTCACTTTCTTGGTCTATAGAAGGTTCCACCACTTGTACATTCAAAATGACCTGAACCAACATGGAAAAAGAATAAAACACCTTTACATATCTTGAAAACATATTATAGACCTCAAAATTCACTTGATCTTTATAATTTGCATAGGCAACCATTGCCTTAGTTTCTTCAAAACTACATTAAAGTTTACTAAACATGAAATATCAATGTTTTCATCTTACCATATATTGTCCCTAGAAGCTCTCATCCACCGTGGGACATCATATTACCTAAGAAGGTCAATACACCAATACTCTCACCATGGATCAACATGCCTTAACCTTTTCAAAGTGACCTCAAACTCTACTAAGATACCTTAATTTCTCCAAACACCTAAACAAGATTTTCATTAAGGGGATTGATGACAAGACTAGGATTTTGACTCACTCTCCTGGACCTTTCAAGAGACCTTGAGATTACCAAATAATTGATAAGATACCTTCTTATAATAGGGAAAGACCTATAGGCTAAGACAAAACCTATCAAAATACCATCAATAAATTTAAATAAGGCTTGACAATAAAGTTTTAAATTATACTTACTCATGATGACCAATTTTGTCTAAAACCACCCATCATCTAAAATCATTTCCTTAAATCAATCATCCCAATCCATAGATACATTTCTCCATCTATCTATTACATCTATTTTCTCAGCCAGACCTCAAGAAGTTGAGTGCATAAGTTAGCATGTTATTTTCCATGTTTATAGTACCATCCTCCATTTCTATGGAAAAATTGTGAGTTGTAATTTATGGTTAGATTAGGATTAGAATAGTTTCTTTCTTACATTATCTTCTTTTCCTAGACTAGGCAATTTTGTTTCATTGGATTAGTTTTTTATGTTTTGGTAGTTAGTTTTCTTTTTTTTAAGTTAGTCATTATTTTATTGAGTAGGTTGTTTTCTAGTAGGTGGCTAATAATTTTGGTTCATTGACAATAGTTTAAGAGAATATAAAATCTTTTGTTCTCATGACAGATTGGTTAGCCCAAGCTAGAGACACTACCAAATGCAAAAGTTCTTTGATAATTCATCAAAATATAGAGTTGTTTCAATCCTAGGATAGATTAATTCATGTCCTTATTATAAATTAAGAGCATTGTAATTGAAATACTAATGTGGATTAAAGAACATTTTTTCGCTCAAAAAGGGTCATTTCAACAATCAAATCATTAAGAATCTACCATGGATATAGAGAGTTATTCAGGAGACATTTCCAAATGAATTTGTTGACAAATCCCTCAACTTGGCTATATTGGTTACCAACCTTTTATTCTACAAAAAATGGTAATGAAGATAATTTTTTGATCATAAGTTAAATATTTTTCTTTAAGAAGGTGATTTGGGCAATCTCCATCAGGGCTATCAATGCCTAGTTGGTAATGGAGTAAGGTTTTGAGTAGAGCCAAAGGTATGTTTATCGAGGTTATGGATGCTTGGATAGAAGTAGAACAATGCCCAATCATTCCTTTCCTATGCTCACCTGCATATTAAAAAAATAGAGAGACCCCTCAAAATATTTCATGAAGGTATCTAATTTAAAGTAATTCCTAAAATCTAGTGGCGATAGTAATTCATTCATCGCACACACAAGACTAAATCTTTCGATGTCAAAACTTAGTATGTCACTTAGTATAAAGTGACATTTAACCTCAAGATTCAATCTGATATTTGGATTCTCTTGCCATTCAAATTCATACATTTTTTAGTTTAACTAGAGATATTTGGTTCTAAAACACAAAGCAGTGTTTTCTCATAAAAGTCTCCATTTGTTGTCACCAACACACCCCCATGTCTAAATAAAATGGAGAGATAATGAAAAAACAAGTTGTTATTTGTTGTTTATGTTAATCCTAATTTGGTTATTGTTTAAACATCTCATAATTTACATAAGGATAGTTTTTCAAGGTTTTATTATATTTGAAACTTGGGCATGATGATGCCTACTTGTGTATTTGATGGTTTAATCTTAGTGTAGGTATAATCTATTTGATAGGGTTAATATTACACTTCACGATTCTTTGATCTTTACAATTTTTACAACTTTATAGTCCTTTTATCTTCATAATACTCATAAGTTCATGGCATTCATGACACAAATCACATTTCACACTTTTCAAGATTTATGCCTTGGTTTGTTTTGGTCTTTACAGTTTGTAGTTTCACAATCTTCTAAAGTTTATCACTTTTTACATTCATCACAAACTTTGTGCTCTTCATGTTATTAGATGGTTTGATTTATTCATGTTTTCACATTTAAAGTGATATTTGTAGTCAAAATAACCTTTTGCAGTCTTCATAGTTTGTAGATTTTAAGTCTCAAGCAACTTTTGCTCTTTTTGTATTATTTGTGCCTCTCATGGTTAACACTTATCTTGTAGTCAACCCTCATTCACACTTTGTAGATCATCAAATGAGAGTTTTATGGTGAAGTGATTTTCCACATGCCTCCATCGCACCTCAACACCCAACCACTCTATGGATATAAAATAAAGAGATCATGACGTATGGCACTAATGTATTTTTTCATTCTATTGTGTTTAACTTAGTGGATAACATATGACAAGGCTAAATAGAAACTTGATAATATAATTCAATGTGGTTAACATATGCAACTTTACAATAGGTGTAATTCATTGTATTTTGGGAGTAGACACAATATTGTGTGATAACAGAATAGTGGGAAACCAACATGTGGCACCAAGTTGGTAAGAAGTATTAAAGTTTATATTCCTAAAAGGCTTGGATAGAATCATAGGCTCCAGTTTTAAAAATATGAAGACTAACTAAATAATGGTCCAAGAAATGTAAACATCCCTTCAAAGTGACCAAACAACATTCCATATCATCAATGCACATAAATAAATCTATTGGTAGCCATTAAACAAATTCTAAAAGCTTCAAAATAATCAAGTCAAGTCACTTTGAGCTAATTTATAAATGTGAAAACATTGTGAAGTACCAGATCTATCCTAAAGACCATTCTTTCATAAGGAGATTTTCTACTATAATATAAGAATATAATCTTATATTGATTAAGATTTTGAAGAGCATAAGAGAGAATGTGATGGAAGCCCCAAACCAATTCCTCTTCACCTATGACACTTCTCAAATTTTCACAGACATTGTTCTGGACCATGAACCACTAGAAATTGCATCCCCCCATTATAAAGTTATGTATGAAATAATTGATATAGAGAATCCCTCCAAATAGGGGGAAAGCCCCAATTCTAAGGATGGTCAGTTTTTAGATGACTATTAGAAATATAGAAGGTTGTTTTACACTTTACATTGGCAAAACCTAAGGTGTTTACCTCTTTTTCAATATATTTATGCATTCTCAAAGATAAAAGGGTTATGTCATACTAACAAGACAAGGTAACTGCATAGCCTTTATTTTAGGAATGACCTTCAAATATTATTATAAGATCCTTGAGCCTATATAAAACTAGATCTAAGCCTTGTAATGGCTAAAATCCATAATATAATATAGGTATTGAAGGACTGGTCAAAATTTCCCAAACATTGGACTAATAAAGCTGATATAAAAAACACATATTAGGTCATTCAGACTATGCATAAAATAGTTATGGCTTTGGTGAACCATTTGTTTGGAAATCCAATAATGAATCATGTGAATAAGACCTTGGTGCCCTTACTTTCCATGATTATTGATGACAAGCAGCTCCCCCCACCAAGGGAGGTTATATCTTTTAATTTGATTTGGAGGGCCATTCAGATACAAAATGAAGATGAATTTTTTATGATGTCTTACCTAGTAGACACCACCTATGCCAATATATGTTCCCTTGATATCCCAATGGACTCTCGATACATCAGAGCTAGTTCATACACACTTCTCCAAGTTACACATTCATAAATTAAGGTAGCATAAGGACAAAATTTATAATTACTTATACCCACCAATCTATTAGGTCATTAATGAGAAGCTTATGCCTTGAATTTTAGAGAAATATTAAGTTAAATTTGAGCATTGGAGCTTTTTGGTTGTATCCTACCTATACTAGGATCAAGATAGAAGGTTTACTATAAGTTCTATTACATATCCCTTGTTATGTTCCAAACAAGATTTTTTAACAAGAGATTGTTTACTAGATAATTCATGACATTGGAAGGAAGTGAAAAGAGAAGAAATAAGCACCCTACCCCTATTTCCATTTCAAAATTGGCATGTGTGGCCCAATTTATGTCAAGCTTCATTTCATAGAAACTCTCATGATTTTTATAATCATGGCATGAGTGTATGGAACCCAAATGTTAGAATAGGTGTTTATTTGGAAGGTTTTTAAGGAAAAGTGCCTATTTCTTATTGGCATCACCCACATCCTAATGATTAGGTATTTATAAATGTCATGGATGACAAGGTGATGGAGGATAACATTAGAAAATCAAGTGTCAAACCACCACCAAAGGTGTCACAGAAGAAATAGTGATAAGTAGTGGAGGAGAGTCCAAACACCTCTACCCAAGAAGAAGATGTAAAACACACCAGTCATAACATTACAAGTCAGATTATACAATAGTTGACCAAGCCATAAGGGCCAAAAAAATCACCTTCTCCTCATAAGGTATCACCTTCTCCTATCTTAGAGTTTGTTTAGTATCTTAGTCCCATGTCCCTTGGTATTGTTAAAGCTAGTATACCCAAGGATGTCCAAATTCATACTAATATTACTATTATTGATCTAAATACTATTTATGACCATTTAGAATAAGTTTAATTGATCAATATTATAAATATTAGTGATGGTTTTGATTTTCAATTACAATACCAATGAAAACCATGTCAAATGATATTCTTATTGTTACCTCTTACTACCTCTATTTTTATTCTGCATACTTCTCTTGTGATAATTGATTTAGTAACTATCATCATTGTTACAAATAAATTCCCCATAATCAACACACTAGTCACACCATTATAAGGTATATTCTACAACATTTTCCCAAGCCATAAGGGCCAAAAAAATTAGATCCTCCTTATAAGGTAGCACCTTATCCTATCCTAGAGTTTGTTCAGGATTCCTATCCCATATCTTCTAGTATTGTTGAAGTTAGTGTACCTAAGGATGTCTAAATTCCTACTAATATTCATATTATTTATCTAGATTCTATTTATGATCCTTTAAAACAAGTTAAATCAATCAATGTTAGAATTACTAGTGATGATTTTGATGTTTTAGTTGTAATACTAATGAAAACCATGTCAATTGATATTCCTATTTATACCTCTATTTCTATTATACCTACTTATATTGTGACAATTAATTCAGTAATTACCACTATTATTGCAAATAAAGTCCCCATAGTCACCAAGGTATATGTCAGGCATATTACCTCTAAAATGAGAATTCTTAGTGGGTCTAAGTTCAATTAAGTTTGATTTATCTTCCCAAGTACCGACAAAATATTCTCATGTTTCTAAAACTATAACTTCTACTATGGGTGTGTCCATGCCACCACAAGTCTCATTAGTTATCATACATTCTTTATTTTTGGAATCTTTATCACATGTAGTTATCTCATCAACAATTTCTATTGCTATTAAAATGATTATTATGCTAAGCTCATCCAAGGACAAAGAGAAATTTTTTGAATCCCAATATCCAAAAATAAAGGGAAAATAAGTTACTTATGATACCTTCACCCTTGCATCTATCATTACCACTCCACCCACACCTCCTCCATACTTCATCTCAACATACCCTACTTGCACCATTCCCCTTCCCTTTACCATCTCTACCACTATATCATCATCCATTTTCACCCCTCCCACTTAATCTGAAATTACTTTACCTTCACAAGGAGGAGACTCGATTAGATAATTACAAGCTACTCAAGTATAATGATAATATTGAGTGATAGTAGACAAGTCTTATATGAAAATTGAATATGATAAGGCTAAAATAGCAATGAAAAGATCTATTGGAAAGATGTTGACTATAGGTCAATCTATGGTCTGGCAAGAAAGAGAAGAAAAGTTATTTTCTTTGACCAAGAAAAGAAAACCCAGAGGGTACCAGCTCCCAGAGTATAGATAAGACCCTGCTTCATTCATCTTAGCCACCAATGAAGTATCAGCTAGTATGGTTAAGGGGATAGAGTAGGAATTCAAAAGGCTTGAAATGTAGAGTAAAGCTTAAGTACCACAAGGACTTGTAAATTAGGTAGAGGAAGTGCTAAGGTCATTTTTTAGCTTATTTATCTAAAGTTTAGAAGACAAAAATCAAGGTGAATCATTGACAAAAAAATTAAGATAAATTTTAAAATAATTATTCAAATAAGGGCTAGACTGAGGGATTTAGCCAAATTAATTAAAGATGATTCATGCCCATATTTAAACATGATGATAATTGTTACATCTCAATTCCTCGCTAAACAAACTTACTTGATTATTCATGGATATTTATAGTTGATAATTTCATTTGTTTATTATTTTCCTAAGCTATGAGTTATATGTTGTGATGAGATAGTTGAATGTTGATTTGGTTACATGTTATTACATTGTTATGAGCTAGTTGTTGTGTATATATTTACACATGATCATGATGAGTTGTTATTTTAGTTGTATTTTATGATATGTGTGTGTGTGTGTGTGTGTGTGTGTGTGTGTGTGTGTGCGCGCGCGCACGCGCGCGTGTGTGTGTGTGTCATGGTGTTATAGACTAACTACTGCTTATTGTGAGTTTGATATTGGAGAGTCTCATTCCTCAGAACATGATGGAGGGAGAGCATCATCAAAGAGGGTGACATAGATCGAGTTAATGGGGGATGATAGGGGAATAGCTAGAACCCTACACACACCACATTAAATAATACATATTAGATGCATAGTAGAATTATTAGCAATATTACATTTTTGATGACTGGTTGTATTTAGAATTGTTTACACATATTTATCTTAGTTTAATGGTTATATGTTACTCATATTGTGCGATTGATTATATGTCATATTCATAACCATTAATGTTTTTGTATATGTTGTTTGCATAATTAGGGTAAATTCAAATTTATTGATTAATGAGTTAATCATTAAGTCATTATGATATTTGAGGTACTAATTTAATTAACAAATATATTGATTTTTGTAATTAAAAATAAAATAATGATAATAATTAATGTTTGGGAAAATAAAAAAAGAGAGAAAATTTTCTTAAAATAAACAAAAATGATCTGCTTTAAGGCTAGCACCATACTTTTAAGGGATAATGAAAGAAAATTAAGGGAGAAAAATAAATAAAGAAAAGAAAGTAGCTTTAAAAAAAAGAAACAAAAGCATATACTCATTAAAAAGAGTAAGAGAAAGGAGAAAGGGGGGTGCAGTACAGAAGAGAAGAGAGATTGGAAGAGAGAAGACAAGGAAGTAAAGAGGAACATCTGAGCATATTGTTATGTATGCAATGTAATTGATTTTTGTGTATTCATGTTAAATACTATAGCAATCTAGTATTGTTCAGTGATCTATGAAAACTTGTACATTTATCAAACTAAACTTTTGAAGATAATAACAATGACTCATATATCTGTAGTAAAATGATAGGTTATAGATAAAACCATCAAATAACATATATTTACAATAAGGTTTGCATAGAGGCACATAAGTAAGGAGATCTGCATACATATACAGGGTTAATTCTTTAAGAAAAAAACATATTATTAAGTATATCAAACTATCAAGGACTATAGTCGAATATATATATAATCTACCATGAGATTGTTATATAATCTCAATATGATCTTCAATAAGACTTGTATACATATTTTTTTTCTTAATGATTATATATATTAAACTATATTTTATACCAGATATGGTGATTTACAATAGCAAATCAGTTTATAATATTATGACTATGAATAAATGATAAGAGTAAGGTAGTGAACCTGTTTATACAATACATGTATACTAGAAATATATTATATATATTTTTGATAACCAATGCTTTAGTATAAGCCATGCATTATTGTATTAATGTACTATGTTATTATGATTTCACAAGTGTGGCAATTGATCTCATTGAATGGTGCAACCAATTTTTAAATAGTGACCCACTTTATGTTTTCTTATTTATAGAAAAATAGCAAGTAAAAAAATGTAATTACACACTGACCTTTTGTATATATAAATAGTATATATTAAAAACTATGTTATGAATATAAGGCGTACTTCCATATTAACATATTACATAATGCTTATAAGTGTCTAGTGATCTATTGAATGGAAAATAGATTGTTGTTATATATAATCAATGTTAGATCATTGATGTTAACCTATGGATGTTGTATCTATGAAAAATAGATCACTATATGGACCATAATACATAATAACATAATGTATAATATATACTACCATATAATGTGATATCAAATTTTAGTTTATATTATCTTGGTATATTGTTATAGATTATACCAAATAATAGCAGTGACATATTATGTAATCTGAGCTATCAATAATAATATTACATGTCAATAAGTCCACTCATGTATTATTAAACCCAAATTATAATAACTCAATCCAATTTATCTAGTATAATATTACTATTATGGTAGATTACATAGGTTACTCAAGTATAACCTATTAGAGTATAATACGATAGTATACATAATATGTAGTGGTATAAATTGTAATTATAATCAGGTTACATATCATATAATCCATAACATTATAATTAATAATAATGGGGATTAATATTATACATACTATAGTAAACTCTATGTTTCTAAGTACTTGTATTTAAATACTATAGTTGATTCTAATGCAACATATTCTATGTTGGACTTACGGTGTGCCTATATAAATGGACTATTAACATGAACATATATTTATATGATTAGAGTTTATTTAAAGGAATCAATAGAAATGATCTTTTAGAAAGATATAAGAGAACATGCTTAACTGGTTATAAGAAACTATGAGTGTTGGATAGTTATAACTAAAATGATGATTTGATAGGGAAACAAATAACCTATTGAAAATGATAATTTGTCTCATAATTGATAGTCAATCTATTAAGTCAAATGATTGTTGAAAACCTCATGGAATCCTTATTTAGAGTTATAAATGACTGTAGGCATTTATATGCAGTATTTATTTATTGTTTAAGGACATATGTAAGGTACATACCATGAATAGATTTATATGTACAGGTGTATATACATATATAATATGTATTGGTATATTGTGGTGGTACCTATAGTTCTATTGATCGATATAAACTAAGTCCTAGATTCTTGAAGAAAATGACACTAACTATATATTTACATAGTTCCCTAAAACATAACAAAATGTATAAATGAAAGATCAGGTTCAAACAAAATACAATTAGGATTACTGGACTTTTGATTCTCAAAAAAATTTATGACTGGTTGTTTGTATTTGAGTAGTTTTGCTCAAGAATAATTAACTATGATAATATGGGTTGTCATAGAGTACATTATATTTGAAAATTACTTATAAAAATTAGAAAATTGTAGTTTAATTGTATATTATACCCGATTGGTATAAACTGTAATTGTTATTCTTATTATTTATGTATTAAATAATGTTGTGGAGATTTATTCATACATTTAATGGGATAAATGTATGCATCTTGATTATTATTGTACTTAGCATGTTTTATCATTGTTAGTAGGAGGTAATTTGTATGAATATGTTGGTTATATTTATGTTAACCAAATCTCATATTGTGGGTACTCAGTAAGTAGTGAGATGGACTTCACTAGCTTACTAGCATCACCAGTGCCAAATGAAGGTAATTTGATCAAGTGGTATGTTTGAAATTGATTGATCTTAGAGATAAATGACTATTGAAAAATTTGGCCAAAGTAATGTTAGTTATACATTACTATTTCATACATATGATTTACATGTTTGTGTAATATCATGTTAGAATGGATTTTTTTATCGTATACTACATGTTTTTAGAAATCATACAACACACAGGTACTAGCTTGGCCCTCTATATTCTTACACCATCACTATCTACTCATCCATGAAGGGAGGGCCATTACCTAATGATGGATTGTGTGGGGGATCGATGATCCCTGGTTGGTATGGAAAAGTACTTGGATGAAACTCTCCCTCCCCATAATAGTAATTCTTTTGAGACGACACTTGAGATTGCCATAGATACTAGAGTTCAGGGGGTTCATGATCTTTAGAGCCATGTATCTTGTATTTGTATATTGTATTATACTTATTATTAAAATATTATCTTGATGAACTATAATTACTTATTATACATTGATAGTAGTGGTTGTATGATTGTACTAGTCATGATTGGAATTTTATAGTTACTTTATATATTAGTTATGATGTGTTTCTTATGATAATAGTGATCAGTGATGAATGATGTCACATGCTTATACTTATAGTATTTAGATTCTTGTGGTATAATCTAATGAAATGATACATTATTTAAATTATCTTTTAGAAAATCACATATTTTTAAGTAGATCCCAGTGGGATGTTACATGTAGTATCAGTGCTACAGCTTGAACTCTAGGACCTAATGAGTCCACTAACATTTTTGTATCCTTATGTTTACCTGAAAGGAGATGGTGAAAGCTATAGTATATGGAGAGGGTCCTTCAAATGTTAATGATAGTAACCCTCTACATAACTAATTTGTTGATGAGCAAGCTACAAACTTGGATATGATTCTTGTAACCATGACTGAGACTAGGGACTAGATTATAGCCCTAGAGTAGGAAGTTCATGGCCATGAAGAGGAAGAACATTAGGAAAAACCTGAATAGTATGCTATTGAGTAGGAAAATCCTTAAGGTGTGAGAGCATAGCTAGTTGTAAAGTTGTCTAGAGATATGAAAAAAGTGAATCCATCTAAGTTTGATGGAATTATTTTGGGTGATAGAGTTGAAGCATGACTAACTAAGATAGAGAAGTATTTTAAGATTTGAAACTAATTTAAGGTCATTAAAGCAATTTAGGGAGCATACCAGTTGGCCAATGAAGTAATTATGTGGTGGCACTATAATAAGTTAGAAATGAATCTTAACTCAACCACCACCACTTGGGAGTAGTTTCTAACATTGTTCAAGTCAAAGTGGTTTTCATAGTTATATTTTAACTAGAAGCTCATAGATTTTCAAAATCTGAAGTAGGGAGACTAATAAGTGAATGAGTACTAGGAATAGTTCACCAAACTTTTGAAGTATGTGTAGATGAAATGTTCAAAATCAAGAAGTTCAAGAAAAAGTTTGGAAGTTCTAAATCAACTTTCAAAAAGAAGAACTAAAAGTAGAGGAGTGGAGACTCCAAGAAGTAGTTCAAAAGTTAGAATGCCAAATTCAACAATGGTTTAGGCAAAACAAATTGGGCAATGGTTCTAAAGGTGGTTTCAAAGGAAATTAATAAGTTGATAGGAAAGGACAACCTAGAGGTTGTTTCATTTGTGGAGATGACCATTATGCTCTTGATTATACTCAAGACAAGTCAAAGAATAAAGGTCTTGCCCCCCAACAAGGATTTTTTCAATAGCATATTCATGTGGTAGTTGATAATCAACAAGTCAAACTCTAAGCATCACCCATGGAGTTGTTAGGTATTTTGTTTAAACATTTAGTTTCCATTTTGATATATATAGTGGTTATTAAATATTTTATAGCTCCTAAAATGTTTAGTAAGTTATTTAGAGGAGTTGGAGTAAAGCCAAATGTATGGTTGATACAATATGGGAATGATTCAAAGTCATGATTAACAAGTGTTTAGTCAAAGTAGAGATTGGGTTTCTTGAATTCATAATAGTAGTGGATATAGCTATGTATAACACCACTAGGGTCATACGATGTGATCCTAGGTGTCAACTAGCTTGTGAAACATAAGGCAAAGGATGATTGTTACTTGAATAAGGTTGAGTGTTTGGATGATTTTGGGAATCAGACGTAAATTAAGGTGAGAAGAGAGAGTTAAAGCTTAGGCATATTTATGTTATGCAACTAAAGAGGGCCCAAGGAAAAGGGTGTCAGACATTTATCATTAAGATAAATGAATTGGAGGAATCTAAGGAACCATCTCTCGAAGATTATCCATTCCTTAGGAATTTTCATGATGTGTTTCCATAAGAATTGTCAGGATTGCCTCCTAAACATGAGTTTGATTTCTCTATTGATATCATACCTGGATCAGAACCTTAGTCTAAGGCACCCTATAAGATGATAACCCTTAAATTGGTTGAATTGAAGGCTTGACTCTAGGAATTATTAATAAATGGATTGATCAGGCCAAGTGTGTCACCATGGGGTGCACCAGTTGTCTTTGTTAAGGAGGGTGATACTCTTCAACTTTGCATAAAATATAGAATGTTGAATAAGGAAACTATAAAAAATAGGTACCCACTACCTCATATAAATGATTTTTTTGATCAAATATGGGGAGCAATAGTATTTTTTAAGATTGATCTTAAAGTAAGATACCATCAGCTGAGGATAATGGATGAGGATATTTTGAAGACAACATTCAAAACTTGTTATGGGCACTAACAACATTGATGAATCTCATGAATAGTGTGTTCAGATATTATCTAAATCACTTTATTTTGGTCTTTCTTGATGATATTCTTATATACTCTAAGAATGAAGATGAGCATCTTCAACATCTATAACTGCTTTTGCAACAATTGCAGAAGCACAAGTTATATGGAAAATTGTCTAAGTGTGCATTTTTCCAATAGAGAGTACAATATCTAGGACTTATTATCTCTGCAAATGATATTTCAGTAGACTTAGCAAAGGTAAAAGTCATTATAGAATGGTCAATACCAAATAATGTGCATGAGTTAAGAATTTTTATGGGATTAGTAGGCTATTCTAAGAAGTTCATTTTGATTTTTTCTATAATAGCCAATCTAATTACCTCTTTATAATAGAAGAACCAAATTTTTATCTAATCAGATAAGTGTGAAGTAGATTTCTAGGAATTGAAAAGAAGACTTACTTTAGCACCAGTGTTAAGAGTTTCTGACCCTAATGGTCAATTTTTGATGATCACAGATGCATCTGGGGATGGTCTAAGAGGAGTCCTTATGTAGGATGGTGTAGTGGTAGCTTATGACTTAAGGAAGTTGAAACCTTATAAGGTGAACTATGCCCCTCATGACCTCAAACTTGCAATAATTATGCATGCTTTGCAAGTTTAGCAACATAGCTTATTGAGAAAGCCATTTGAGTTCAAGATAGACAACTTGGGACTCAATTACAACTTCACCCAACCAAATTTGAGTGCTTGTCAGAGACGCTAGCTAGAGTTCTTGCCTGACTATGATTTTAATATCAATTATATCAAAGACAAGGAAATAGAGTAGTTGATGCCCTAAGTTATAGAAGGTACATATAAGTTGTGGCTACTATCAAGAGTACTTTCAAGGATTGAGAGATTGAATTCTCACTAGGAGATGAATTTTGATGATCAAGTTAGAAAAACATTGTTTGAGAATACTCAGAGTCTTAAGTATAAAGGATTTATATTAGAGAGTGATGGTATTTTGTGTTACAATGGAAGGATGTATGTACTAGATCAAGAGAAATAATGAAGCATAGTGTTAAAATAACTACACAATGCCCCATATTCAAGACATCCAAGAGTAACTAAGTTCATGGCAGAGTTTAGGTCATTGTATTTCTAGAAGGGAATGAAGAAAGATGTAGTGGATTTTGTGTCACATTGTCTGGAATGTCAGTGAGTGAAAGCTAAACATGTGCATTCAATTGGTTTGTTATATCCAAATGATATACTAGAATGGAAGTGGAAAGTGATTAGTATGGACTTTGTCTAAGATTTAATGATGTCACAAAGGCATGGTATGATCTTGGTAGTAATTGACAAACTAATCAAGGTGGCTCATTTTATATGAAGCAATTTGACCGATGATGCACCTACTCTTACAAAAAGGTTCATAAAGGAAGTATATAGGTTGTATGGATTTATAGAGAAGATAATTTTGGATCATGATCTAAAGATGACTTTTAGATTTTGGGTAACTTTGAATATAGCTTTGGGTATGCAACTATATTTTAGCATTGCATACCACCCAAAGACTGATAGTCAAATTGAGTGAGTTAATCAAGTTTTAGAGGATCTTATTCATATGTATTACATAGATCATCAATACAAGTGGGAAGATTATCTTTCATTGGTTGAGTTTGGTTACAAAAACTCATACCAATTAGATTTGAATATAGAACCATTTGAGGCACTATATGGAAGAAGGTGCAGGACACCAATCAGTTGGGATAGGTTAGAAGACAGGGTAGTCTTTGGACTTGAGATGCTTTCAGAATTAGAATAATAAGTTCAATTAATTAGGTAGATATTGGTTAAGTACAATGATAGGTAGAATATTTATGATGATTTGAAGAGGATCGATAGGCAGTTTTTTGTAGGTGATAAAGTGTTCTTGTGGGTTAAGTCACATAAGAGCTCGATCAAATTTGAGAATTCAATAAAATTATCACCAAGATATGTGGGACCCTTAGAGGTGTTAGAAGTGGTCAATCTTATAGTTTTTAAGATTGAATTACCACCATCCTTATCTCTATTACATAATATCTTCCATGTTTCTTATTTTAAAAAGTATGTAGCTGATCCTTCACATGTTGGATTAGAATGATTTACAGATTCTAGATCTTGGGTGGTCATGATAAAACCAATCAGAGTAATTAACACTTGAAAACTTCATTTTTTTAATAGAGAGATATCATAGTACAAGGTATTATTATGGGACCAATACTCTAATAATACTACTACTTGGGAGAAATATGATGAATTCTATAGGTGATTTCCACATTTATTTTCTTGATTTAATACTTTATACTATGTTATTTCTCTGTTGAACAATTCTTTTAATTTAGAACTGATGTTTGAATAAGTGTCATCCGGGATGATGATTAGTTTTAGGGGGAGGATGTTACATCATGATTCCTCACTAAGTAAACTTATTTGATTATCTATGGATATTTATAGTTGACAATTTGATTTATTTATTATTTGTCTAAGCTATAAGTTATATGTTATTATGGGACTATTGAATGTTGATTTGGTTACATGATTACATTGCTATGAATTAGTTGTAGTGTATATTTCTACATTATGATCATGATGAGTTGTTATTTCAGTTGTATTTTATGATATATAAGTCATGGTGTTATGTACTAACTACCTACTAGTTATGAGTTTGGTGCAGAAGAGACTCATCCCTTAGAGCATGATGGAGGGAGAGCATCATAAAAGAAGGTGATGTATATGGAGTTGATGGGAGATAACAAAGGCATGTCTAGAACATTGCAAACACCACATTAAATAGTACATATTAGATGCATAGTAAAATTGATAGTGTTATTACATTTCTGATGATTGGTTGCATTTAGAATTATTTATGCATGGTTAGCTTAGTTTAATGGTTATGTAAAACACATCTTGTGTGATTTCATTTATGTCATATTCATAACCATTAATATTTTTGGAGATGTAATTTGTGTAATTAGAGTAAATTCAAATTTATTGGTTAATGAGTTAAACATTAAGTCATTATGATATTCAAGGTACTAATTTAATTAACAAATATATTGATTTTTGAAATTAGAAATAAAATGAATAAAAATAAAATAATAATAATAATAATAATAATAATAATAATAATAATAATAATTTATGAAAATAAAAAAAAAGAGAGAAATTTCTTAAATTAAACAAAAAGGATATGCTTTAAGGCTAGTTCCATACTCTTAATGGAGAATGAAAGAAAAACAAGGGAAGAAAATAAATAAAGAAAAGAAAGTAGCTTTAAAAAAAACATATACTCATTAAAAATGAGTTAGAGAAAGGAGAGAGAGGGCGTAGTATAGAAGAGAAGAGAGATTGGAGAAGAAAGAGAGAAGACAAGGAAGCAAAGAGGAATAGCCGAGCATATTACTAAGGAGGCAATGCAATTGATTTATGTGTATTCATGTTAAATACTATATTAATCTAGTATTGTTTAGTGATCTATGAGAACTTGTACATTTAGCAAACTAAACTTTTGAAGATATACAACTCATATGTTTATGGTATAGTAATAGGTTATAGATAAAACCATTGATTAACATATATGTACAATAAGGTTTGCATAGAGGCATAGAAGTATGGTGATATGCATACATATACAGGGTTAAGTCTTTAAGAAAAAATATATTATTAAGTATATTGAACTATCAAGGACTATAACCGAATATATATAATCTACCATGAGACTGTTATATAATCCTGATATGATCTTCAATGAGACTTTTACATATATATATATATAGCTTAATGATTATGTATATTAAACTATATTTTATACTAGATACGATGATTTGTAACAACAAATTAGTTTATAATATTATGACTATGAAGAAACGATAAGAGTAAGGTAGTGAACATGTATATATAATAAATATATACTAGAAAATATATTATATATATTTTTGATAACCAGTGATTTAGTATAAGTTGTGCATTATTGTATTAATGTACTATGTTATTTGATTTCATAAGTGTGGTGAATGGTCTCTTTGAATGGCACAACTAGTTTTTAAATAGTGACCTATGTTTATTTATTCTTAGAAAAGTAGAAAACAAAACAAATGTAATTGTACAACCTTTTGTATATATAAATAATATATATTAAAAATAGTGCTTGAATATAAGGCGTACTTGCATATTAACATAATGCATCATGCTTATAAGTGTCTAGCAATCTGTTGAATGGAAAATAGATTGTTTTTATATACAATCAATGTTAGATCACTAATGCTAACCTATAGATGTCATATCTATGAAAAATAGATCATTGTATGGAACATAATACATAATAACGGAATGTATAATATATACTAATGTATAATGTGATATCAGATTTTAGTTTATACTATCTTGGTGTATTATTATAGATTATACCAGATAATATCAATGACATATTATGTAATTTGAGCTATCAAGAATAATATTACATGTCAATAAGTCTACTCAATATGTATTATTATACCCAAATTATAATAATGTAATTTGAGTTATCTAGTATAATATTAGTATTATGGTAGATTACATAGGTTAAACAAGTATAACATGTTAGAGTATAATACGATAGTATACACAATACATAGTGGTATAAACTATAATTATGATAGGGTTACATATCAGAAAATACCATACAATCCATAACATTATAATTACTAATAATGGGGATTAACATTATACATACTATCATAAACTCTGTGTTTCTAAGTACTCGTATTTAAATACTATATTTGATTCTAATGTGGCATATATCATGTTGGACTTGGTGTGCCTACATGAATATACATGAACATATATTTGTATGATCAAAGTCTATGTAAGGAATCAATGGAAATGATCTTGTAGCAAGATATAGGAGAACATGCTTAGTTGGTTATAAGAAACTATGAGTGTTGGAAAATTATAACTAAATGATGATTTGATAGGGAAACAAATAACCTATTGACTATGACAATTTGTTTATTAATATTTTGGAAATAATGTCTCGTAATTGATAGTTAATCTATTATATTAAATGATGGTTAAAAACATCAAGGAATCCTTATTTAGATTTATAAATGATTGTAGGCATTTATATGTAGTATTTATTTACTATTTGAGGACCTGCGTAAGGTACATACCATGAATAGAATTATATATATAGGTGTATATACATATATAATATGTATTGGTATATTTTAGTGGTACCTATAGTTCTATTGATCAATATAAACTAAGTCCTAACACAATTAGGATTATGGGACTTTTGATTTTTAAAAATCATTATGATTGGTTGTTTGTATTTGAGTAGTTGTGCTCAAGAACAATGAATTATGATAATATGGTTTGTCATAAAGTACATTATATTTGAAAACTACTTATAGGAATTAAAAAATTACAGTCTAATTGTATATTATACCCGATAGGTATAAACTGTAATCGTTATTCTTAATATTATATGTTAAATAATGTTGTGGAGATTCATTTATATGTTTGATTGATAAATGTATGCATCTTGGTTATTTATATACTTAGCATGTTTTATGATTGATACTAGGAGGTAATTTGTATGAATTTGTTGGTTATATTTATGTTAACCAAATCTTGCATTAAGGGTATTGAGTAAGTAGTGAGATAGACTTCATTAGTTTACTAGCTTCACCAATGCCAGATGAAGGTAATTCAATCAAGTGGTGTGTTTGAAATTGATTGATCTTAGAGATCAATGACTATTGAATACTTTGGCCAAAGTAATGTTAGTTAGATATTGTCATTTCATATGTATGATTTACATGTTTATGCAATATCATGTTAGAATGGATTTCTTTATGGTACACTACATGTTTTTAGAAATCATACAGCACAAAGGTACTAGCTTGTCTCTCTGGATTCGCCCACCATCACTATATACTCATCCATGAAGGGAGGGCCATTCCCTGATGAGGGATTGTATAGGGGATTGATGGTCTTTGGTTGGTGTGGAAAAGTGCTTAAATGATGCTCTCCCTCCCCACAATAGTCCTTTGGAGATGACACTTAACATTGTCATAGATACTAGAGTCTGGGGAACTCATGCTCTGTGGAGCCATTTATCTTATATTTGTATATTATATTATATTTATTATTGAAATTTTAACCTGATAATTTTTAATTACTTACTTATTATACATTGATAGCAGTGGTTGTATGATTATACCAGCCATGGCTGGAAGTTTATAGTTACTTTTTATATTTAGTTATGATGTGTTTCTTATGATGATAGTGATCAGTGATGAATGATGTCACATGCTTATACTTATAGTATTTTATATGGATCACTAATTAGATTCTTGTGGTGTAATCTAATACAATGATATGTTGTTTAAATTATTTTTTAAAAATTAAGTGTTTATAGGTAGATCCCAGTGGGGGTGTTACATGCCCATATTTAAACATCATGATAATTGAGGATGTGGGCTTGGCCTAAAGTTTTACAAGTATGATGATAGTTTCCTTATTAGATTAGGACAAATAAATGTTCATTGTAAGATAATGTATTAAAGTGGTAAAGAACAATATTTTAAAATTGTTTAGTGAAGCTAAAATTGAGACCTTATTTTCACAAGATAGGCATATTGTTATGCAAGCAGTATTTGTAGCACGATTCCAAAGTTTCATGAGAAACTTTAAGTACATAATAATTGAAGACAATGATAGGGGTAGTCATAAGGTGGTATAATTAGTGTCTAATGTAAAATGTAAAATTTAAAAGTTATTTTTGGTAAAAACTATCCTAGAGGATTAGTTGCTAGCACATGAAATATTGATAAAAATAGATAAGGACATTACAGAGTATTAAATTATGTCAATTGATAAGATTAAAAATGAATTCAACACATGCAAACTCAAGTTCTAAAAACCTCAACAAGCAACATCCAGCCCACTAATGACTTATACCTCACATGTAGCTCCCATTTCTTAAGCACAACCTAGCCTACCTACCACTAGAGATGTAACTGAAGTATTGATTAAGATTGAGTCTGATTGAGGACTGCAAGTCTTATCATTTACATTAATAATCTAAACTAAAGTGAACTACATTGAATTATGTGTAAATTTTGCATGAACTTACTTTTGATGTGGCTTTTACCAAGTTTTTAAACTTATTTACTCATGTTCTTACCCTTTCAAAGGGAGGGATGAAGTTTTGGAAGCAATAAAAGCTCTGATATTTTAGAATGTCCTATGAGTTGTATTATTTTCTTTACTTTCATGTTCCATTTTCTTGAGTTAATCAAAGATACCAAATTGAATCATTTGATTGGATGAAATGTATATTCTCAGGTTGTAGAGTAGTTAAATCAATCATTTGTAAGATTAACTAACTTGTGAATGATCTTTTATGGGTATTAGGCCTATTAAACAAATGTATAAAATAGTTATCCTATAATCCCCAAAGTATCATCACGGAAATTAGTCATAATTATGTGTTTTCAACCAACCTTCCCTTAGACTATATAGGCCATATTTATTTGAATCTAAACTATTTACAGAATTAGATATATATATTGGTAAATTGGCATTAAATTCTAGACACACAGGGAGTTCTATGGCATTCTCTAGAATCTCCATATATATCTCTTTCCTACCCTACCTTTTTCCCTCTATTTTAAATTTTTTGACGATTCACTTTATCATAATTTTATCATTTTGAATAACCATATTTGTTTAGGTAGGATCGTTAAATTAGATAGTTTTACAAACATATAATTTAACTGCATCTGCTCAACTACTATTCCACTAATTTAATTTGATCTAAAACTGCATACCTACAACTCCTATCATGAGTCACTTTGAGATTCTAAAATGAGTGGGTAAAAACACTTCATTATATTGGATGGGTTGAATTCACATCAACAATAATTATCAAGGCTATTAATCTCATTGTTATAAACCGGTAGAAAAAAATTTATAATTACATTAAAAACCAAACACCCAAAAAGTTTATTGTGAAGTGCTCTATACACTACCCTTTTTCACAATAATTTTTAGGGTTTATTTTATGTTAAATAAATTATAGTCTTTTCTATCATGTTGGTAAAAAATAATTTATACCTTAGGTAATTATGTTGTTTAAAGTTTCTGATGAGGAATGGAGGTTATTTATTTTAAAGAAACATCTCATGTTTTTTTTAGTTTATGTTAAATGCAGAGTATTTTATATATGTTTCCAATTAAGTTCACACTAAATCAATATTACATAACTTATTTTCAAACGTCACATTTTTTAAAAACTTCAATTCATAATGCATATATGAATGTCACTTTCACAATGCTTACAAGGTCCAGTTCACATGGAAACCCAACCTATTAAGGTAGAAAAATGACCACTTTTTTGTCCCTTTAGGTAGGTTTACGCTATCATTAGACACATTGAACTCACATTTTCCATTATGCACCTTCATGGAGCATGTCATCTGCTTGCATGGATTGTAATTCAAAACTAATAATCATTGTTTAAAATGAGCAAATGGAGGGGAGAACAAAAAAAAATAGCCATGAAGATAATAACAGGCAACTCATGCAACTACTTATATCCTTTTATGACATATCAAGGATATTAAATATGTAGGGTAGGGGTCATTTTGTTGAATTAATAGTGAGCTCCTACCTTGGTTATATCTTATGCCAAAATGCTAATAATAAATACTTTAAACAGTGCTAGACAGATGAAAAATAGAACAACATATGATAAACAATGTGATGGATGGTGAATGACTAACATTAAATGATAAATAGTGTGGCTTGGACCTTCCCTATAGGTAGCATAAAATTAGTTCCACTTGAGCACAATATATTATTAAAAACATCCTCTGAATTTTGTCATCATGATTGGCAATCTTACACATATTATAGTTAATGTAGAATGTGGTTGATAGTAGTTATTTCATTTGTGAATTTAACATTTAAAAGAATCATTGTAGGTCCCAATGATATCATGATCCATGGATTGTCATGCCCTTTTTTCACTTAAATAAACATGAATACCACCATCTCTCACGTAATCACACCTAAGAAAAATAAGCAGATATATAATATATATGCAGATACATATTTTCTTTTCTCAAAAAATGCTAAAGCATATTTGTCAGTTGCATGCTACTGGACAAGAGGTCAAAGAGCCTTCAATTTCTACCATGAATGCTAAAGAATTCATTCACTAGTATAATCCACTATTTATCATGCCAAAACATTAAGTCAACCATCAATTTAAACTTTAATCCCTTGCTAGCATAGTCAAACACCATGTGGCCCCTTCAGGTCAACTTCATGCCTAATTCATCATGGACTATGGTCATGCCATATGGCAAGTTCATGGCCCATAGACTCAACTCTAAATACTAAGCCCTCTTGGATTTCAAATACTAGGATGTTGCCACCTGGTGGCATTATGGGTCCTTAGGCCCCCTAAGATATTAAGTTATTTGGCCCCAATTTGAAAGTCTAAGCCCTTCAAGATTTTAAGTATAGAAATTTTTCCATGTGGTAACATCTCAAGTCCCTAGACCCTTAGAGGTATTAATGGGTTCCTTGGTGCCTTATAATCCCTTCAGCCTCTGAGTCCTTATAATGTTTCCACTTGGTGTCCTCACAGGACTTTGCATCCTTTGAACCAATGAAAGCCTCTTGAGGTTTTGAGTCCCCAAGATGCTACCACTTGAAGGTATCATGGAACCCCAAAGGCATTAGAGGATTAACTACCTTGCTAACTCCCTAAATCATTGAAATTATTCCACATGGCATCATTCAACCAACTTTCAAAATCAAAAATTGGCTAAGGAAAAAGTAGACTAAAAAATCCAAATAATAAATGACTAAGGCAAAAATTAACTAAAATAAGCCAAAGTGATAAATGGATAAGGCAAGAAATAAATACAAGGAATCAGTCGATATAGAAATTTTACTAAGGCTAGAACAAAGCAAAATATATAAATTAACTTGACAAACACAAAATGGATAAGATAAGATTTAATCCATTAGAAGATAAAACTTCTAGTATTAGCACATAGACCCATCCCATTAAACCATGGAGAAGAGACCAAATGATAAATTGACTAAAAAGTAAAAGCATAGATCATAGTTTGGTTTTTAGAATCCTCTTCTTTCATTAATGAATCCTTGTAAGCATGACCTCAGTCAAACCTAAAGGTTTATATGCCTTGTTACTTCTATAACAATGGATCCCAGCTCTATTATAATTCTCTTTTATATTAGATTATCTCCAAATAGGAGAAACCTATAGAAGATAGCTTACTTAAATGTTTTAATCAAAGATCTCTTCCACAAGACATATTTTCTACCAAAATATCATCTATATTCAGGTTATACAGTCGAGTTAAATTGTATTTCCTAATAATAATCTCACGGTCATTATATTTAATTTCCTCCCAAACTTTGTTGAGCTTAATCCATTAAGATGGAACATAATAAAATATAAGAAGGGACACAATATGTTGATCTCAACAAAGATTTAAGCAAGTAAATCAAGCTATCATTTAATTAGTAAAGCCATATGGTGTAAGGAGCTTCTCTTACATTAAAAAATATCTTTTAAAAAGGATCGACATTTAGATTATATATCAATTGGTTACATCCTAGTTTATAAAAAGGTTTCAACATGTAAATAACAAATCTCTTTGCCCATAGCTAGGCCATTACATAAAAGACTAGCTTACACAAGATTATTACAATTAGATGGGCTGATATTAATATAGTCAAAGCATGAGATTTCATTCATCTATTACATAAACATGAGGCACAACTCTAGGCCTAATTTAATATTGGAAGAACAATCAATCTTTAATAATGGTTCTCATCCACTCCACTATAACGTAGGCCATTTTAAGGTGGGTTCACCTCCCAACATTTTGACATCATTAAGTTATTTCTCTAAGCACCCCTGAGCTCAAGACTCCTAGTTTTAAATATGTTTACACCACTGTAATGGCAAGTTTGGGTATCTAAAACAAGGGTGTCAAAACATAAGGGAATAACCATGTACAAACTTACAGTCCTATTCTCAGTTCTTCCCAAGGAGATTCCTAGTCCCAAATAATAATTATATAAACATTTAAATGGGCATTCAAGTGAAGCTAAGCATTTTATAATTACAATCAATAAGCAAGCAATCACATTATAACATAGGATTGTCATTAGATCAGATAACATGAGGATACCTCACCTAGTTGCTTCTATCTAGTAGTCATGGAAGGGTCAAGCAATCTACCAACATGCCTCACATGGGAGAGCTTAACAATCAACCACCATGACCTTCATGGGAGGTTTAATCAATCTACCACCATGCCTCGCATGGCAGGGCTTAACAATATACCACCACGAAAGCATTATTCATGGAATATCACTTCATATTATCAATATAATTATAACACATCTCAACAAGAGAGCTTCAAAATTCCAATCAAACAAAGAGATATTAATCATCACCAAGGCCCTCAAGTGGGAAATAATTTTAGTCACCAATGCACATTAATGAAAAAGATAGAAATATAAAAAGAATAAACCAAGTGGTCTTATTCATCATAGAACAATAAATCAATAGAAAAAAAAATGATTTCATCTAAAGAACATAAGTTGTAAATAAGTATTTAAAAGCCAACTTATTGACTTCAAGACCTTTGAGCACTATCCTTCATCAGTTTAAAGGCTTAGTTCTCCTAACCAACTCTTCCTACTCGCTTCCCTTCTCCTATTTCTCTCTTCTCCTTATTCCTGCACACTTGATTCACACATTAAATTCCTCTAATCTAATATCTAAATCTATAAAATTTACTCAAAACAGGGACACTCAATCAATTATCAATAGTGATCATACTGAGGAATACAAGTATTCACATAGATAAATTCTCACAGCATCATATACATGCATTTCCCAATTTACAATCTTATGAGTAATGATTCAAACAATATTAAATCAACATCTCATATGGACATAATTATATTCCATGTTGTAACATTATAGAAAGGAATTGCAAGCATTATACTTTCATAAGTAAGCAAATAAGACATGATTGATCATAGGTCTTTCTCATGGCCTCAACACATGATAAGTCACCTTAAAATCCTTGCATGCCTTAGCAAGACATGGCTAATAACATAAATTCAGAATCATAATCATAGTATAAATAATCTCATAGTCATCGAATGTCAAAGATGAACATTGTACAAAATAGGGGCCTTACATGGATACTAAAAATAGAGAAACTTGTGGCTTCTTCCCATGTGTAGTCTAAGCATATCCCTTAGTGAAACCTCATGATTTCCAATGGTCACACATTTATATATAATAAATGACCATCTTCTAAGAGATAAACTTAATGAAACCCATAGTAAAATTATTATTTTAAGAGATACTATTAGAGATGAAACAAGTGTTATACATGAAACCTTTGTAAATGGAACCATTATAATTAGAACCATGCAATGTGAAACTATTATAAGTTAAGGCTATGCATTCTTAGGATGGAATGTATATTTTGTAATGGAAACATAAGTTTTTAATGACACACCAATGTTCAATTAACTAGAAATTAAGTGAACATCCCATTTTCATCCATGATAAAGCTGACTATAAGCATTTTCATGGAAACATCAATACAAGTTTCCCATCTTGGGATTATTTTCAATCTTAGTAAAATGCAAGTACATATTACATATCAAATACAACATATTCTCATGTTATATATATAAATACAACATGTTTATGAAAGAAAGATTTTTATTCTATACAAGTGTTCCACTAATAGTATATTCTTCTAATAAAAACAAAAAAAATGGCAAGGATATTAAAAAAATGTATTAATAATGATGTTAGAGATAAGAAACATAAGCATAAAAAAATGAAATATTAATGATAATGTTGAGATGATTCTTTACGTAGAAATCAATTTTTACTACCCATGTGGAACTCACATTGTGTCTAAGTTATATAGTTCACCATTAATTAGGTCATTTAAAAGATTTTTTACTAACTTTCGAGTAAGTTTAATAGGTAGGTTTGTCATGGAATCTTTGAATTTAGATTTATAATCCTTGGTTCACCACAGTTTATTTATTTTTATATGTTATAGGAAACCCATAATTTAAAACCCTTGCATAACACTTGTAGAGAATAACATGATGCTCAGTAAAGAATAACCTTCTTTCTTTCTATCATAAATGTATGCAAAGTCTATCATAAGGTGGTTGATTTCCAAAAACTCATAATTCAAAACCCTATGACATGTTTTATATTTTACATGTCCCTTTAAACCCACATGTTTTTACATATCTATAGAAGGTGGATGAGCTCTATCTTTCCATTTGTGAATTCGCCATTTAAAAAATCATTGCAAGTCCCATAAAATCATTGCAAGACCCAAAAAATCATTTCAATCACTAATAAAACATAGAGAAAACCATGGCTTATTTTATTTTAGATGTTATGGGAAACCATATATATGGCTTATATTTTATTTTTTCCCTTGAAACCCTCATCACACTTCATGAATACCCCTTGAAATATTAAAGGTTTCACAATGTAAACCATCAGGGGTAAAACGTTATGAGAAAGTAAGGTTTTTTGTGAATGCAGGGCATTAGGAGTAACTTGGATGTTTTGAAAACATGTGTCAAGAGGGTTTCATAATATTATGGGTTTTTCATAACATCTTTAAACCATCACAAAACTTTAACCTAAATTTTCTTCCTGGAATCTACTATTACTATAAATTGTTAAAAACCAAAATGTGAAACTTGTTGCCAACATGGAATGTCCAAGATTGCACATTCTACATTAATTTACTAATTTAAATAAATAAATAAATATATTGAAATATATTATGCGTACCTAAAATTATAGTTTGGATTTGAGGTTTTACATACGATATTGCCTACATGCACCTAAACATATTTCCATGGAGAGAGCAGGGTTGACATTTCTTCTCAAGGCAAAAAAATGACCCCTAGTATATTAAGGTATAAAAACAATATTTTTTAAAACCCCACGAGTTAAAATTACCATAAGTGAAGAAATAACATTTAAAAAAAAAATCATCCCCACACCATCATTATTTTGAAAACCTGTTATTTTTCCTTAAAAATTCAAGTATACAAGTGTTCAGAGGTGAGTTTGAATAGTGAAAGTTCCACATGCCATGTATTCTTTACTTTTGTAACTTTACCACCAATAGGTATTCTAGTTAAGCTTCTAGAAGGATATTTCCTTCCTATACAAGAATCAAATCAATAGTAAAACATAAAATAAACAATTATACTTCATTGAAAATAAATTTATTAAAATTTGGTAGAAGGGTTAAGTTTAGAGAACAAGGATACCTATAGTTTTGGTCATATCAAGACCTAGGCCAATTAAAAAATATGAAACAAACATGATAACTACTACAACTAAAAGTTGTGAAGATTTCTCTAGTCATAGAAAATGAGACAATATTTACTCTAGTGCTCCAACTATAATCATAATAACATATTGTAATATTGACAAGAAACGCTACCTCAAACTCACCTCTTAATACAATGAATTGCATGTTCAAGCAATTAAATATACAAAATAAAAGTCATAAGTGCACATGCAAATCACACTTATAATATTAGAATGTAAAATTAATGTGAGAACATATTGTGTTTGACATGTAATCTATACGTTTAGTTTTCAAACATTGACAATAATCCCAAGATGGCAAACATGTATTGATGTTTCCATGAAAATAGTTGTAGACGCCATATGAAAGAATAATAAATAATTAAACCATCCAACTAATTCTATGGTAAATACCATATGAAAGAATAATAAATTGCAATTGAAAGAAAGAAAAGGAATTATTTAATGAATTACAAATCTGCAGTGTGTATGAATCCATAAATTACCATGGAGCCAACTCTGATACAAATTTTTAAGAACAAAATAGAAAGAGGAATTAAATGCATTTTAGTGGTTGTAGACACATAAAAAGTAATCATTAAGTGTTTGATAGTGTTTATTTATGGCATCCTTACCCTCACTTGGTCTATTCTCCATTTCACTAACTTGTAATCTGTAAGAGAGCCTTCATTATCTTGTAAGCATTAAAAATATCATATAAACATCCTTGTTTCAATTAAATTCATCCATATTCAACTCATAGGCTCCTATCAGACCTTCTCATTATCTCTAGAGTCTTTTGGGATAAGTCTATGTTATTCAAATGAGGTCGCATTGTGACATTTTTCCTTAGTGTGTCCTTATCTCCCATAGTCCAACAATCACTTTTTAGAATTGAGACATCACACAATGACTCTCCTATGCATCTTGTGAATTCAGTTAGCTAAATTATTCTAAAGATTATATTATAAAGGCACATTAAGGCCACTCATTTTAACCCCACTATATTTCTTTTGAAATTACATAACACACTAAGTAAAAGAGCACCACTTCTTCCTATTTCAACTCTGTAACATTCTAACAGTCATAAGTTAAGTTTGGATACTATTTATTAAAGGTCAAGGGCATCCATTGTCAATATTTTCAATCAAAATTTTATCTATAGTCATTTTATTTTCATCATCATGAATCACATAATCACTCTAGGAGGGAGAACTACATCAAGTTGAGGCCGATTTAGGCTATGTAGGTAATGGTCAGTTACAAAGAGTTTCTAAGGCCAGCTCAGCCATCCTTACTAACCCATTTTTATTTCCCCTTTTCATCTAATTGTTATCTAGTGCATGTTCAAGATATAAGGTTTTCTATTTTTTAGGTCTTCCACATGATAAGACAAAATAAAAAACTTACTAGTCAACCCTTACAAGTGATCACACATACCTAAATTGAAAATTCATGATTATAGTCAACTAGGACATGGTCGTAGTAGCCAAACAAGTTCATAACACATGCATACCTCCCATAGACTTGTCCTAACCAACTGAGTTACTATTCTTAGCAAGTTTTTAATTTCTATAAATTTGATATCATACTTTATATTGACTAGATTTCATTATTATATCATACATATCAACATTTTAATTTAAATAGTTTAATTCAATTAGTATAAGTCATCTTAAATTAAAAATGGTTAAACATTCTAGTGAACTCACTTTTTTTTAGAATGTTGCTTGTTCTTTTTCCTTGATTTTTATGATATAAATTCTTTAAAAAAATTGTAAATTCCTGACACTGAAAGAAAATAGCCTTTGAATTTATCTGACACAAAATGATTCAATTTATTTGACTTTAGATTAAATATAACAATGAGGAAATTATCTTGTCACCTTGGTTCATTATGATATATAAGCTCTTTCTTTCGACCTTGGGTTGAAATTTGCTTGAATTCTTAAAAAAAAACTTTTTCTTTTTAGTTTTCATTTACTTTTGCTTGTTCCAAAAATTGTGGTATGGTAGTTTTCAAACTACTTAGTGATTATTGTGAAGGGTTACATGGTGTTTTATTTGCATACATCATTATGTGATGAGTTTACCCCAAAATTCATATCCATAGTACCACACTAAACATAGAGTTTTATTTCCCCATACCTCATGGTATATTGAAAATACCTAGGATCCCTTGTTTACACCAATAAGAATCCTCTTTTATCCATCTAATTTATGGTACACTTGAGATGAGTGTATCACCCAAAGAAGTTACTCTCATTGTACCCCAAAATCAGAGTTAGTGGGTTGTAGACATGGTTCTACCTTTATAGTTAGTGCTCTAAAGAATTAGGCCAACATTGATCAACAAATGAGCAAGTATATTTGAAAGCCTACAAATAATTCAAAATATTTCCTAGATCACCCTCATAACTTAATTTTTGCTTGTATTGTATTCATAGTGTTTATCATTGCTTGATTCATATTGTATTGTATTCATAGTCTTTAGCATTGCTTAAATTATATTGTAACACTACTTGATTCATATTGTATACCTATAAGGCATAGTGTTATAGTAAGTGTTCTTTCTATTTCACATATGTAGCTTCCTTTAGTCTTTTCTACAATGGCAAACCATTATGCTTTTTCTCAAACCAGTAATGTTATTGTCCTAATTTCATGGGCTCTTATAGATGAGGTACACATTTAAATTGATAATTAAAGTAATGAAGATGAATATGATGAACATAATGACAATGGAATTCACATTAATCCAAATGAGCTTAATAGATTAGATCAAGAGAAAGTATAAGAACCATCCAAATTTTTTCAAGGTCTCCAAGAGAACCCCCATAAGGTAAATAAGGTCATCAATATTATTCTACTATAAAAATCTGGGCATCAAGATAAGTTAACCACATCTATAGCACAAGGGTTTCCTTTTTGGGTAGTCAAATCCCTTACTTCTAATGTTGTTGCTTCTACTATTGCATCTATTCTAATTACTAATTCTATGGCACAATCTCTTGGTTTGGGGACAACACTTGGTATCCAAAATATACTTGTGCCTATGCCTACTCATGCTACTTACACTCATCCTATCACCTCTTCAAATGCTAATCTAGAGTATACCATTCTTGCATTATAATCTAAGTTGGCCCACATTGAGAAATCCATTTCTCATGCTAGCCCTTCAATGGAATGTTATTTATTACATAAACCTTTGAAACCTAAAATTACATCATATCCATCAATAGTTGGTTTTATGGCCCCTAAGCTTCTTCTTTATGAAGGTAAAGGTGATCCTGAACAACATTTACATGCCTTCTATGCAACTTGTCTAAATTACACAGATAATGATAAATTATTGACAAATATTTTTCTAATAAGACTTAAAGAATATGATCTTAGATGGTTATATGATATTCCTCTTTAATCATTAAAGGTTTTCAATCCTTTGGAAAAATAGTTTTTGACACACTTTTATATCAACATCAGGGAAAAGTTATCATATGCTCAAATTGCAAAGCTCAATAAAAGGGCCTAATGAAACAATTAGTGATTGTGTTAAGGTATAAGACTGTGCTTGCAAAAATGAAAAATCAAATAGTTGATAATGATCTTTAATACATGTTTACACAAAACTTGATTTCTCCTCTTTATGATTCCATTATGTTTTATAAGTTAAAATCCTTTGATAAACTATGTCATAGAGCATGGAATCATAGAGCATGGAGTCAAGTTGCTTAATTTGAACAAGTTCAAGTATGTTTAAAATGTTCCTTCTACTTCAAATGTCAAGTTTCAAGGCAAGCCTAATTATAATATCAAACCAATTGAAAGCAAAAATGGGACAAGAGTTAAAATTAATGATATATCACAACCACCTCAGAAGTTTCAATAACAAGCTCTACTAAGGAGGTAATTTTATAAGTTGCCATCACCTCCTCATGTTTTGTTGCAAAAGATCCTAGAATGCAATGTAATCACTCTACCTCCACCAATGGAGATAGATATGTCTAGACTTCAATCTAAAAATAATAATGATAATGCATATTATGACTATCATAGATGTATTGGGAATTATACAATCAATGTTTCAATCTTAAGCATAAGATTTAAGATCTCATTGATGAAAATATCATATTTATTATTACACCTATTGAAGAGGCTAAACCACAAGCAAATAATAATGTAAAATTCAAAATGTATAAGGATCTTTTTCCAAATTATGAATCGAATAACAAGGGTAATTATGAAGTTCATTATGCATACAATACTCATCCTCCTCCCTCTACATATGGACATCCACTTGATAACATTATTGGTATAATTACAACCAAACAAGCATAACGTCATCTGATCACATTTGATGATAATGAAGTTATCAATGATGATTCAAATAGACATGCACTTTTTACTCATGCATATTTTAACAATCAATCCATCCATAGTGTCATGATAGAAAATATATCAAGTTAAAATGTGTACACCATAACACTCCTTCAATCTATTGATTATATAGAACAATATTTACAAGATACTTATAGAGTTGTCAAATCATTTAATGGGCATACACAACATACACTTGGGTAATGGTATGTCCTTTACAAGTGGGCCCTCTCATAATACCTACTCCATTTTTAGTCCTACCAAGCACATGGGTCTTTCGTATGCTACTAAGATGCCCTTGGATATAAAATATTATAATATTACCCTCTGTAGTGCATAAATTATTTGGTACATTTATTAAGAAACATGGTAATGAAATAGTTTATATAACTAACTATTCAAGAGCATGATCTACATATTCCGAAACACATTACAGTTTCTTCATCTATTAGTGAGAATGAACATATTACAGAATCAGTTTCTCCATCTATTTATAAGCATGATGTAGTTACACATGAGTATATTCATTTTGTTTCATAGATCATGGTACATCTTCTTAACCATAAATAAAGGGACACATAAAGAGGCCTCCATCTCCTAAGGTACAACAAGTTATTTAAAGAGCTTCACCATAGGTAAAAGTACATGTTGTTACATCTTCTTTTCCTACACATGAGGATCCAAGTTGACATGAGCATATGAACAGTCATTTAGAGGGTTATATTACATCATATGGCTCCTATTTAGATTCAAAGGCATCTACAATTGGCACTTCTTCATCACAAGAAGTCACTCCTTCATAGTATGCCATGGGTAATATATTCATTTAAGCCCATCATTGATATCATTGGTTAGATACTTACAATTTCATTGTGCATAGATTCTTGGCTTTCTTGATATTTATTCTACACCTTATATGAGAATTATTCTACCCTTTGGTTTTATTTTTCTCTTTAGGTACTTATCCTCTTGATTTTCAAAATTATTCGAACAATCCAAAACTATTATCTCTATATAACTCAACTTGCTTACTATTGCATATTTTATGGCACCTACACAATCTCATATTACTACAAGAGCACGTTTAGCCTTTTCCTCATTGCGGAGCCTATACATTCTTACTTATCTTACTTATAATACATTATTATGACTCAAAATTACATATACATTGGGGGCACATTACTTTCCTTCATTCATATTCTACTATGTATTTGTACCTTGTTGAGGATTATTTGAATCCCTCCTATTTCCTCTATTTTCAAAACCTTGCTTCTTAGCACCTTTATTTTAAATCTATTTTAGCATTCAAATAATTAAAAAAAATTAATATATATATATATATATATTTCAAAAAAAATTTAAAAAAAACAAAAAATTATAAATTAGAACCTAAAGTATTTTCAAATGTTAGTTGCTTACTTCTTTTCATATGTTGTTTATTCTATGTTAAATAAATAGCCTATTCTTTATTTCAATATACAGTGCTTCTCAAAAGGTACTTGAGTGTGATATATGACATGATTTCACATGATTATTTGATGTTGGGCTTCTCTTATTACCCAATAACCTTACTAAGTTGGGGGCATCTCTATGTTCTTTATGAACACTTTAACAAGTTGTATTTATCCACAACCTCTCTACCATGTTGAGCTACATCCCATACAAATATCTTGTTAATCACTCATATTTTTCACATGTATTACATGAAATATTCTACTTTATAACATTCAAATTCATACATATGATGAAACTATATTAGTCTCATTTGTTATATACTTTACTTTGCAATCTTATTTTATTATATGATAGGTTAGACTTGTTTGCTTATTGTATGTGTGGCCCTTGGCCTTGTATGTTAAAATTATTTATTTTATTGAAACATTGTGTTTTTTGTGTGTGGACCTTGGCCTTGTGTGTTATGAGACATATACATGTCCCTTATATGTGGGTTTTTGAGCCTTATGTGTGACACATTATGCAAATTACATGACATTTGTATGACAGTTTTTATATAATTATTGCTTGTTACTATGATTCCATTATTCCTATCATGCATTTTCTCTAATTTATTATGGTGCCAAGATTCATATCATGCATCACTTGTATGTTATGTCTTTACTCTAGTGTCATGATGTATATATCATGCATACATTGGTTGTGTGCTTCAATGATATATCTTTCCCACACATGCTTTATATGCAAAATTCAATTTTATATTCCACACTATGAATGAAATCAATTTTAAAAATTCAAATTGTTATATCTTTCACATCTATTTTATTTTGAGATTAGTGAGTCTGTACGCTAAGTCTGTTGCAAGTTGTATAAGTTTCAAAGGGTTTCAAAAGTGGCAAAATTCAAAAGTTTTAAAGTTTTAATTAGAGCTTAAAAATAACATTTCAATACAATATAAATATAGGAGGCATGATATTCACTCATGTTCACATTTATACTATGGCATTTTATAAATTCTCAACTTCAAGTTTCAAAGTTATAAAGTTTCAAATAGAATCTAGATTTGTTTATAGCGGTGTGATTCATTTCAATTGCAAGTGGGGCACATTAGATTTTAGTGATTCTCAACATCTATGGTTGTACTTTTTCAATATGTAGTAGACCATAGTTCATGGTTTCATCCATTAAAATATTTTATAGAGTAATTTTTACATTCAAATGAGAATTGAAGCATACAATATTTTCAATTGAAGAGCATTCAATAGTTTTCAAATTGAGATTTGATCACTCTCAATTTGTAATAGTTCAACACTTTTCCAAATATCCTAATAAGGGGGCATGCACTTCACCATCTCCAAATTAAAAGGCAATTTTATCTCCTTATAAATAGCAAATTTCAAATTTTTAATTTTCAATTTTCAATATGCGCAAATATTACTTTCAATGGCATTGTTGTAGGTTTTTTTACATAAAGGCATCTTGCACAATCAACCTTCACATCCAAAGACAAAGTGTGTACACACACTCAAGCTTGATTTAATTTACTTTAATGATTTCAATTTATACATAACTATAATAAAGTGGGGTTAAATGTATAAATATAAAATTAATCATTAAGTGTTTGACAATGTTTATTCTTAGCATTCTTACCTTCATTTGGTTTATTCACCATTTAGATAACTCACAATCTATTAGATAGCCTTAATTGTATTTTAAGCACTAAAAAAACCATACAAACATCTTTATTTTATTTTCATTCATCCTTATTCAACTCATAGGTTCCTATTAGACCTATCCCCCCTGACTCTAATCTTTTAGGATAAGTCTACACTATTCGATTTAGGTTGTATTATGGCATTGTCCCCTAGTGCAGCCTTATCTCCCATACTCCAATGGCCACTTTTTCAAATTGAGATGTTACGTAATGAATATCTCATGTATCTTGTAAATTTAGTCAACAAAATTATTCTAAATATTCTCCTATAAAGGCAAATTAAGGCCACCCATTTCAACCCCACTGGATCTCTCTAGCAATTACACTGCACACTGCGCAAATGAACACTACTACTTATTCTTATTTAAACTCTAAAACATTATAGTATTTATAAACCAAGAATGAATATTATTTATTGCATTTCAAGGGAATCCATTATCAAGTTTTTCAATCAATCTTCTAGCTATAGTCATTTTAGTTGCATTATCATGGATCATACAATCACTCTATGAGGGAGAACTACATCAGCTTGAGCCCATTTGGGAAATGTAAGAAACACTCAATTACAAGGGGTTTCTCAGGCTAGCTCAAACATTCTTACTAACCCATTTTATTCTCCTTTTGTTATCCAATTATTATTTAGTGCATGTGTAAGATATAGGGTTTTCTATTTTGCAGGTCTTCCACATGACAACACATAACATAATTTTCAATAGTTAACCCTTACAGGTGATCACACATACCTAGATTATAAAATCAAGAAAATGGTTTACTGAGACATGGCCATAGTATTTAGACAAGGCTGTAGTTCACCCTTGTCTACCTCTTGTAGACATGTCCTAACAAATTGTGAGTTACTATATTTAGTAAGTTTATAATTTATGTAAATTCTATAATATACTATATATTGATTGTATATCATTATTAGATCAATACATATCAACATTTATATTTCAATTAGTTTAAGTCATCTTAAATTAAAAATGGTTAACCAATGGTGTCATCTTTGCTAAAGGTTAATACTTAAAAATTTCCACTCATGGTTCGAGGTTTCAGACCATATGACAATAATATCATGCAATAAAACCATAATTCCAAGTGTCAATCACCTCTTAACATATTTCTAGGATGTTCAATTGGAAAACCCAGGTTTGGACATCCCCCAACGTAGCCATTTGACATACAAAATATAGTTATATCTAAATTCAAGTTCAAAATCATGGTAATTTCCAAGGATGTTGAATGCTCCAAAAAAATGCTTGTAATTATTTATAATAATAAGTCATAATGCAAAGTATGGATAAATAATTAACTTATAATAAATAGTCATTGTATCCATCAAAAAATTTGGATTATAACTAGTGTTTCCCTACTCCAATATGGAATTCATATATTGATATGATGAGCTATCTTTTTTTTAATATTTATTTCCTTATATCAATAATTTAATAGACATACTAATTTAAAATTCAATTATCTCCATGTCATGTAAAATAAATTAAGTTCCATAAAATAAAGATATGCAGGAGACATGACCTACACAAACAATAGTAAAGTCACATAAAAATTATTAATGAATATAATAACATTATGTTTTACTATAAATAATGCATAACAATTTGAAGACTCTTATATTGAAACAAGTACCTTCCTAAATAAATAAAGCCTTAACATCTAAATACAATATTTTTTTAATATAAATAATGCACAACATGTACATAATTGAACCATAAGATAGAGAAATTTTCATTATCAAACAAACCAATTTTTTGTGTGAAAGTAAAATGTAGAGGTAAGCACACCCATATTACAATCTCAATCCAGACATGGTTCCCTGAGTAAGACACGGATCACTTTGTGCAGCAACTACAAACACTAATTATAATAGCAATATTTTTAAATCCATTGATGTTTCCATGCAATTAGTTATAGTCAATTTTTGGTAGCTTATTAATAATATAATCAGTTTGTAGAACCAACTTAATTCCAAAATATGTAGAACCAATGTGTAAACATATTAAAATTAAAATCTTAATAAGTGGAAGAAATGATGCAAATCTTAATTCTAAACTTTGCCCATTATAAATTTTGGAACATGTATTAATGAATTAAAATTGAGAGTAAACATAATTCATAAATTCATGACATATTTAAAATTCACAAAGTTTGGCGATATATGAAAGAGTTTACATATATGTGTTTGACACAATAATAAATTTTATTATTTTTTGTTCATTTCATCTTTCCACCATTTTCCCACCACTTCCACCTCTCTCACATTCAACTTCACTCTCTAAGGTTCTATTAAAGTATAGACTAGGGTGCCTCTCCTAATTGAAGTATCCCTAACACATGGATTTCCCAACATTTGGAATAATACATTTCCAAGCCTTGACAATAAAGGATCCTCCTCTAAACTAACATGATGAAGAGAGTTTTTTAATGACCTTAGGGAAACTAATTATTCAACAAAAATTTGTCATTGTCATCAAATTATATCACAGAGGACTACTCTCTCATGGGGTTGGGGTTGGAGTTACATTTGGAGTTGCAGTTGGACTTGGACTTAGAGTTGCATGTATTTGTGATGAGGTTTACGTTTAGAGTTAACCCAAAAATTTGACAGCTAACTTCAATTACAATCTAGAAGAAGTTGGGTTGGCTCTCTTCACTTAATAAAGAGTAATTAAAAACTAATTAAATTGGGATATAATACTGAATCAGATTTTAAATTACAAGGGATTATATTATATTGCATTTCATTCATCCTACCCATATACTTTCTTCAACACCCATGGAGTGGGCACATGAATTACACGGTGTTTTGGGAAATGTTTTTTTTATCAAATCAAATGAAGTACTAAGATGATATTCATGAAGATTATTTCATATTGCATTATGCAATCTCATAAATCAAAACATTACCTTAATGTGTGACACTATCTTATCCTCATAAAATTTATTTTTAGTGATAAGTTTCTTCTTTTCTTTTAATTTCATGGCAGGGCATGACACTATAGGGGTGTCATTATTCTTCTAAAAGGCTATCTCCTCAACTTCCCATTCCACCTATCATGTCAACATTATCCACTGTATAAGTTCATAAGTATAATGAGATAAATATTAATGCTTTTTAAAATAGAATGACTACTACCTATTTGTCCTTTTTATTCTTCTCAACCACTGTCACCTTTTTTGTAACCTTTCTCCCTACAACTTCTAACACATGATTTTTTTTAATTTCATTAGAATGTCCTAGTTGTATTCATGCCATGACTCCTCTTCACTCTCATCTTCATCCTTTGAGGAGTATCATCATTTTCATCCATGGTGGCATTTATATCTTCTTCCATCTCCTTATATTCTTCCTTCATATTATTTTTTTCCATGGATTTTAACATGTTCATGGGCTAGATCTGACATACCAATTCAAAATTCATCAATCATTATATGGAAATTGAACTTTCCTTTTACCTAATTAAAAAATAAAGAAATGCATATCTCTACCATACTCACATGTGGATCTTCATCAAAATACTCCTTAAACAAATGCATGTTGCCATCTACTATAATTTTTCAAGGACACTCTTCAAATCTTCTACATATTCAAATCCTTAATCTTATCAACATTGGCAACATCTCTTTGTGCTGGCTTCCAAGCATTTCGAAAAAGATCAAATATGAGTTGCACATGTTGTCAAAATAAACAAAATACTTAGGATCATTGTAAATATAGAAAAACTCCAACACTCACTGTGACATTACTCATATCACTCATCTCTAATATGCATTCCCTTTGGATGACAAACACCTAAACATACTTCTATATGTTCCTAAAAAGGAGTTTTATGTTGTAGCACTTACAAAACTTATCTCGATCTAGTTGTGCATGCATTTGTTTCCTACATCCACTCTCAGATGAAGGCCTCCCAACTAACAATTTTGGGACAACTCAAATATTATGTTGAGTACAATGGTGGGTATTGAAACATTTAGAAGTTGTACTACCTTAGTTGTTGTAACTAGGCATGAGACAAACCCAAAGGTTCTTCCCCAATTCTTCGATTTAGTAAATATGATATGTATTATCCCCAACCCGAATATGAAATTTACAAATTAAGAATATTAAATTGAAAAAAAATTAATTAAATTTCATATTTCATGTCACAAATTGCATTCAAAAAATCATACCTCTTCCTTTGTTTCCATGCTACCCTTGCATTCTAATAAAAGCCTCATTTATCTTGGCCTTGGGGGGCTGGTCTACTTGTTCCTTATATAAGGTCAGGTCCCTAGTTCAAAAAACCCAACTTTGCCCTTAAAAAAAAAGCCTCATTTAATTAAAAAATTGTAAGATCATTAAAACCAAACACACAAGTAGAAAACATATGAAATTCATATGTGCTAGTTGGATTGTCATTAAAGCAATATAGTTCAAGTTCTAATCCATTTCCCACTAACATGAACAAAAACCATATAAATTCCATAATAATATAGATATAGCCTTAGAATTATTATTCTCATTTAATTATATGCAATAGCCAAAGCAAACAAAATTGGGAACCATCATTATATCAAGAAGAAAGTTATTTTAAATCTTTATAACCAATACATTAAATTTTATAATGTATGTTTTCCCAAGGGTCATTCATCAACTTGGACTGACCAAATTTATTATTCTAAACTTCATGATTCCCTTGGAAACATGCCTTGCAAGCTCTTCATTTTTCATGTGTGATGTTAACATACAAATACTAAACATGCCTTCAATTACACCTACATGTCTTATTGTGCATGACACAAAGGAAAGTGTTAGGTGTTTATCCCTAGACCTCAGGGGTATCATATGGGCATTCTTATAGTTATAGTTATTTGTCATTTGGTTAACAATAGCCTCATTATGGGAGTTAAGAAAGAGTTTTTCTAGTTTCAACTTCAGGGCAGCCTCAAGCCCTTGTATTAGTGCCTCATATTTTGCAACATGGTGAGAGATAATCCTATTATCAACAATAAATCCTTGATCTTATATTTTCACCTCCTTCACTTTAAATAACATAAAGGTAACACATGAAATATAATCATTTCTATCTCAGGTTGCTTATATTTGCAAGGTCCAATAATAATACGTAATAGACATTAAAACTATAAAATTTATAAGAAACACTCTCTAAAACTCTCCTTTTAAAAAAATGCCATCACAAATAATGAAAATAATATACAAAATACAATCCATATGTGCAAATGCAATTTTTTTTTCTTACAACTAAACCCTGTATACTTCCTCAATTTTACAACTATACATATGTGTGTGTGTATGTGTATGTGTATATGTATGAATGTGTTTGTGTGTGTGTGTGTAGGGTGGGGGGTGGTATATATGTGTGTGTGTGTGTGTGTGTGTGTGTGTGTGTGTGTGTGTGTGTGTGTGTGTGTGTGTGTGTGTGTGTGTGTGTATATATACACATACATATAAATACACACACATATATTTACATATGTGTATGTATATGTATATATATGTATGTTTGTATATGTATATGTATGTATACATGTATATATATCCCAATTTTCATCTATGACAAAGTCATGTTATTATAAACTACCATAACTTGAGTACAATAGTTTTCATGGAAACATATACATGTCTCCCAGCTTGGGATCATTGCAATGCTTGAAAAATGCAAGTATAAATTAAATATCAAACATAACACGTCTTCACATTAATTTTACATTATAAATATCATACATACATTGATTTCCAAAAAAAAAATATCTACTTACAACATTTCATAGCTTGTTTCATAGTGAAAAAGAAAGTACACTAGAAACAACACAGTCAAGGAAGATCTCAATTAATATCAACATTGAAATAGTAAAAGCATTGCCACTATTATGACTAACATCTAAAAATTCCAAGATAGGGATGGAAGAAATGGTGATTACATCACAATATTTACTAAAATAAATATGGCTTCCATGTTTTAGACTTCGATTAACCCAGGGATTAATACTAAATGATCATAACTAAAGTGAAATAATAGTGTTTTAATCTTTTAGGGTTTAGCTATGTAAATCCTATGTTTGATTAAAGGGATGAGTAGTCTAAATTAGTGAAATAATATTTAATAAATAACCTCTAATTTTTTATAGATCTTGACTTGCTTTGACTTTTTAAAAATAATAATAAATATGTTCAAATAAAGACTTGTCTGGAAAACACCTAACGTTAAAAATTTGAGTGTTGAAAACTGAGATACAAATAGTTCTGAGTATCATCAATCAAATCCTTATGTCATATTCTCTCCTAAATAGTAGCACCACACTTGGACAATGGCATCATGTGGCTCTAATGTCCTAAAAATAGCACTAGTGTCCTTTGTGCAAGACTGCTCCTAAATTCTAAGTGTACTTGCACCTTTATTTTTGGGTTTTATTCTTATGTGTATGAAGTCTGAAACTCTATATTATGCCTATAATAATTGATTTATGATGCAAACCATAATCCTCTTTAGAAGTAGAGCATGATCTAAAAATGTTTGCTTTTTAGTAGGATAGGTTGGACATCCTCAACACCCTACTATGGAGAGAGTTTCCTACATACTAATACTCTGAGAAAGGATCAAGCCCAATGTAGTTATCCCCACCTAAGTGCTGGTGCAAGTGCAAATGATGTTAGAATGGTAGTGGTCTTGAATGCCTTGAGTGTGTTTGATATTAAAAATTTGGAAAATCTGAGCTTAGGCAATGGTAGATGGAAATATTCATTTTGCTCAAATTGTTTCATGTTTGAATAGTCATTTTGCTTCTAATTTCCATTTAGTAGATAGAGGTCTAAAAAGTCATGTATTTGTAGTGTTTTGTCGCTTACGTGGATAATAAAAGATGCTTAGGCCAACCTTAGGAGGGTTTTACTTTTGAAAATATATTCGTTCAAGAAAGTTAGGGTAAAGGACATTAACATCATTTTGGAGACATTAGCACCACGTGGCTCTAGTGTCCTTAACGTGACACTAATGTCCAATTGGTAAGCTACTGGACACAAAGGGCCAAGATCTAGGAATGAAGGTCTGAGATTGTGTTTTAGCTAACTAGGGATATTTGTGGTCTGCATAAAGGTTTGAAAAATGTGATAAAAGGCTTTAGGGCTAAGATTGTTAGGAAATAGTTCTAACAGTAGTTTTTACATGTGGTAAGAACTAGCTATTATTTATTATGTGTTAGTTACCATGGTTATATGTAAATTTATTATGAGTTAATTGGTTAAAAACATATATTATTGTTAATAATATATTTTGTATCTGGGTTAATTGGTTAGTTTAGTGAGTTATTACTGGGATCATAATATCCTCACTTATAAGTAATAACTCCTTATATATTTTAATGTTCTCAAATAAATAAAAATATGTTGGTTGGTTGATTGACTGATTGAATTATGTGTATGAGCCTTCCACTTTACCCGATAAGGGCTAACTTCATTATCTAGTATCAAAGCAAGCATCTTGATGGGACCTCTATGTAAATTTCATTCACCTAATTTTTTTCATCAAAATGATTTTTGAATAGTATTATTGTGCAGACCACATGCAATTACTATTAATATATTCATCCACCCTTCTTGCAAATTGGCAATCAATTCTTAGTGCTGACCAAGTGAAAATTTGTTGGCTTCACCACCTATATGCATTTTCCTTTCTGCTTACACCCTTTTCATTCCTTTCATAGTATTTTTCACCCATGTTGTCCATCATCTCATCCTAGAAAATTAGAAAAGAAAAAATGCACACACACACACACATGCATGCATGTGTGCATGCGTGCACACATATATTAGTTTCGTGCGTGCGTGCGCGCACACATATATTAGTTTCTTTTTTATTTCCTTGTGTATTTACTTTGAAGCTATTTTCTAATATTTGGAAAATCATATATATATATATATATATATATATATATATTTCATTGCAGTATTGTTGTTATCTGGCCATATTAGGGTGTTAGACTATATTATACAGTTCTAAGGTAATCAAACTTAGGCCATACAATACTCAGTGTTTAAAGAATTTATCTTTGTTGTGCATTGGCACTACAGACTCTACTCGAGCACCTGTCTCAACATGATTCATCATTCAACATTTGATAAATAGATCATTCAAATAAAGGCAACATGACTTGCAGATCCATTCATCATCCACATCGACTTAGATCAATAGAATTAGGCACCATGACCCAGCCAACCCATTCATTGGCAAGCATTTATACATTTTGTGCCATACTCACCTTCAGAACACATTGGTGGTTTCCCTCATATCTAGACCTTTACAACGAGCTCAGTCTCCATCAATGACTACTTCATTTTTTATTTGGAGAGAATATCTCTTATTTGACACATTGACAGCATCCACACCGAAGCTTCTCCTCGTGTAGCCATCCATCATTGAGCCACATCCAACTTTATCTTCTCCAAACCATTGTCCTTCACCTTCCATCCATCCATTTTGTCTTGTCTATGTCACATGGCTCGGTCAACATTGGATCCTCCATTTTCCTCCTTTGTTGCTACTTCTCTCATCCATGATGGAAAGTCTATATTTTAGGGTTTATCTTTTATTTTAGGTTTGTAATATGTCATGTTTTATATTTAGTTTATTTTGATATCATCCTTACGACTGAGTTTAAGGGTATGTATCTTTAGGTTTATAAGTGATTCATTTTCTTTAAGTTAAATTAAATTAATTAGAGTCGATTTTATAGTTTATAGCTTTTATTTAAAAGACATGTGAGTCTTTTAGGGTATATGGATCAAAATTAGTCCTTTAATTGGTCTAGGTTTTATTTAAAAATTTTAGGTATGTACTAAAAATTTGTTTATGGTTTTTAATTTTATATTATTTATTTAAATTTAAGTTTATTTTATCCTTTTTAGATCAGTTTTAGTTTAATAGTGTTTATTTATCAAATCAAAAGTCCATAGTTTTTTATTTTGAGTCATTTTTTAAGATGAGTCAAAGTAGGTTAGGTCTCTTTTATTTGGTAAATCCAATATTAGATTTTAAAAGTTATAGTCACTTTTTTAATAAAGAGAGTCATTATTTAGTCATTTAAATGTATGGTGTTTGTCAATTGTTAGAGTTGAGATTCAAGTCAATATTGGGGTCCATAATTGTCAAGTCTTAGAGTTGAGAGTCAAGTCATTTTTTAAAAAAATTATGAACTTCAAATAAGCCTTGAAAGATAATTTTCAATAAGGAAAGATTTTTAAAGTCACATGTTTGTAATCAAAAGTATTATCAATTGAAACCAACATTTGAATTTCTCAACCCATGTTAGAACTAAGGGTGGATGTTAACAAATAGTGCTAACATTAGTTTTTACATGCAATAAAAACTAGTTATTATTTATCATGTGTTAGTTACCACAATTATATGTAAAGTTATTATGGGTTAATTGGTTAAATGAATATATTATTGTTAACAATATATTTCATATTTGGGTTAGTTGGTTAGTTTAATAAGTTATTACCAGGATCATAATATCCCCATTTATAGGTAATAACTCCCTATATATTATAATGTTCTTGAATAAATAAAAACATGTTGGTTGATTGACTGGTTGAATTATGTGTACAAGCCTTTAGCTCTAGCCTAATATAGGCTAAATTCATTAATGATGGGAATAAGTTGTCTCAAGTAGAACTCTTAACACTCAAATACCACTTTTAGGTGATTAGATTTGTGCCCCGCCCCTCCCCCCTCCCCCCCCCCCCCCCCCCCCACTTTATGCTAGAAATACAACAAAGTGTAATGACTAATATAAAAGAAAAAGAAGCATACCTGGACTTACCTAGAAAGTGAAGCCCGTGTAGTTGACTCTGAGTATGTGAATTTATGTCTATGTATGTGAAGCATGACCTAAAATGAAACATGCATAAATTAATCCTTACTTAAGAGATATCAAAAGCAAAAGATTGTGTCGAATAAAGAAGTAACTGAGTAAAATTGAGTAAAGAGATGGGAAAGAGGAAAGGAATGAGTACACTTCATTGGGTACGCGCACTAATACATGAACCTAGTGATAACTTGTGTGTGTGCATGTATATATTGATCAAATCATTGAATAACTTGGACTGGTTTGATAGCTTGATCAATCCTCATGTGTGGGTGGCTCAAGAACTCAATTTGATTTTGAATCCATCATTGGCCACCCCTGCTTGGTCAATCACAACCTATAAATAGCTTGGATTAGATTGAAAGTGTGTCTAACCCTCTCATGTGGGTGGCTTAAGATCTCAAGTAAGCTATGACTCTATCATTGCCCACCCATGTGTATAAGATGCATCTAAAACTAAACTGTGTAAAGTGATATAAATATTTAACCAGGTATATCTAACTGTGTTTGTCAAATTCATGGTCATTTGGGTATATTAGGAAAATCTATACCACTCGAGAATGCCAACCACTATAGATGGAGTAAGGCATGAAATTGGTGACATCCTATAATATGATGTCAAGTGTATAAAACATAGAGAATTACATGGATTTTGTCATTTCATGTGATCAACTTGTGTGTAACTGAGCATATGGAAATAATGTGTTGTGCACATGCCCCCAATCTGATATATGAGTATGTTGATTTTGGACTGAGTTATAATAATTATATTTGAGTATTTTAACTAAATATGGGAATGATCATGCTATGCATGATGCCTCTAATTTGAGCAATTGATATGAATTTGAGCTAAACTAGTGTGAATCTGAGCAAAATTTGAACATAATTATCAAACCTATAGTTTTATATCCATGTAAACGTGTATTGTACTTGGTGTATTGTTCTATCTAATCTAAATTGACTTGAACTAGGGCTATTAGATAGTAGTACCATGTCTTGTAAAATAGAGTCATGTAGCACTAGTGTCCCTATTTGGGTGCTAATGTTTGTCTAGTTAGAAATCTGATTCACTGACTGCTTTCTGAGTCATTGTCTTTTCATGTGTTTACCTATGTCTAATTTTTTGAAACTGAGACTGTGTTGAAAAATGTTCTATGAATGCAATGTAAGACCCTAATCTCTGTGATTGACCCCTCTTTTGAGGATAGTTCTTGAACATTTGCAAGAACTATCCTTAAAGGAAATAAATCTGCAAAATGTGTTAACTAGAGCATATATGATAACTACGTGATAATCTAATACAATGTGTAAACATAACATCTGAATGTATGATAATCTGAGCATAAGTATGTAATGTATGATGTATGTTATGTCTACCATTGCACAAGGGTGTTACGATAGATGTAATCAGTGTGTATAATAGCAAATTTGAGTAGCTACCTAAGGGGATGGGGCATGATGTCCATCATGACACCCAAGTAGAAAAGGTAAATGCATGAGATCCCTCATGGCATCAAGAACTAGTGTCAAGTAAATATAAGTTTCATGGTCATGATGCATACAATAAAGCATACATACAAAACACATGAGGTACACAAAATAGGCCAAGGGGCCACAATACAAGGGACATGGGCGCATGCCACTAAATATGAGAAAAGAAGACATATAAAGACATGTTCAAATGTCCACATATGCAAACAACAATCAAGTTATCTTAGATCCAAATAGATAGACATGTTTAAATGTCTACATACACAATCAAGAAAGCACATGCAAGGGACATGGGTACATGTCCAAGACATACATGAATACAAGTGGTATAGATCTAAAAAGCAATGGCATATTCAAATGCCCACAAATAGAATAAGCATAGAGAATACAATCAAATCTAAACTAGGAAATCTAGAAATGAAAGCATGCATGAATGTAGTACAAATCTATGTAAGAACTAAGATGTATATATGTTGAGTCTAAACTAGTGATAGTTGGCAAAAAAATTGAGTATGAGTAGCAATGATCAATATCAAGATATAAAAATGCTAAACTATAATGTATAGAATTTAAGGATAGAACCTAGTAGTAGAAATAGTATATAAGATGCCCCCAAGTGGGTGAATGTGTCAAATGAATAACCATGAATCAGTGTATATGCCCCCCGTGGGTAGATGATAACAAGTCTAGATTAATGTAGTTGACCTAAGTCCTATAAATAATCTACAAGGACTTGAAAAGAATAAGTGAAGCATATATGTATGATAAAACTGACTATACTAAGATAGATAACATATGTAGTGTCTGGAAAGTATAAGAAATGTAAACATAACAATGAATACAATATGTAAGTTTTATGTTTTGTAAGTAATATTTGAATGTTTTTGTGTTTTGGCATGTTATATTGTTTTTATATTTTCTAGATATAAACTATGTACAAACAAATAAAAATAAACTATGTATAAGGATTAAGAGAGAAGAAAGTATGTATAAGGGGGTAGGAACCATAGTAACTAATGAGTCTCATGGGAGACTCACTATGACTGTGACCAATGTTAAATAAGGGAACTATGATTGTGCTTATTTTTTAAAAGGGCATCTATGATCCCATAATGTGTTGTAGTGAGCAATTTGTGTTTGTATCTGCTTGTGTAGTGGTGCTACAAATATGTGGCACTAACTGTAGTGCTCTGTGAAGTGTAGGGTCTTAGTAACCCATTTGGTAGAAGAAGTTATAGTGATGTAGGTGCCTTATGATAAGAACCCTGAGAACCCAATAATACTAATTTTGGCATAAATTGAGTGGAGGAAGGTCCTATAGAATATGTGACATATCTCTAATGTAGGGACATCTCTAATAATGTTCTCCATGGGAGAGTATACGTACATGTCAATGCCATAGGAGTAGACCTCACTTGAACTAGTGGCTCTATTAAACTCTATGATGTATGCAAAGAAACTGTACTTTAAGTTATAACTGATAACTGGTATCAGTGTTAGAACTATAACTAGTGACTGTGTTATAAGTACTTATGGGATATGTAGAGGATACTCATAGGGAGACCCTCAACTTTGACCACCTGATTTGCACATATGTATTTCAAGCATATGTGTACTTTATATGGGATGGCTCAAAGCTATTGTAACCATGGCCTACCTAATTATATATCAAATATGTCTACATTAGGTACTACTAGGAACTGAGTGGATATATGAGTTAGTCCAACCTGTAAAGGAAGCACAATCTCCCCATTGGAGCTTTAAACATAACCATTGAAACCAATAATGACTATATCTATGGGGAATATATTCTTCTCTAAGTACCCCAAATGTTGTAAAAGTGTCATGGTGCATGTGTTAATGCTTAACCCATTATAGACCATAACACTTTGGATAAGATGATGATCTATGTATGCTCGTATAAAGAGTGCATGTAAATTTGTATCATCATCGACAGTCTCTTGCTTTGAGAATGTGATGAATGGTCTAGGTGGAACTATAGTATGGTGCAGGCTAATAATGTTGTGCAATGGGTATGCCTCCTCTGTAATAATATGATATGAAGTTGGTGGTGCATGTGCATGATATGTATAGTGAACACCTAATGTGTTCCCTACCTTAATCATTGTGTGCTTTGGAAATGGATCTGAGAATATATTCAATGCCTTAGCTTATATTTGCTTAGCTTTTGGTGCCTCTATGGATGTGCCCACATCAATGATGTTAGCTTCAATCAGATCTTGTATCTTATTATGTTTTAGGCTTATGCATATGTTTATTGTATGGCCTGGTACCCTGTGATACTTGCAGAATGTGTTAGAATCATAGTTCTTTGAAAGAGGTTATTTCGTATGAACCTCTTTAATGGGAGGGAAAGATATGCCATTGCATTCCAATAGCTGATGTAAAACTCATGTTGGTGACTCTAGAAGTTTGGTGAAGATTTGGCATTGAGGAGTAGATAAAACCAATCTAGGTGATGGCTCAAATGTTATGTCCCATTAATATAAGATTAACATCTCTTTCTTTTACTATGTGGCACAAATCCATGAATGTAGGAAACTTCTTAAACAAGATAGCTTTATGTAATGTTGGTAAAAGACTTTGTTTGAAGATGTCCTAAAGATCTTTGTCTGCCATGGGGCTAGTCAATTTGGCTAATATAGTCTTATATCATAAGGCATAATATGTGATAGGCTCATTTTACTTTTGTTTCAACTATGCCATTTGGGCATATGATATCTTGTCACTGATATTGATGGAGAAGTGTGCTAAAAACATGTCAGTTAAAGAATTGAATGTTATAATAGATTGATTTGGTAAATCATAAAACCACTGTAGGCATAATCCTTTAAATTGCATGGAAATAACTTCTTGAGAATCCAATCATTGGAAACTTAGTCCAAATATGTTGCATGAAAAATTTTAAGATGATTCTCTGGGTCACCACTGCCATCATATAATGTAAGCTTAGGTGCCATGAAACTAGATGGTAAGGGAGTTGCCACTATATGATGTGTCAAAGGTGTATGTAAGAGAATATTAGAATCCAAAGCATGTGATGGCCTAGTGGCTCCCTTATCGATATGTAACACATTAGCCTATAGAGTATGAATCTCATGCATATGGGTTATACATATGGAGTGGAGGAATAGCCACAAGAGGTGTAGATGTCACTGAAGGTTGTTAGATTATAATCTTAGGTTATGCTAGCTGAGTTGAAGATTGACCATTATTTATTTTATTCTTGATTTCTAATATGGCTTGAAGTATTGTGCATGATCAAGGTTTTGTTTTCAAATTCTATCTTTGAATCCATGTAATATCTCATTTTTTTGATAATCGTGTCATCATTGTTAAGTGGAGGGAGAGTGTCTCGATCTCAATGTGTATATCATTTTTCTCTTGATTGTATTGTTCATCTTTGGATGCATTATATTGAAATCCACATAATCCACATATGCTTTGTAGGATTACCACCTAATCTAGCACTTCTTCTTAACGGAAGAGAGATGACTTTTTTAGATGGCATATAGTAAACAAATTGGAATAGAGATACTAAAACATAATATATGAGATCTAAAAAATTTAAATCAACTAATGAAAATAGGAAAAAGAAGGATACAAACCTTAAAAGCATTCAAGGTTAGGGTTTTTGAATTATGGTTGTTTTGTAAAATATTAAATTATATTTAAATAAATGAAACCCTAATATGAGATTGATTAAATGAGATAGGTTATACCAAAAAAATATAAAACATAAGTTTGTAACCCTAATTTAGTGCAATTTTTTTTGGAGAAGGTAAATTAGGGTTTTAAGCAATTCAAAATAAGTCAAGTTCACCAAATGTTTTAACCTTTTAGGGTTTAGCTATGTAAATCCTATGTTTGATTAAAGGGCTGAGTAGTCTAAATTAGTGAAATAATATGCAATAAATAATCACTGATTTGTTATAATTTTTTCTTGCTTTAAATTTCTAAAAATAGTAATATATATGTGCAAATAAAGACTTATTTAGAAAACACCTAATGCAAAAGATCTGAGTGCTGAAAACTAAGACACAAATAGGTCTGAGTGTTGTCAATTGGATCCCTATGTCAGATCCTTTCCTAGATAGTAATGCCACACTTGGACAGTTGTGTCATGTGGCTCTATTGTCTTGAAAATGGCGTTAGTGTCCTTTGTGTAAGACTACTCCTAGAGTTTGGGTGTACTTGCACTTATGTTTTTAGGTTTTGTTCCTATGCACCTGAAGTTTGAAACTTTGTATTATGCCTTTAATAGTTGATTTATGATGCAAACCTTAATCCTCCTTGCAAGTAGGGCATGAACTAAAAATGTGTGTTTGTTAGTAGGATAGGTTGGACATCCTCAACACCCCACTGTGAAGAGAGTTGCCTACATACCAATACTTCGAAGAGGGTTCAAGTTCGATGTAGCTCTCCCAAACTAAGTGTTGGTGCAAGTGTAAGTGATGCTATAAATGATAGTGATATTGAATGCCTTGAGTGTGCTTAAGATTGGAAATATGGAAAATATAAGCTTAGGGTAGATGAAGATGGTAGTATGTAGAAGTAGATCATAATAGGGATTAATAACCTTGATTTTGCTCAACTTATTTTGTGTTTAAATAGGTATTTTGCATCTAATATCCATTTAGTGGATAGAGATCTAAAAGTCATGTATTTGTAGTTTTTTATAGCTTACGTAAATAATAAAAGATGTTTAGGCCAACCTTAAGAGGGTTTTACTTTTGAAAATATATTCATTCAAGAAAATTAGGGTAAAGGACATTAATGCCATTTTAAGGACATTAATGCCATTTTGGGGACACAAGCGCCATGTGGCTCTACTGTCCTTAATGTGGCATCAATGTCCAATTGATAGGTTATTGGGAATTAAGGGCTAGGATCTGGGAATGAAGGTCTAAGACTATGTTTTAATGGACTAGGGACACATGCGGTCCACACAAAGGTTGAGAAAGTGTGATAAAAGGCTTTAGGATAAGTCTAGGGCTAATCTAGGAATAGGTTGTCTCAAGTAACACTCTTATCACTCAAATACCACTTTTAGGTGATTAAAAATAGTATGTATACTTAGATGACTTATGTTTGAAAAATTCAAGTATAGATTACATATATAAAATAACATGTTCTCACATTACTTTCACATTATAAATAACAAGTATGCATTGAGAGTCTTGATTACTCTTAATTAGTTTTCCTTAAAAAATAGGAATGAGTCTTAATAAATTTTAGTGATATGATATTTATTTTATATATGGTAGTAGATTGCCTCAAATTAAATTAAGTTTGAGTGAAGTTAAATGAAATCCTCTAAAAAATAATAGTATTAGCTTATACAAAATGATACATACTAGTTCCAAGCATAAAGGACTAATCAAGACTAGAATTTTGAAGCCTGTATATAATAATATTTTTAACTTGTTAATCCCTTACTAATAGTGAAGGTGATCAATATGTGTTTTTCAGTGGAATATACATTTTGTAATGGAAACACAAGTTATTAATGATAGATGACCATTGGCACTCGAACTTCAAGATCAAAGGAAAACATAGAAGTTGTGATAACACAATTTGAAACATCTTTCTCTACACTCTAACTATTATAATACTCACTCCATGTTGTTTCCTTAATAGGCAAATGCCAAATGAATAAGTTTCATGTTTTGATATTGAAACTCATGTTTTCCTTTGATCATCGGATTTGAGTACCAACTGAACCTTTATTTAATTTGATTTATGTTAAGTTTAGTTACCATCCAAGGTTTACAATAGACAAATATGAAATCGTTATAATTTGAACTAAGTAATATGAAACCATTCTAAGTTATCATTATACATTCTTAAAACGCAATGTATATTTTTAATATAAATTTAAAATTTCTTAATGATACATCAACATTCAATTAATAGGAAATTAAGCGAGCATCCCATTTCATCCATGACAAAATCATATTCTGACAATCTACCAAAACTTGACTAAAATTCGTAAAAATATTAGTACATGTTTCCCATCTTGGGATTATTGACAATGTTTGAAAAATACAAGTATAAATTACACATCAAACATAACATGCTCTCACATTACATATATAAACATAACATACAAAGTACCCTTTTTTTCATTAGGTCATTAAAGGGTTTGATGTTACCAGTTGAACAAGAGCTATTGGTAGGACTAACACCCCACTCATAGACTAAGGGTCATTTTGATGCCTTAATATGAAAATAAGCTCACTCTAAAGGTAGAAAAATGGCCCCTACATTTCATATTTAATAGCCCTGACATGTTATAAAAAGGCAGAAGTGGTTGCCCAAGCTACACATTATTGTCTTGACACTAATGGTTTTCTTCTCCCCTCCATTCACCCTTTTAAACAATGACTATTAGTTTAGAGTTACATTCTATGTAGGCAGATGACATGTTCTATGGGGGAACATAATGGAAAGTGTGAGTTTGATGTTACTACAGTTAATGTGATCCTAAAGGGCAGTGACAATGATGTGTTAGGAGGATTTTATTGGGAAAATCAGAGTCTACACAAGTCTAACACATAAAATAATGAAGTCGAATAGATATATCAAAAATATTTCAAACACACCATAATATTTCTACTTATTAAACTCATACAAGACATTACAAATATATAGGAAAGCTATTTCCTATAATTGGGGAGATCATATCTCCACCAATATCTCACCAGAATATCTCAATCTCTATATGAGTAACAATATATAACAACTAACCTATAATCAGAATATTGTTGTAATAATATTATGTTAACTAATTACTAACCAAATATATCTAACAAACTAACTATACATAATAGTGAATTATTACTCTCTTACTGTGAGGGCTAATTATTCCCTAACATTCCCCCTTTAGGCCTTACATGGTAATTTGTGTTTCACAAGACTTAATAAAAGTAATGAAGGAACACATCAACTTCTTATCAACCATTCACTATTGAGAACACATCAATTGAATTAGTGTGAGAACTTTGAATAGGAACATCTACCATCAACCATTCATTGAGGGAACCACATCAACCTAAATAGTGTGGGAACTTACTGACAAGAATCATCTATTTAACTTTTACTCCTATCTCTCCAAGAACTAGCTCAAACAGAATTGTGTGCCAATGCATACTCTTAGGTTTGCATAATACTATCTGTATCTTGTTGCACATGACCACTACTATGTGAAGGAACACATCTTGCATTTATTCTATGTGACTGCAATGGATGTGTCACTAGCTAATCATCTCCATAAAGAAGTAAGGCAGTCATGGGATCTCTATGGTTAGCTACTCTCCTAACTATTGCCACATTCTTGTATCTCTTAAACACCTTTTTTATGCAATGCACTATGTGGGAAAATATGAAATACACCTCTTATTCATCATACATATAAATAAATGCTAAAAATAGAAAATATATGTATATATGCACCACTATAGCAAGAAGCAATCCTTCATTAGTGGCTAATGAGAGGTGTAGAAAGCCTTCATCCTCTAGTGTCTTCCAACCTCCAATTGATGAAGTTGCTTCACTTAGTTGATAAAGACTTGAAGCTCAGATGTTTCCACATTAGGTGCACTTCCCCCTTCAATATAAAATAATATGTTTTTATAGGACATCGGGGTCGCCCAAAAATGCATCATTTTATTTGACTCTTTGATAAATACGTCACACTTAAAAATCAACTCTTTTGACATTTTAAAAACTTTTGATGATCAAATATTGACTTTGACACATACATTAACTTGGTCTCAATGACAAAAATGACTTTTTGACCAATAAAGATAATTTTGACATTTCGACTCATTTTATTTTGACATATAATATTTATTATCATGAATCAAATAAATATACCTCTAATACTATTGATCCAAAATAAAATAATACCCTTGACCACTTTAATACCAATATTGACACCTAAAATTAAAAACACAAAATAAGTCCCTATTGATTTTTGTTTTTTGAAAATTTTAATAATTAAAGACAACTTAACATTACGGAATAAAAAGATTATAATAAACCCTAAACCTATCGACTTATAAATAAACATAAAACTAAACACTTAGACATGTAAATATACATATAACTCTATGTGCTTGATTTGAAGGTGACAAGTACTTTTCACACCCTTTTTAAAACGTGTTAACTTTGGATGTAACCCATGTGGAGAACCAATGTAATTGTAACTTGAGATGCAAACTAGTTGTCGTAGGATGGATCTTTTCATCAGAAGAATGCCAAGTGCCAAGTTTGTTGCACATGGTTCAGTGATGCAATCTTTCTATAAGAGTCAAGCAATTCTATCCATGGAATTCAATGAGCTTCCCTCAATGCTTGGATTTAAAAAATGGAAGAATAATCAAATCCTTTTTAGGTAAATGTTGTTCAAATGAATGGTTGATTTGCATGCTATGCATCCAATTGGTAATAAACCTTCAAATGTAATTTTAATAGGCCTCAAACCTTGGTAAAAATATGCACAGGTATTGCATGGGAAGGGTTGAATGATCTATTTAGAGATCTTTGCATGCAATGAATAAATGATTCTCGGGTTGATGGCTTGCATGGTAGTCTTGGACGGTGGGCGTTGACGTTGTGTTGATCCAGGATAAATCATGCATACAGATTCACATACATTCTGATTTACACATATGATAAATTACTTGGAGAGTGCCTCAATAAATATTTATCAGACCATGCCAAAGAAGATCCTGGGACTTGTGTATAGAGAGAAAATTTGCCTAATTTTATTTTTCCCTTCTCTAGATTTTAATTTGTGCAGATAGAAATTCCAAGATTTGACACCTGTGAGCTATTATGGATGATGTGGATTATAGACTTGAATACGATGCACATGTTTGCATAAACCAGTCTTACTCAAGTGGTCCCACAAATGTATATATCAGAGGAGGGTGATCATTCTTATAACAAAACACATTTCATGCTGACAAAGACTCATTGGAATTTAGCACAACAAAATAATCTCTTATCCAAAGGGATAAACTGCCAAGCAATTGCCCCTTTTAAATTTATTAGGTTCCCATGGAATAAGTTACCCATTCTGATACCAGATATTGAAAAAATCAAAGTCTACACAAATATAACATAGAAAATAATGAAGCTGAATAGATATATCAAAAATATTTCAAACACACCATAATATTTATACTTATTAAACTCATGCGAGACATTACAAATATATAGGAAAGTTATTTTCTATAATTGGGGAGATCATATCTGTACCAATATCTCACTCGAATATCTCAATCTCTATATGAGTAACAATATATAACAACTAACCTATAATCATAATATTGTTGTAACAATATTACATTAACTATTTATTGACCAAATACATCTAACAAACTAACTATACATAATAGTGAATTATTACTCTTGTAATTATTCACATTACGATTTACAAATTACTATGAGGGCTAATTATTCCCTAAAAAATTTAACGAAAGAATTTAATTTGTTGTGATGATTATTTGGAAATTGGTCATGTCATGACAAGTTTTTTATAGTTTGCATAAGTTTATGAAATAAAGAGAGTTATTCTATGCAACCATTCTACTATTAATCTTTAACTTTGAAATTAGGGTTCAATACATAATTATGACATTTAGATTTGGGATTTACCAATTAATTTAAGGCTTGAAATTATGGGTTTTTACATAAATAAGATTCAATAAATAGTAAAATTATGGTTTAATACATAATTAGGGATGGTGAAATTAGGGGTTATTGTATAAATAAGGATTATAAAATTAGGGGTTTATACATAATTAGGTGATAAAAAAAAAAGATTCTTAAAAATATTTTTTTTCATAAAATTAGAGCTTATAAATGATGGTTTACATTATAATTAGTCTTTTGCAATGAGTAAAATTGGGACTTACAAAGTTAGAGGATTTTACATACTTATGTCTTGTGCAATAATAAATTGTTGTGTAATTAAAGCTTATAAAATTAAGATTGTATCTCTATTACAACTTAACAAATTATTGTTTGTGAAATATATTTTTTTGTAACTAACTATTTGTAATTTTTAAATTATTCTTTAGTGATTAGTAAAAATATTTAAGGATTATGGAAGTGGAAATGAAAAGTGAAAGGTTTTGATAGGGAAGAGCGGTGATAGAAATAAGAAGGTTAAAGATAACCATTAGTAGATACGATAAAAAATGAAATGTAGGTCACTCACATATACTCGTCCAAATATATGAATCATGAAAAAAAGATTGTTTTTCTTTGAAAATCATTTACATTTGGACATGCAAAGGACATTTAAATCCAACAAGCAAAAATAAGAGAATTTGAACAATAAAAAAATAATTACAACCAATATTAGTTCAAAACAATACTAATAAATCATCATCCACATCTTAAATTGTGGGAATTGTTTTGAGATGGAAGTCAATCCTACTCTCTCTAGAAATATGTTTAGGTGCATATACACAATATCATATGTATAACATCAAATATAAACTACAATTTCAGGCATGCAAAATACCTTTCAAATTTTTATATAGATATTTAAATTAGTAAATTAGTGTAAAATGGACAAGTTAGACATTCCATGTCGACAACAGGTTTCACATTTAGGTTTTTAAAAATTTAGATTAATAACAGATTCCAGGAAGAAAATTCAGGGTAAATTTCTGTGATGATTTTTAGATGTTTTGGAAAACCCATAATATTTCAGAACCTTCAAGAGATATATTTTTAAAACCTTTGAGTCTCTTCTAATACCTTGCGTTCACAAAAACCCTCACTTTCTCATGACATTTTCTTACTAATGCCTTGCATTGTGAAACCCTTAATATTTTGAGGGGTATTCATGAAGTGCAATAAGGGTTTCAAGGGATATTTAGATTAATAACAGATTCCATGAAGAAAATTCAAGTTGAATTTTTGTGGTGGTTTTCAGATATTATGGGAAACCCACAATATTCTAAAACCCTTAGGTCATATATTTTTGAAACCCACGAGTTACTCCTAATGCCTTGCATTCACAAAAATCCTTGTTTTCTCATGGCATTTTTATCCTAATGGTTTGCATTGTGAAGCACATAATATTTGAAGGGGCATTCATGATGTGCAATGAGGCTTTCAAAGGGGGTTTCCCATAACATCTGAAACAAAAGAAGCCATGATGAATCAAGGGTTTTAAAAGTAAATGGGAAGAGACTACGAGTTTATATGTGTTTTAGTAGCCACGACTCATAATAGAGTTGGGACCTGCAATGAGTTTTTGAATGACAAATTCATAAATAGAATGGTGGAGCTTGGCCACCTTCTGTGGATATGTAAAACACAAACGAATTTCAAGAAACATGTAAAATGCAGGCGATAAGAGTTCGAATTATGGATTTCCTATAACATTTGAAACAAAAGAAGCCATGAAGAACTAAGGATTTTGTTAATACAAAAAAATTCTTTACAAGTGTTCCGCCATTGAACAATCACCTCACGACAAACTTTTTTCAATTTGCATACGTATATGAAAGAAAACAATAAAGTTATTTTCTATTATTTTGGAAACCCACTATTCTACCTTCAAAATGCACAACATACAATTGTTAAGAGATGAGTTTGAGCAATGAAAGTTCCACATACTTATGGAATTACTTTCTTTCTTCTTCACATTGCTTCCTTTTCTAGGTCTTTTTTCTCTTGCTTTGAATGCTCTGACTATAGATGGGAAGAAGCCATGAGTTTCTTCATGTTTTAGTAGCTACCCCCATGATGACATTCAAACCCGCAATGATTTTTTCAAATGACAAATTTATAATTAAAACAACAAAACTCAACGACCTTTTATATAAACTACAATATATGTGAAAACACTCTCAAAAAATGACATTAAAATTGGTACGTAAAAATATTTTTTTAATAATATATTTATTGACGTAGAATATCCGAACCTATTTATTTAACATTCATCCTTTAACGAGCGTTTCTTCTACCATCAACTATTTAAAAGATTTATGATAAAAATTATAACTAAATCTTACACCGCCATCGTAGACTAAAGATATTTTTACTACCTTAATTGACATAACCTATATACATAAACACTCTATTTAAATATCTAAAAAGCGGTACAATCCCACCCTACATTCAAACTTATAACCCGAATTATAGAATTAGACATAGCGAGGGCATTCGAGAATGAAGGAAAGTAGCCATGTGAACCTTACATTTATAATTTCTTTGGTATTATTCGAAGTTTATAATTACATTTAAGTGTTTATTTATTAGCGGAGGCAAATTATGGAAGTAACGAGCTTTTAATTAAACATCTGTCCCCAGGGTTGAGGTAGCAGCGAAACTAGAAAGAGCATGGAGCAGTCGAAGAATAAGCTGGAGAGGTCAAAACTCGATAGAGCTATGAAGAAGAAGCAGCACACCAGAATTGGAAGTAGCAGCCTCCCTGATGCCATGGATTTCTCTCTTAACAAGAAGAAGAAGAAGAATAAGAAGAAGAAGATGATGATAAAGATTACAATTTCAGAGCAGGAAACGGAAAAGGATCCATGTGGAATATGCCTAGCGGAGGAGGGGGTAAATGCAAGGGGTAAAATGGACTGTTGCGAGCACTACTTTTGCTTTGCATGCATTGTGGAGTGGGCCAAGGTGGAGAGCCGATGCCCTACTTGTAGACAGCGCTTTAATACTATTTGCAGGCCCACAAAGACCCTCAAGGTTCCCTTGCGCGACCAGGCAGGCTTCATTTTCCCCTTTTTCACCAATGTGTATTTCTCTTTATCAAACTATGCTACAGTAGTATTTATTGTTTCTCCCTCTTACGGGAGTAGGGTTTTAGCGGATAATACTGATTTCTGTTTTGGTAATTATTGCAACCAGTGAAAATCAATGCTTTGTATATTTTCTTGGATCAGTTAGGATCTTCCTATGACTATGCTCCACCACTTGAGCTACCGGCAGTTTTTTGCTTCAGGGTGTGGCTTGCTTTTTTATCAACAAGTTTGGGAGGTGTTTACAAAGGGTTTTCTTTGGTTGAAGTATATCCGACCTGCCCCAAACAGTTATGGTTACGTCTCATTTCGAGAAAGTTCTGGTGCTTTTGCAACGCATAGATGTACACTTTGGGTTTTACCTGCAGAGAACCTTAGTCATTTGCAGTGAACAGCTCATTTTGTCAGATTGTTTCACTCCCAATCCTATGCATCTCCTTATGAAAATTTCTGCAATTACCATGTAAGCGTTCATGTCATTCCATCATGTTATCTGAGGAAGTTAAACACAGTTCATGAAAACTATTTTTAATTTCAAATTCTTACAGTGATAATCACACTTTAAACCATACGTAGGCTGCTTTTCCCACTTATAGGTGGAGTACCTCAAGTTTGCCTGCTTATATTCTTATCAAATATGAAATTGACACAAACTAATTATGAAATTTTGTAACTAATGTCGAAAGGTTGTTGGTTCATCAGTGAAGTTGCTTGGCTCACAAAGAGCCCACTAGGAATCAATTCTTGTTGAATGCAAAGACCTGACACCATAAGAGACGAGGCAGGTTTCGATCCCTAGATGAATTTGACGGAATGAAACCCCTCAGTCCTTGGTTCTAAGCCAAAGATTTGGTCAATAAAAAAAAAAAAAATTGTAACTAATAACCAAATTGTTTCCTAGTTTATTTTTTTATTGATCACTTAGGCTGCTCTTCCCTTTGATTGGTGGAGTACCTCAAGTTTGATTGCGGATATTCATATCAATTATGAAATTGACACAAACTAATAATGAAAATTTGTAACTAATAACCAAAAAATTTCCAGGTTATTTTTTTGATTGATCAATCGGAGTTTTTGGGTGGTTCCCACAATCATCTGAGACTCAATCAGGGTCCCTGTTTCCATTCTAATTCATCCTGTTCACTGATAAACCTGATGCTACAACACTGCACCATAGGGATTTTAGGTGTCCCCTATTGTAGATTGCTTGATCGCGAGTGGTATTTGAACTTGTGAAGCTATTGTACGAATGTATCCACTTAACCATTACACTACATCCCAGCAGACCAAAACATTTTCCTGGTTATTTCCGAGTTACAAACAAAAAATGAAGTTCACATCAAACTAATAATGAAATTGCATAATCAGTCTTAGTAGTTAGTGTAATCACAAAGATTTGAACAAGGACAATGTAAGAGAGAACATGGTGGAATGCAAGCAAGAGAGACCAACATGGCAAAATTATACTGTGTGAAAGATGGCCCAAGTCAAACTTGATTAACTAAGGGTTAAAAGAAGAATGGAAAACAAACAAACTAGTGTTTGGTTCCAGAAGATAAGGTTTCAAAGGTTTTTGCGAATGGAGGATCCTTGGCCTCATAAAGACGGTGAGTACCAACAAAAGAGGGCCTTTTGTTGATTCTACTTGCAATAAAGGTAAATGTAGAAATGAAAATATTAAAAGGAAAACCCTAATCTAGACAGAATCCAAATGAGCTATTGATTTTCCTTCTTTTTCTTCTCTTTTTATCAAATAAAGAGGTAGGGTTGGATAATGCACCTTTTCAATTCTCAAATCCTAAAGGATCACATATTGCAAATGCAATTCATAGAATTTAGAAACGTTAGATGCGAATTTTATTGAACACACTCAGATGAACAAGCCCCAGTCCAATATTCAAATCTAAAATAAAAGGAAATCAGCTAATCTTTTGAAGTATATATCCCTACACAAAGTGTGTTAGACCACTTACCTAAGTTGTGGACTCCAATGGTTGGGAGTGGAGAGGTGTTGTTTATCATAGAGCGGATATCTAACAGCTACTTGACAAGTCCTATCCCATGTAGAGTACTGGAGACTCCTAGAATGACGAGAAATATGGCTTTTCCTGCAACACAACAGTGATAGACATTATCTAGGTCAAAGGGAAGGTAAAGGAGGGTGTCATCTTTGCCCAAAAAGGATAAACAAGCAAAATAAAACTATTTGGGCTGAAAAAGGATGCCATAGATGCACACCACATTCACACTGTGATTGTTTGATAGGATTTTGTATGTGACAATGTAACCCCTGTTAACATTGAATTTTGTCATTGGAACCTTTTTGTTTTCTGCTGACTCGAGCTCTGATAGTGACAAAAGTATCACAGGATTGGGAAAGTCACATGGAATGAGTGATCTCCCTTTGTGGTGCAAGCGGGAGGTATAGGGGGCCAAATTAATGGCTGCCTCACTCCCATGCAGGGCCTAAATTTGATGGCCATATGGCTGTATTTACGTTTTTTAGTTGTAAAATACAATCAATTTTTTAGGAGACCTTATTAGATGTAAGGTAAAATTTTAGGTAGATTGTTAAAAACATTAAAAGATTAAAATAAATATATATATTCTATAATATTTTTTCCTTCTACTATGAATTATATTAGCATTTGAAAGGCAAGGCAATCTTAAATAGATAACCGTTATCAAAAAAATTCATGATAGGTAGGGTTGACCATCAAATTTAGTTCCTACTCCCTAGAAATGGTCCCAGGCTCAAAATGTCACTTTAATACAAGACACAAAACAAATACAACACTTTCATTATTGAAATTGAGACCACATTATATTCACAATTCAAAAATTAAGATCATAAAATCTCATGTCACACTTGTAGGCTTAAAGCTTTGCGTTCTGCTCTGAGATCTCTTTATTGATTGCTTATTTTCCAATGTCGTCACTCGCTTCATCTCTGCTCTATTATCTTTTTTGCTCCTTCTAGAGAATTTCCCCTTTTATTCTTTGTATGAGATCTTATTTTTCCCCTAGATATTCTTGAATTTTCCCTTTTAATTGCCTGTGATTCTCGGGAGATTTGCCATAACAACCAACACATGGGCCAGCTCACAGCCTCATGATCACCACTAGTAGAATTTCTCGTCGGAGCTTTCCAACAAGAACTTAATTGCCATAATTGTTGCCTTGTGAAAATTGTGGCTGCATAAAGATCTTTGTGTCTCTCCTTTTTCATTGTGACAATATTTTGCACTGCAACCATAAGGAACACGAGATCGTGCCATATGGCATGATCCCAGGGTATTTGTATCACGGGCCTCAAATGGTCATTGTCTCAATATATAAACTCAATGCACCCATAAGTGGTCCCCTTGCTTTATTTTAAACTATGAACCCATGAGAGCACATGATGTTGCTACTTGTCATTCATCCAGAAAGTTACAAACTCTGTGATTCCCTTGTGAATGTTTGAGATCCCGTGTACTTTCATTCCCCACCATTGACCTTATGAGTATGCTATGATTGTGACACCTGTCACAATCCTAGGTTTCCGGATTCATGCGATTGCCTTTGGTCACTATAAACTCAAATGGTTATGTGAAATGTCGTGGACCCGTTGGACTCTTCAATTCTGTATTGGATTTCATTGAGTTCGATGGTCTTCATGGGACAATAGACTCAGTCATGAACACTTAGTGTTTTGGTGGCCACCTTAGAACGAACATACGTGTATGGGGGTATGCAAGGAACATTGAGACCGTGGCCGTCATGAAAATTGTGATCACATAGGATATAGCATGTGACCTCTGCCAAACACTGGGAATAGACTTAAGAAATCATAAAGTGGCCGTTGCTTGACCTAGGAAATTAAAAAGTGGTCACTGAGACATTGCAACTAAGAGTTGGGACAAAAGATATGTCACTGTGTGTCACCAAATCTGACGAATGTGAACTCTGTGACCTCATGACACCCAAATGTGACTAAAGTGATCTCAGAGAACAAAAACACAATGCTGTATAAAGTGATGCAAGATTGCTCATTCACCCTGGATGCTCTTGCATCAAACACCCGGGTAGGAGAAATTGTGCATGAGCTTCAATTGATCTTCCATGTTTGGCAACCTCATGCGTTTATCCAAATTGCATCTTCGACCTTTTTTTCTCCACTTCACTGATTACTTTTAGTAATCATTACCTCTCGTCTTCTTTCCAATCTGTATGTCCATAATGGCCTTTATTTCTTTCTTCTTCTTAGTTGGTAGTTGCTTTCTCCAATCAACATTTGGAGAATCCATACTTGACTCTTTCTTCTCTATTTGTTCTGCCACACTTGGATACAAATCTGAGACATGAAAATTTGGAAAGATATCCACTCCATCTCGAAACTCAATCTCATATGCATTGGCTGAGAATTTTTTGTGAATCGAACTGAATCCAATTTTCGTCCACTTGAGCTTGTCAAACTCTCCTTTTGGAAACAACTCTTTACGCAAATGGGCCAAAACGAAGTCCTCAACTTCATAATTATATTCTCTCTTTCTCTAATTAACATGCTTCTTATCTCTTTTGCCACTTTCCTCTAATCTCCCTTTAACCTCCATATGCACACCATGCATCATTTGTGCATAATCTTCACCTTCAACTTTTCTTCTATTCAACTCAGCTGTATCTCATAATTCACATACAGCTTTGGCACTACTACCATATACAATTAGGAAAGGACTTGTACCCATACTTCGATTGGCTGAGTTGTTATAAGCGAATTCAGCTTGGTCTATTACCAAATCTGATTGTTTGGGCTTGTCATTGACTAAGCATCTCAACAAATTGCCAAGATTGTGACTCACAACTTCTATTTGCCGATCTGTCTAAGGATGATAGGCTGAGCGAAAATCTTATCGCGCGCCCAATTTCTGCCACATTGTCATCCAAAAATGCCCATAAAATTTAGTGTCTTTATTTGACACGATACTCCTTGGCAACATGATGCAATCTCACAACCTTGTTGAAAATCAGGGTAGCAATATTCGTGGCATCACTCTTCGTCTTGCTTGCTATGAAGTGTGCCATTTTAGAAAATCTATCTACAACAACAAGGATAGAGTCATTACCTTGTTGAGTTCTTGGTAATCCAAGAAAGATAACTATGCTTAATGCATCCCAAGTTTTGTCCGGAATAGGTATTGGTTGATATAAACAAGTATTTTGTCTTCTCCCCTTTGCATGTTGGCAAATTTGTATCTCTGCACGAACTTCGTAATGTCCATGCTCAACCGTGGCCAATAATATTGGTCACTTAGCTGTGCCAATGTCTTGTCATACCCAAAATGTCCAGCTAAACCTCCACCGTTTTTTATTTCAAAAGGTTCTCTCTCATGGAACCTTGAGGTATGCATAACCTCTTCCCCTTAAACAGTTACTTGTCTTGAATCATGTACTCCAGCCATGGAGTTGTCCATTCCTATGGGATTTTTGCATGCTGCCCATGCATCCCAAAAATCTTCATCCTCATTCAACATTTCTTTGAAATATGCAATAGGATTACTTTCATGACTTAACATTGCACCAATGGTTGTTCCGCTTGTATCACAATCCACTTGGAACACCTTCTCAAAATCAGGGAATGCCAACATTGGCTGTTCTGTTATCTTCTTCAAAATAAGAAAACTATTCTCTGTTGTAGTTGTCCAACAAAAATTCTTTCTACCTCCCTTCATAGTTTTCGTGATTGGTGCGCTATATGCCACTAAAGTTTCTAATAAACTTCTTGTAGAAACTTGCTGATCCTATGCAAACTATTGGCATCAAACATGCTCCTCGGCAAAGGCCACTCCACAATTGCTTTCACCTTTTTAGGGTCCATCCTTAACCCATCTCTCGAGATCACAAATCGTAAATACTCTAGCTCCTCTTGCATGAAGCTACACTTCTTCAAGTTAATCAACAATGTCTCTTCCTTCATCTTATCCAAGACCAACCTCAAATACTTTAAATGCTCTTCCTTAGAGTGACTGAAAATCAAAATATCAATTAAGTAAACAATCCCAAACTTATTTGTGAATGGTTTCCACCCCTCATTCACGAGCCTCATAAATGTACTTGGAACATTTACTAACCCAAATGGCATAATTGGCCACTCATACAGCCCATCATTGGTCTTAAATGCGGTCTTCCATTCATCACCTTCTCTTATTTAAATTTGGTGATCCCTGCTTTTCAAATGTATCTTGCTGAAGTATTTAGCTCCACTTAAGCAGTCCATCAAATCATCCATTCTTGGTAACAAAAACTTTCATTTGATGGCGATCTTGTTTATTGTCCTTGAATCTATACACATTCTCCATTCCCCACCGTTTTTGAATGCTAACACAATTGTTATGGGCTCAAGGTTTTCTTATTTTGAACAACGACAGGTATCCCATTCACATATTGGGCTACTCTTTGTAGGTCATCTTTGTAATGTACCTAGAGAGATGATATTATGAGGTGGGTGGAGATGCCGACATGTGGCACACATCCTCTTAGTGGGTATATTTCAAGGAGTCATGGGTAACTTGTGGTATTTATTGGGCAATGAGAGTGCCTACATTGGGATTAGGGATTTACCTATCCATATGGGTAACTTGTGGTATTTATTATATTGGGCAATGAGTGGGTCTACATTGGGATTAGTGATCTACTAATCTATTATTGTAAGAGAGTCTATATAAGGAGAGGCATAACATTGTGTAATACAATCAAGGTGAAATATTGTAATTGGAGTGTATGCTCTAAGGAGGTTTCCTCCTCGAAGAGGCTTGCAATAGTGGAGGGATTTCTTCCCGATAAGGAATATTGTATGGTGTTTCTCTACCTTAAGTGTATTTCTGAATATAATTCATATTAGGACATTTGGCCCACACATTTTGTGTTATGCAATCTATAATTTTTTGTATGTTAATTGGTATATGTTTGATATTACATGTGATGTTCTTAATATCTTATATCAGAGCCGTTATTTGCCCAAAGTGGGAGAATTTTTGTTTTTGTAGATTTTTTTTAATGAAGGTGAATAGTTTGCAAAAGGTTTGTTTCGTCACCTAGGTGTTTGATTTAAACAGTTTTTTTGCAGCGAGAAAGAGGACTTAGAGAGCTTTCCGAAAAGTGGTCACACTAAGGATTTTGATTGGCATCAAGGGGATTTCGCGATTTGAAGTTGACCTTGCAAACATAATTTTTGACAATTTTTTTGTGTGACCTGAAAAAACAATTTCATATCTTCTATTCCGGGTGAGCAAATTAGGTGTTGTTTTGTGTAATCGAAAATAAAAATTCAGATCTATTTTTCTACATGAATTTATTTTTAGATCTGTGGTAGAATGGGTTTCCAAAAAAATCTTTTGAGACTTTTTTTATGAATTGTTGATCACAGGGTTTCAAAATGTTTTTGGAAATAATGATATTGATGCTAGAGAATGGTGGTTTCGATTTAAGGAGATTAGTCCTTGTTCAAAATTTTGAATTTTTTTTTTGTCCAATTATTTCAAGGGTCCTTCATCGAGATGGTTTGTTTGGATGAAAAATGAACGAAATAATTTCTCATTAGAAGAAATGGACCAAGCTTTCCTAGATCAATGGGACACTAAGAAAGAAAAAGTAAGGATGAGGATGCAAAAAAGGAGGGCATGGGTGGTTTTTTGCCTAAATTTAGAGGAGTAATGGCTGCTTTTGATAGATTTATTCTTCACTATAATACGTAATATGAGGAGGAAATAGATGGATGGATTGATTTGGAGGATAATTGCAGAGAATGGTATGAGGAAATTTATATTCATTTACTTATGGAAAGGAAATAAATGCATGGATCGATTTAGAGGATATTTGTAGAGAGTGGTATGAGGATTTCTTTCACTTGGATGAGAGTGATTAATCTGGTCTTCACTTCAAAGATATTTCTATATATGAGGTAGAAAATTCATTTATTCATATCTTGGATGATTTAAAGCTATCCAAACAGGTTCTTCTGATTGTTGTCAAAGATTCTCCACAAGTGTTCTTTCTTTAATTGGACAATTTTGATGACATGTTTTAATTGATGCTATTTTATTGGTTGATCCATATAAAAGATCTATATGTTACCTTTGAGAATCAATTCAGATTAGAGTGAGTAAGTTTGTTCGGTTCATCACAATGTTGTTGTACATGATCTTATCCAAGCATAGAAAGAAGCCAAAGAAGAGGATGCATGGACAAGCCTCCACTTGGACCTTAAGCTTTGAGGAAAACACATTTTCTAAGCAAAGGAAAAATAAGCGAAAGAAGAAGCGGATGCATAAATGAGCCTCCATTTGGTCCTCAAACTTTGATGAAAACATCTTTTGTTATTTAATGTAATTGAGTATTTGAAAAAAAAGAAGAAGCCATATTTTGTTTTTTTCATGTTTTGAGGGTGAAACGTACTAATGGGGATGGAATGTAATGTACATAGAGAGATGGAATTATGAAGTGGGCAGAGATGTCGACATGCGACACACTACCTCTTAATGGGTATATTTTAGGGAGTCATATGGGTAATTTGTGGTATTTATTGGACAATGAGAGGGCCTACATTGATATTAGTGATATACCTATCCATATGGATAACTTGTGGTATTTATTATATTGGGCAATAAGTGGGCCTACATTGGGATTAATGATCTATCTATCTATTAATGTCAAAGGTCTATACAAGGAGGAGCATATCATTGTGTAATACAATCAAGGTGAAATATTCTAATTGGAGTGTATGTTTTAAGAAGGAGGTTACCCCTTCGAAGTGGCCTGCGATAGTGGAGTGATTCCTTCCCCATAAGGAATATTGTACGGTGTTTCCTTACTTTAATGGTATTTCTGAATATTATTCATATTAGGGCATTTGGCCTAACATCTTGTGCTGTGCAATCTATAATTTTCTGCATGTTAATTGGTGTATATTTGATATTACATGTGAGGTTCTTAACAGTTTTCTACATGCCCAACTCTTGTCGTGAGCCTATAAAACTCCTCCGTACATTCTTTAACGCTCATCTCTTTGTCTTAGGTTTCACGATCTCCTAAAAAAACTCATTTGATAGTCTGATGGTAAGAATTTAACTTTCATTTTTGTCACCATTCGATCCTATGACTTGATCTTCTCCTTACCTTTCCTCTCACTTTCAATTTGCAAATGTTCTCACCATAAAGATGCAAGATTTTTCAAATTTGTGTAGGCAAATTTTACCTTCTTTGATTCTTCCATTGACTCACAGTCAAAATATTTATCCATCTCTGTGATCCAATCTATAAGTTCTCCAAGATTTAAGTTTCCATTATAGCATGATGTGTCTAGCTTTGGCTTGCTACCTAGCGTTGCAACAACTCAAAGGATCCTGTTCTCAACTTCATTCTACAGATCTTCCTTGTTAAACTCTTGAGCTTTCTTTCCTTCATCACTCACATCGTCGGCGGGAGCTCTCCTTTGTGTTGTCTCCATTGCATCCAACCTTGTTTGAATGTCTCTCATCATTTTTGCTAAATCTGTGACTTCAGGTGCACCTCCTCTTGCACCTCTTCTAATGGGACTACTTTTGTGTCCCTTCACCCAATTGCTAGCTTCTCTTTCATAACTTGCTAATGACTCGACTAGAGTCTCTATCACACAACTTATTAGGGAAAATAACCTCGCTTTGATACCAATTGGTGCAGGTGGGAGGTACAGCGGGCTGCCTCACTCCCTAGCAACAGTCCCTCACTCTCAATCTCATAACAATACAAGACATAAAACAAAGACAACACTTTCTTTTTTGAAATTGAGACTACATTACATTCACAATTCAGAAATTGAGATCATAAAATCTCATGTCACACATGTAGGCTTAAATCTCTACGTTATGCTCTGAGATCATTCTCTCTGCCCATTGCTTCTTTTCCAATGTCGACCCTCACTTCATCTCTGCTTTCTTCTCTTCGCTTCTCCTTCTACAGAATATTCCCTTTTATTCTTTGCATGAGATATTCTTATTTTTTCCCTATCAATCTTCTCGAGTTCTTTTTAACTGCCCATGATTCCCGAGAGATTCGCCATAACAATCAACACATGGGTCAGCTCACAACCTTGTGATCACCACTAATAGAAAGTTCTTTTTGAGAGCTTTCCAATGAGACCTTAATCGCCATATTCGGCACCTTGCCGTGAAAACTATGGCCACATAAATATCTGTGTGTCTTTCTTTTCACTGTAACAATATTTTGCATTGTGGCCGTGGGGAACATGGGATCGTGCCGCGCAGCATGATCCTGGGGTCTTCATGTCACATGCTCCAAATGGTACTTGTGACCTTTATATTTCCCTGTGGACCTGTGGTAAATATCAATCTCAATATATAAACTCATTATGTCTGTAGTAGTCCCTGCTGTTCTATTTTAAATTGCAATTCTGCAAGAGCATATGATGCAGCCACATGTTGTTCATCCACAAAGTCTTAGGCTCCGTGATTCCCTTGTGACCGTTTGAGATCCTGTGGACTTTCATACCCACCATTGACTGGCGACCTACGAGTAGGCCATGATTGTGACACTTGTTACAATCCTAGGTGCCCGGATTCATCATAATCTGGAGTGCTCGGATTCACGTGATTGCCTTTGGTCACTATGAGCTCCGTTGGCTATGTAAAATGCCACGTTCCTATTGGACTCTTCAATTCTGTTTTAAATTTAATTGGCTCCGCTAGTCTCTTTGGGACAATAGACTAAGTCGTTATCACTTAGTGATTTGGTGGCTACCTTAGAACAAACATAAGTGTATGTCTGCAAGGAACATGGAGATTGTGGCTGCTGAGAAAACTGTGATCACATAGGATATAACATAGCATTGGGAATATGTTTAGTGTTTTGGTGGCTGCCTTAGAACAAACATATTTGTATGTTTGCAAGGAACATGGAGATTGTGGCTGCCGTGAAAACTGTGATCACATAGGATATAACACTGTAATCACATAGGATATAACACTGTGATCACATAGGATATAACATAGCATTGGGAATATGAAGTGTCTGCCTTTAGACTTAGGAAATTATAAAGTGGTTGTTGTTTGACCTAGGAAATTATAAAGTGGTCGCTGAGACATTGCAACTAAGAGCTGAGAGTAAAAATATGTGATTGTGTCCCCAAATGTGACCGTGTCCCCAAATGTGACCAATGTAAACTCCGTGACCTTATGACCCCCAAATGTGACTAAAGTGATCTTCAAGAACAAACCTAGGATGTGAACTGAGGCCACTTATTGAAAAATTACACAAAAACACCTACTACATAAAGTGATGCAAGATTGTCCATTCCCCTTGGATGCTTCTGTATCACTTTGCATTTGAGAGGTGAGGCTTCCTCGTACGATGGTTTTTTTTGTAATTTTAACTTGAAAGTGCAAATCAAAGGTAAAAAAATCAAGGTCAAAGGGAATGGAAAATGGATACATGAATATTATCTACTTGCTTCTACAAATTGTATAGCAAGTTTTGTGAAGAAAAGAAAAGAAATCCTACTCTAAAAATATGTTGCTTCCTAATGTCTATGAGAAAATTCCATTAATGCATTCAAGAAAACAAAAATTTGAATAGTAAACAAAGTTGTAGGCTGAACGAAGGGGCAAAGAGATGAACCCTTTGATATTCATATTCAAGTCCTTTGTACATTGCATCACAATAGATGTTAGCAAATGAATGTTGAGAGAATGAAGAGAAAATGGAAGTATGCGGCACACTTACTGACTTGCGTAACTGTTCTTTTATTAATGACAAAGTGGTTACATTAGCTGAGAAGGTTTGATAACTGTCCGTGAGTTAGTCATTAACTAATAACTGATTATAACTTTAACATCCTCCCTTAATGACTAAAACATAAACTCATTCAAGTTTGTCTAAAAATTTACAAGCACAATGGAACCAAAGAGTTTAGTCATTACATTTATAGATTGTTCTAAAGATATCAACACAAAATCCACAATTATCTGACATTTTGCTGTTGTCCATTGTAGGAACTTTGATGTAGACAAAAAACGAAAAGGATACCCAACAACAAAACAAAAATTTGGGCGTGTGGACATAAGATGTATCAAGCTATCCACCAGTTCGCTGGGGGTGATTATTGATCGGCGATGAATCATCTTTGGCTGAAAACTTTAGTCTGATCTCCATAGTTCTGAATCCAAAATCCTGGAGATGCTGCTCAAACAAAACATGCTAAGCTTGATGACTCATTGTTATGCTAAATCTTTACCCTGGGTCATTAACCTTGTTTAAGGATACCCCAGGGTTTGAGGGAACCTTCTTGCCTCATGAGTTGCCAAGTCATAACCGTATAGGGTTATTGGATGTTTATATTGGGCCGAGGATCCCTAGGTGGTCCAATGGGGAAATCAAGTGCCTTCTAAAGGTTATTAGTGTGGGCCCGCACATTAATACTCTTCGAATGGTGTATCATCCTTTAGGCAACCCCTTTCTCTATGGAATCCTCTAGCGATGGTCATCCTTGCATATGTATCTCATTTATCCAATCTGTTTATGGGTTGTCTACTCATCTTGTGCAGTACCATGATGACTGCATCGTGCATGGTAAGATTGTGTAGTGGGTTCTACACATGGTTTTGTTGTGTACTTTGTTAGTAATTCCTGACTTGTTTTCGGGGTTGTTTCAACTAACTATTTGTTGAAATGAATGTCCTGCTTTCTTGGCTTGTAACTAACTATTTAAATAAGGGTTTGTATGCTGAAGTGGTGTGCCTTGCATTCCTTAAAGTGCTGGTGATAGTATCCAGTCCATGTTTGCTAGTAAAAGTGTTTTTTTTCCTTTTTCTGTTCATCTTCAAACTTGTGGTATGTCAGATACATATTACCATCTATGCTATATGTATGCCAGGTTCATATACATCTGGATGAGGATACTGAAGCAGTTCAGGATTCCTATGCAGATTTATTTTGCACTGAATGTAACAGTAGGGATGATGACAGCCTTTTGCTCCTTTGTGACTTGTGTGATTCGGCATCTCATTCATTTTGTGTTGGGCTAGGAAGGACTGTGCCAACAGGAGAATGGTACTGTCGCGAATGTGAAGCATCTAGTAATGTAAATTCTGACATGAAGGAAGATGATGATGATGATGACTTTGTCATTGACTGTTGTAATGACAGTATTACTTCAAGCAGCAGTTCAGTGGCAAGAGCAGCTTCAACTGCAGAGACAGTGGAAAAAGTCAATCCACAACCTGTTCTACCTTCATCACCATTCTCTAGACATGTCCCAAGAACTCCAATTCTGAGAAGAGGGCATGGAAGAGTAATCTGCAGGCAAGCTCCAAGCCTATCAAATGAATCCAGGGCCTCTGTCAGTCAGTCCCCAGCATCTGCCACTGCAGCCCAGGCATCTGGGCTTCTTTCCCTACTACCTTCTGGAGCTTCAAGAACTCTCTCTGGTCAACGCTTATTGCAGGAACGCATACAAGCTATGCGTGAAAATTGGAAAGCATTACAACATGGTGAGTTACGATTCTCTTCGCAGCCTTTATGCTTCAATAATAGGATGACTGATAGAGCTGAGGAACATGCACATCCTGCTCCCAAGAATCACTTAAAGGACAGACAGAGACCTGACAATCAAGCTGATATTGATCGGGCATGGGCTATGATGGAGCGTGCAAAATCGTTAGGAGGTAAGGATCTGTGTCTTGATGACTGTAAAAAAAAAGGAAGATCTCATCCGGTTTCATGCTCTTCCCAGATTAATAGCAACTTTTCTGAGGCTAGGCTATGTACAAGTTCCAGGCCAATTGAAAGGACAACTGCGAAATCAATAGTGGATAACACATACTCTGCATGCCACAATAATTCTGTATTTAATGATAGAATTTCTTCATTTGGGTTTATGCCGCTTCCATTCTCTGAACATTCAACAACTTCTAGTGCACAGCTCACGTCTCAGATGGGTGCTTCTTCAAAAATTGGTAATCAAGCTCCTACAATCACAATCTGTAAGGAAGAACATGTTGCAAAGCTATCAGGAAAGCTCTCTCAAACGGTATGTGGCAATAATGTGCTTCTACTAACTAATTATTGGAGTTCAGTGTTGATTCCTAGGACCATGATATCTTCTTGAATTTTGCAGTCGAATGATGCTGATGCCATTGCAAGGGAGAAGATCTTGTCATTTGTCAAGACTTGATGACAATTCACAAAAGCAAACAACTAGGTATGTTTTAATTGATTTTTCGTTCGGTTTATGAAATTTCAAAACAGATGCTTTGTTGTTCTGCATGATTATCAGAAATATATCCTTATAATTTAATATCTTATACATCATAAAATTAATAATTTTTCTCAACTTGAACCTAAAGAAGGCCCTTGCCAAGTTTCAAATTCTGTAGTTATGGATTTAATTGAGAATTAGTTAATATAATATCTGTGGGAGTTCTGCCACAATCTTACTGGGTTCAATAGATGAGTATATCATGGAAATCTTATTTTCTTCCCACTTAAGAATTTGCTTCCCCTTGTTTCATTAATAACTCTGACATAAGTGTATGTGGTGTTTTGCTTGTTTTCTAAGGAAATTGTCAATTCAAGGAGAGAGTTAGAATCTCAACACACAATTCTAGAAGCTTGTGGATTACAGCATTCTGGACAGAGAGCACACTTTTTAAAAATAATATCTTGTAACCACTCAAACCAACAGAGCTATCTCCAAGCTTGATGCCTATGTGCTGTGATGAATGTTTTGGTTCTTTTGTAAAGGATGTGATAAATGGCATTGCAGATCAAAACTTAAGGAAGTAGATCATCCATGAAAAATAAAATTTAGTGAAAAAATTAAGGCTTGGAAACTGTTTTTACTCTACTTTAACATATGAAGGATAGGCATTACATGTGCATAAGTAAAAGTTGAAAGATTTTCAACATGGAGTGTGACACGTTTAATATTTAACAGTAAGCCCATGTACGTAGAAATTTTGAGCCACTCCATTGAAAGAGTGATTGTATATCTTTGATTGTAGATTTTATGCATGTTTTGTACATAACTTGCCCATTTTTGCTGAAGTGCTGGCATGCATCTGTAAAGTTATAACTAATAAGTCGCAGTGAAGAAATGAATGATGGTGAAGTTTTAGTCATTGGTTTCTTTAGGTGCTATGAAACAAATAATGCATATGCTATACGGTGGAGAGTAGGCAATCCTAAAAAGAGTAAAGGTAACAAAAACATTGGGCCAGGTGGTTGAAAGGTCTTGCTAGGTTGTTGAAGATCTCAGTATCAGGAGGCAAGAGTTTTTTTTGGCTGTCAGAGTATCCTTGTGCTATTAGAGCTGCATTTTCCAAGTATTTTTATTATTTGAGAATATGCATCTCTCAATTCCCTTACATCTTTTTCAGTGATTTTCGTCAAGTCATTTTTAAATCATTTGCATTTCTGTGTTGCTACATAATGAACATAATTGCAATTTGAGCTTTGGGGTGGACATTAATCTTGTTTATGTTGAAGAGGATCATCAAAGTAGTAACCTTGTGATTGAAGTGTTATTATTATTAATCAAAACCTTTTGTATATCGTGTTATATTTTTTGTTTGGATTGACAGTAGACGCAATCTTTACAGTAAAATTTAAAACACTATATTAAAACTGAAATATAAAGTCAAATTTACATGGTAAGATGTGTTCTTCCAGGAGCAAATGGACATGATCAATGTCATAAAATACATCCAGATGGGCTGTAAAGGGCTCCCCATCCAAGCTATAAGAAGTATCAAAGTTAAAAGTATAAAAAATAATATCGGACAGGTTCAGATTCCTATGCAAATGATTAGAGATGCTACTAATTGTATCATATAAATTAACCTGGCTAACAACATAACTATAAACAAACTGAATGAATAGACTTGAGTTGCCTATGAGACTCTTTGGTCATCTCATTCACAGTCCCAAAGTCTCCATAGCACTTCTGATGCTGCCAATTCCTTTAATGCCTATCCATATGCCTAAAAATCAGCTACAACACGCACTGCATTCAATCTGGCAACTGTCGAGTAGCTGCCAGGGCTCTCTGAATTACTGCTATAAACAAACTGAGTGATAGACTTGAGCTACCCAGGAAACTCTTTGGTCATCTCATTCACATCCCAAAATCTCCATAGACTGCACATTGTTAAGTGGGGGGCCTGCCAACTGCAAGAGCCATATGGTTTGGCAATTTTGGCCTATAGCACTCCTTTTTTAACATTCCTGGGGCCATCAGTGATAATTTGTCTAGTGACATTGAAGATGTTAGGGGTGGACTGCCTCGTTTATACACCCAAAAACCAGCTAACACCAACCACTGCATTCAATCTGGAATCCATTGAGTAGCTGTTAGGGTTCTCTGTATTAGTGCACATTGTTAAGTGGGAGACCTGCCAACTGCAAGAACCATGCAGCGGGTAATTATGGACAGTAGTTATTCCCTGCTAATATTCTTGGGGCCTTAGTGACGATTTATTTAGTGACGTTGAATATTTCAGGTACGGGTTGCCGAGTCCAGGTTTTAACCACATCAAACTCTTCTGAGTGAGCAAATTTATGACTTATGATGCTCTTCCCCTTCCGCCATGTTCATCATCTTATTCTCAATGGCTAGCAATTTTATCTCCTTGACATTCATGGAGTTGCACATTTGCATTATCATTTTTTCATGGGCCGTCTATATTTCACACAGGTCCTTAGTGAGGCATTTCAAGGAATGAACTTCCTACATGGATTTACGTTTACCCGTGACAACTCAAGCATTTGCCTCCACAAATGTTCCATTCTAACTAGGCCTCAGATTTAAAGGGCTGCCACTAAGCATGATGAGAAGACTCACCTTTACAAATCAATCTAGCATGTTGTAGATGTGTAGGGAGAATCTGCGTCTCTTTTGAGGATCAAATCTTAGATTTTGTTCCGCTCCCAATTTGTCATATTTTTATCAGCAAAGGACTAAGTCCTTGCAGCACGTGGGCCATCTCTAGCCATGGTAACATAAAGAACAAAGACACCTAAGACAAGGAGGCGATAGAAGGATGAAAGACCCAACAAGCACTTGTAGAGAAGAGGTGGTAGAGAAAATTGCTAGAGAGGCTCTTCCCATGTGTGGAAGTAGTCATAATGAAGAACATGCAGCCTTGAAAGGTTGATTAACTTCCCTACCATGGCAGTGCCAGTGTCAAGGTGGTGTGGGAAACTAAATCGAGGGAATGTATTAGCTGAAAAGAGTGGGTAAGGGGAAATAACAAATAAAAAGGGGGCTAAAAGACTAGGATATGTATTAGGATGAAATCATCATTTCTAAGGGGTCCCAATGGGCCATCTTTTTGTTCTTTGAGGTGTTATACATTAGTCAACTCTCCAACAAATTAGAATCAACACTTTGAAGTGCTTATAAAAGGACATTGACATACATGAACATTGCACATACATTTGACTCTTAAACACTCTTTTTCTCTATCTTCTACCCATAGTCAGCGAACTTCTTTTGCGACATACATTTATTAAGAACCAACGAAGTCTATACAAGAGCATCTCATAATCCAAGATAGACCACCTCCATCTCTTATACCATTGATTTACACCTACTGGACACCATTGGTAATGCGTGGATAATCTCAATTACTGTAGGGGTTTGCCTCTATTGGTAGTGTCTAGGTGCATTCAATGACTGTTCTTCAAATTGGGAAGTCTCGATTAGGTTAAACTAAACATGTTCATTGGTCAATCATAGCAGAAAATGAGTCAACTATAAATACAAATAATTGACAAGGCTAACACTTGGTGATTATTTGATTACTATTTGATAGTTATTTTGAGAAATCCATTAACACTCTCTTCAAGAAAATATTATCACAAATGCATACACATCCAAATACTCCACCAAGGAGTAGGTAGTCTTAGAGCCAATTTTCAATACATGAAAGTCAAACTTTTATGGTGTCAAGTGTTTGAAGATCAAAACTTTGCATTGTATTCCAGATTGTTCACGATATTGTACATACAAATATGTGAGAATTTCGAGTAGTTTGAGCCCTATTTAGAGTATTGGAATGTACATGACATTTACCATTCAACAAGGAGTGGTTGGTGTTGTTCAATCTAAAGTACTAATTACTTTTTCAAGGGTAACCTTGTGGGTGAAAACACAATTAGGTTTTTGATGAAAGAGAACTATAACAAAGAGCAACACATATGATCGAAGGCATACACACACAAGAAGCATTTACAGGTGCATACATAGGGGTTTTAGGAGTTACAGATTAACATGGTGCATAGGGATATTGTCGGTAATCTACAGAGAATGTCAACGACTATAGGGGTTGACTTTGATAACAACATCTAGAGAGGTCTTCAACGTCTATTTCAGGGTTAAATAGTTGATGAAACAGGTATAAATTATTTCTAAGAATGCATACACTTTGTGTGAGCAACATATCACCATAATCAACTAAGTACAATTCTCCCCTCTTACTTTGTCAAATCCTAAATCGAAACATTACAATATCTAGATTATCAATTTCAATTCAGATTAGTATTTTGTTGCCATTGTTTACGTATTTTTATAGCACATAGTTTTCCAACATTTTAGGTCACTTAAAATTGAAAATAACCAAAACAGTTGGAAACATGGTTGGCAAAACGCTGTGATGGGGTAATGAGCCTAACCCAATATGACCTCAATCTCTTCAATGCCTTGCGTTTGTAATTTCATCAAATAGTTGGTGTGCAAGCCTTTGCTTCCTGATTTGTTGTTTTAGTTGGATATTGTTTGTTTGCAATGAATGCAAAAATGATTTGAATGCTTGGAAAGACTTCTAAGATGTCTAGGAAATGAATTTAAATGCAATACAATGTTATTTTGGATTTTTCAAATGCAAATAGATGAAACTACGTGAAGTAAAATGCATTTACAACCAACCGGCGATTTAACAAACAATTGGCATGCATATTAATACCCCGAGTACAAATGATATTAGAATGCTCAATTACAACTATATGTGATCAACAACTTATATCTCCTTGATTGCAATGAATGTCCAATACAATTTTCATATAAATTGGCCAAGACTCTTGGCAATTACAATGTTATCAAAATATTACAATGCTGATATAGATGCACACTTACAGCTGCAACATAAACTATCCTATATGCAATGATAGTGAGAATAAATTATAGAGGAATTTGATCGTTTGATGGTGCCCTTGATGATAGTTGATGAAGCAATCAATAACCATGCACAATGATCACTTTCCAAGCCAAATCGACCCTCCAAGCTAGTCGCCCTGTTCTGATGTGAAGACAGAAATAAAATAAAATACAACGCTTCTCAACCTCCAATCACACCAAATGGAGTCGCCTAGACCCCAAGAGACAAGCACCTCCAACCTTTAACAAAATTGAACCAAAATGAATCCTCATGCAAAATCATGGCTTTTTATGCAGACTTTAGATGTTTGTAATTTTTGATATAAAATTCAGATTCTTTCCAATGCAAGTTGCCCTCCTAAATGCCAAGATGAATGAAGACTTCAACACCAAAAAATGTCTCCAACAATGTAGCAATCGAACTATGCCAATTTTGCCCTTGGCCACTAATTTTGCCCAATTGAGATGACTGAAGTACCACCCCCAGAACTGCAACCCTTCAGAGGATATTTCACTTCCACAGTTATGCTATTAATGGGTGTTTTTCGTTCCCAAAGACAATGATGATAATCTGTAGAACCCTTGTCTCCACAAAATGCTCATCAAATAGAAATGTCAATAACATGATGATGAGAAGCAAGCCAACAACATCTATTTATTCTTTTTCCCAAGGGGTCGGCCCTTCTAGAAGCTTCCAAATAAACAATATAATATTATAATATATTTACACTTTATTATAATATAAAAATATAATTCATAAAGTGCAAATATAAAAATATAACAGAATGTGTTATCCAACATCCAAGATATCCAAAGAAATAATTATGCAAGCATCCAATGAGCCAACCTACGCTTGGGTAACTGCCGAGAGAACCCTCTATCCATGCACTATTAGCCTACGAGGGCCACTGATAGGCTAACCATGCTGAGATATAAATGTCTAACTAGAAGGGGACATTACAGATGGTATAGTGACCTTTTGAGGTGAATAACTTTGAACCTTGAGAAAAACCTTTTGAGAGCGGGTGTTTCCCTCAGAAGAATATGAAGTTGCCAATTATTCAAGGATGATCGAACGTCAATGTGGCAAGAATCACAAAATTAGTTTCCACTCAAATAGATTGAGGAACCCCTCCAACATGTGTTGGATATGGGTTGCCCTTCAAGGCACCATTTAAAATCAACATGACCCAATTCTCGTTCAGTTGGGGTTCATTTACCCTCTTTATTGACACATTTTAGCAATACTCTCATTGGTGAATGATAATCACTATCTTTATATGCCATTGAATGCTTATTTAGTAATAATTAAATGTTTGTCAAGGTACAAATCCAATCATGAGTTGTGTTTTTATTGACGATCAAATGAAAAATTGAAGGATAAGAGTTTTTTTTTATAAAAATATTAGAGGTGTACTACATTGTGGAGAGAATGTACATCAATGATGATACTTGTGGATTATTACATTATGTAGAAAGGGTACATCAATCTAAAAAATATTTTCTTTCCCTTTAAATCAACAATGAAAATCCAAATAAAAAACCAAATGGTGAGTTTGTATTTTAATATTAGGGGCGTACAACATTGCGGAGAAAGCACACATCAAAGATGATACTTGTGGATTACTACATTGTGGAAAATGAGTACATCAATCTGAAAAATATATTCTTTTCATTTAAATCAACAATGACAATCTTCAAGCTTGATACATATATGTATGTTAGTTTTTTTTTAAAACATACAATATGTTCCTTAGCAAATGAATTAAAAAACTAGGATGCATATAAACAATAAAGTTTGGAGGTACTCTAGGGTTAGGTTTCTCTTGGGTAGTTTCATTGCCATGGCATCCAATGGATGCATAATGCCTTCCTTGATTGAACAACAATTTTTGGGTAGAGGATGAGAAGACCCTTCTATCAAGCTTGCTTGTTTATTCGCTAAACAATCTCAATTCTTTGTTCAAAAGCCTTTTGCTCATGTCTTACCATGATATGTGGTCATTGAAGGTGACTGTTAATCGACCAATAGTAACACAATTGGTTGAATGGGCTAATCCCCATCACTAGATTGCCATGATTCATAATGTAAAAGGTTTGGTAATTAATAGCATGATAGTTGATTGGGAGGAGGGGCAAGGGTTTCTTTATTGCGAGTTTGTGGTGTAAACCCATTGTGGTATTGTACTAACTGGCTAGAATTATCCAATATTAAGATACTGGGAAGATAAGACAATGGTGATTATGAGGTGGTCTTAAATACAAATGAGTGGTAACAATTTACAATTGTTGTTTATTTGGGAAACTCATATGGTGCGTTGTTATACCATTTCCTACCTAAAATAAGTTTTATTGTCTTTCATCATTGTTTTTACCAATTCTCATAGTTCCTTTTTATGATATATGTCTCATAAATGCTTTTGAACACTTTGTCTTGTGAGATTATAAAAACAAGTCCACAATCAAGCAATATTGAAATAATTCAAAATAAAAGACACCATGACACAATTATGTGGTAGTGTCCAAAGACTCCTTAAAACATAATCAAATATAATATAATATACCAAAGGAACAACTTGGTTGAATAGGGGAAATGCATTTATTTTATATAAATCTATCAACATGTGACAACATGGTAGGACGACTTATTCTAAGGAACTGACCTAATACATTATAATTATTCTTGCAAGGTACACACTATACTATGCAATGTACATAACACAAGATACATATAACCCAATAGCCCCAATGAAACACCACAAGTATTTGTAACTCAAAGGGTCTCATACAAATGGGTTTTATATTCTAATATACTCTAAAACATAACTTGGAGGGTCAAAAGGTGCAATTAACATGCCTATCCTTTTGAAAAGGAATGAGGGGAGTTGACATCCCCCATTAGTGACAACGAATAGAAACCCAAATACTTGCAATGGAAATCTCCTTCTCAGTCTTTAAAGCTATGAATTGTTAGAGTGGCTTCCACAATCTAATAAGGATCTCCTCAATCCTAAAAAACTAGATGACTAAAGTAGCACCCACAATCTGGCAACCTCCTCAATCCGCAAACAACTAGATGTATTGAGTAATTCCCATAATGTTGTGAAATCCTCAACAACTCTCAAAATTTTAAGATCAAATATTTGCTATGATCCAATAAATAATTGAAATACCATCCCTAAAAATCAACTCTTATCTCTTATCTCTTCTTGCTGCCCAAATTTTCAAGGCTGTCTGACGCATGTGGGCCCCATCGGTAGCCCCCAAAGGATTAGTCTCACCTCCACTCACCCCAATGAAAGTCATTGGGCGGAGTTGCAGTGTCCCAATTGGGATTGGGGATACCTCTTGATATGATCTTAATATTCAATATATGTAGAAATACCCTTAAGGTAGGGAAACACCATATAATACTCCTTTAGGAAGGAATAACTCCACAATGTCTCTTCGAGGGGACAACCTCCAATATCCTCTTACAATAGAAGACTCAATGCTTACTTGATATCTTTACCATGATAATCATCTCCTATATATAGACATCTATCTAACCCATGGATGGGTAACCTCCTAATCCCAATAGGCTGACCATTACCCAATGTACTAATTCCACAAGTTACTCCATTATCCTAATATATTGTACCCATATAACTAAGGGGATGTGTGCCACATGTCAGCATCTCCATCAACCCATATACATTAATATATCATATCCCTAGGTACATAGCATTACTTCTCTCCTTGACATGTTTCGTCTTTGAAACATAGGAAGAAACCAAATATGAGTGTGCTTCAAATCATTGCACACTTGTCTCCAATTTCGATCATCTAGCCATCCATATGTGATCTTGGCAGGTGATAGCTCTCCAAGCTTGTTTCCAAATTCCATTGTGCTCCTCTGATTTCATTTAGGATCATAATTATACTGCTTGGGTGTCTAAGCATAATTATTCCTCTTTTTATTCCATGTACCATATTCTGCTGCGCCACTCTGATTCCAACCACGACCATAGTAGGTATTCTTCCATGCATAGTATTTTTTCTTTCATTCATTCTATGTGCCATAGTATTTTTTCTTTAGATTCCATGCATATCCATAATGATTGAAAATTTTATTTCCTGTATAGACAAAATGATTATTGTTATGACACTTCCTCACCTGGTTCCATGATTGTTTACTCTCATGATGATGTGGGTGTCTATATACCTCAACCTTTTCCAATACTTTGACCTTATCCACCTTTGATTCTACCTCTTCCACCTTTTCCTTCTTTGTCTCTTGAGTAGATGAAGTGTTCATTTGTAGTGTGTCTTTATCTATATCATCTGAATCTTCATCATGATCTTCATCACCTATTTCAATCTTATCCTCATGATCTACCTAGATTGTTATTGGTGCCTTTTTCACTATGATATCTTGTAAAGTGATCTTATTTTTCCTATACCAAAACTTCATGAACTTTTTTTGAACATTAATATTCATTGTTCCCAAAGTCTCTAACCATGGATATCCAAGAACTATATCCATATCATCCACATATCCAAAGCATAAAAATCTGAATGCAAAACATATTTTTCCATAATGAGCTTCAAATATTCAAGCATTGAAATATTATTACCATCTACTTGAACCTCCTTGATATTATTTTCTTGAACATGTAGATGCTTGGCCACATTTATGTTAATGAAGTTATACTTGCTGGTAGGGTTTATGGACACAACCACCTTCTTCTTTTGAATGCATCCATGAAATTGAAAAATTGACTCAGATTTATTTGGAGCCAAATTATTTGAACCCTTCTCCTCTTCTTCTTCTTCTTCTTCTTCTTCTTCTACATCCTCTTTTTCTTTTATATCCCATCGATCTAGGAAGGTTTGTTCCATTGCTTCCCATAAAGAATACTGTTGCGCAAAGCTCAATTGATTAAACCACCAATGTTGTGCAGGCCCAGACAAAGAAAGAGATAATTCTATTTTCCATAAAATTGTTTTAGTATTATTCTTCTTAAAATTGAGCCACCATTCTCTAGCATCAACACCATCTTCCCTTGAAATTTTTTTTAGGGTTCATGAAACCCTAAAATATCAATAATTCATACAAAACTGATCCAAAGAGTCCCAAATTTTTTAATGTAGGTTCCTCTTATGATATTGGAACCTCAGTCAAAATTTTGTGAAAAAATCTCACAAATTTTGATTTTTAGATTGAATATATGAAAAACCATAAAATCACAACAAATCACTTAAAACAACTCTAAATTTTTTGAAATTTTGATTGTGCTTCTCTTATATCTTCATATATCTCCAGTAAAAATTTCAAATAAAAATTCCCTATAATTTGGAATATATAGCGAAATTAGTATAAACCCTAAAATAACAATAACTCTCTCAAAACTAATTTAAAAATATCAATTTTTTTACTTTGACTTATTTGAAATATTATCCATATCCTGTGAAAAAATTCACAACCAATCAAAAGTTATTGATGATTTAAAAAACTAGGGTTTCGCTCTAAACAAATTACCCAAATCGAAACTCTAATACCACTTGATATAATCTTGATATTCAATATATGTAGAAATACCTTTAAGGTAGGGAAACACTATATAATACTCCTTTAGGAAGGAATAACTCCACAATGTCTCTTCGAGGGGACAACCTCCAAATCTTCTTACAATAGAAGACTCAATGCTTACTTGATATCTTTACCATGATAATCATATCCTATATATAGACATCTATCTAACCCATGGATGAGTAACCTCCTAATCTCAATGTAGGCCGACCATTACCCAATGTACTAATTCCACAAGTTACTCCATTATCCTAATATATTGTACCCATATAACTAACTAAGGGGATGTGTGCCACATGTTGGCATCTCCATCAACCCATATACATTAATATATCATATCCCTAGGTACATAGCACCTCTGAGTTTAAAAAATAAAATAAAAATCAACTCTTATCTCAAAATGAGACACAAGAACATGTTGAAATAAAGTATGGTAGTCTCATCCCCGAACATCTCCATAAAGATATATGAATGTAATATGGGGAATCTACCCAAATGTTGATGATGATCAATTGTCAAAGCCTCATGTGAATAAGTTAATCAATCCAAGCCATCAACCTTATGTACAAGCTCCAAAACTTGCAACTTATAAAATGAAGTGCTTAAAACATGACATAATATACTAAAACTCATCATCACAAATGTTGGATCTGATTATAAACTAATAATCAAATCAATCACTAAATATACAATGCAATGTGTATATACTCCTCAACCAACACATTAGTCTTAAGAAACACCTTGAAAATATCAAGATATGCCACAAAAGATTACATGCAAAATATACCATCTAAAGAATCAGTCATGGCCCCCTAGATTTGGGCCATATAACTTGAAACACATCATAAGCCAAAGATAGATCATGCTATTTGAATCATCTTAGACAATTACAAAAAATCCTATATCGATACATTTCCTCCAATATAAATATGAAGGTAGTCCCCATGGCACCCTTGGACTCCAATAACATTTGAAAAAGGAAAAGATAAAGTCAATGCACTAAGAAATGATCTATGTACATGAGACCATATATCCATTAATGATAACAACGAGCCCATCATCTTCTCCCACTCCTATCTAACTTCAACTCCCAAAAATGTGTTAAACACTTTGTACAAGAGATAGATCTTACTATGGATCTGCATTGATGCATCCCCCCTATGCTCCTTAACTACTTCTAGGATCACAAGACTTCCCTAAAAAGTATGAATAGTCTCATGTGTCAAATCTATAATATTTGACATGATAGGGGTCAACACCCAAATTTCTCTCATAAGAAGCTTCAAATAATGCAACATCTCCTAGAACATCCTTATCATCCTCAGAACAAATCTCTCAATTAAAGATCCCTAAAAATTGTATATAGGTATATTATCTTTTACACCAACAAACTAGGTAGGAGTGTTAAATTAGACACCTAATTAGAGATGACATTATGCAGATTAACACAAAAATAGTTATGTGATCTCAACATCCTCACCAACAACATCAAGTGTAGAGTCATATGCTAAATGAGTACTCTCATCAATAGGTTTTCCAAGCATCTAGAGCAATCTACCATCCTTGAGCATATGAGTACATTCTATCGATATTGTCACCTGTATCATATCCATGGCCACCCACCAAAAAATACAAGAATCAATAATGAGAATGAAATCCATGCTTGGCTTCATGATCTCTTTCAACTGAGGAAAAATTGGGCCATCATTCCTCTATTGTATTTGTGACTATCATATCCAAATCCATGGAAATCATCATATCTCTGAGAATGTGCACATGCTCCACATGTCTCATATTGAGGCCAAAAATGGCCCTTATGTCCTCCAAATGATGAATGAGTCCCATAATGATCATTCTCCTTGAATGAACCAAAGTACATGAAGTGTCTTCTCTTCTCATCTATTTGATTTCTGAAGAAGAAGCATGTCTTTTTATTCTTCTCATTATTGCTATCATGAGAGGCATTTGAAGACTTTGATTCCATTTTTGCAAATGAATCCTTTGCAAACATATGGTGAAAATTTTCTGAATAAATAATTTCTTCTCTCCCTCACGTGAAGACCACATCAATAGACAAAACAATAATTTCCAAGTCGACCATTCTTTTCAAGTCAACCATATATATATAACCCATTTTTTGAAGAAAATTGCACCGATTTCATGTGCTTCTTAAATGCTCTAGTATAGGGAAAAGTATACCTTTTACTAACATCATCAAGAATAAGATCAACATGATCAATAGTATGAACATCAATATGATCAATAATAGGGTCAATATCATCAACAAGAGTATCATCATTAACACACATGCTCATTAGTAAAGGGAGAAGAAGACCTACTATTAACATGATCATCATCAAATGATGATTAAAAAACATGCATCAACATGATCAACAACATAAGCATAACAAACATTAGCCTCAACCAATGCATGCTCATCAATGACAAAAATCATTAGATCATGAGTAGAGGTAGAAAACAAACTCAAAATCAATAGAACTAAAAATATTAACACATTGCTTTGCATGCTTCTCAGTGTCTTCATTCTTATCCCTTGATGATCTCTTTTAGAATAATGAAATCTGACCCCAGATCCATGAGCCATTTGATCAAGGCAAGATCAATATTTTCATCTTATGATCAATCTAATCGTTCCAACACCAAAAAAATATGGCTCATGATGCCTATGCATTGACTATTGTGTGCCCAAAAAAATAATGATGAAGTATCCATTCCCACATATAAAAAACCTCTTGGAATAACTCTTAATGTTATAAAATATATGAAATCATTATTGCTTGAAATGTTAAATTTATTAAACCTATTATTAATTAGTTTGGTTAGTTAGGGTATTAACTAGTCTGTTTGCAAGTATTAATCTCTGACTAAATTCCATATTTGGTAATAGGGTGGGTGAGAGGCAAGATTAAAAATATATGAGAACTTGTGAGGGTTTTAGAGAAACAATATTAGGATGGGAGAATTAGAGTGTCGATTATTGCCAAGAGGTAATGCCATTTTTATTGCCAAGTGCGATGGTAGACCTATTTTTTTAATTTGTATGTGAATAATTAGATTAAAGTTAATACTTGTCACAACCCAACCCTGCCCATCCCCGCCCCCCACATACCACCACCCCCCATTCCCCCCCCCCACACACACACCCCCACTTAAAACTATGAGTATTTTTAGTTTAGTTAGTTTGAGTGAAATATTGAATGGTGACAAGAAGCTTATAATAGCAATTGTCATTTTTTTCTACCAAAATGTTTGATACGGATTGCAAGTACAAAGGCAAACGAGATTGCTGAAGGGATGTGCTAGAGGAGGCACTCCATTATACTTTGGTCTAACCAATAGTAGAAGGATCAGTGCTATTCTGTATCAAATTTGTGAATATGTAAAGCTCAATAAGAAGGTGCACAACATCATGAGAAAGGATGAAAAAAAAAACATCATACTAGTAACAGGTGCAAAATGTCTTACCCATATATAAGCACTCAATATAAAAATATATATATAAGTTTTTAAATCATAAAGTTTTCTATAATGGTCAAATGCTTTAGGGCATCAATTACTTTATGAAGTTTATTTAAATTTTTAATTTTATAAATCTATTCCACTAGCAAACTAATTTAATTATGTATCTCCAACCTATGAGGAATTGTTAAATATATAAGTTTTTTAATCATAAAGTTTTCTATAATGGTCAAATGCTTTAGGGCATCAATTATTTTATGAAGTTTATTTAATTTTTTAATTTTATAAATCTATTCCATTAGCAAACTGATTTAATTGTGTATCTCCAACCTATGAGGAATTGTTTCCGTTTAAAAAAAAATCAAAGTTGTGACAAAAGTCATTCTCAAGTGTCCAAGCAATGGATTTTTCTCTAACTTTAGGTTTTTAGATTTAATTGTTTTTTAATTATGTAGTTTAGTTTAAGTCTAAATTTTTTAATTAGAGGATTAAATTAACAAATTTTTTAATCTTAAAGATAATTTGTGAGATTTTTTAACTAATTTGTATAAAGTTGTATTCTAAACCTTGTGGAAAAAAGGTTTTTCTTCAACCCTTGTATCTTGTAAGATATAATTAGTTTTTTTGAAAAAATTGCTTTAAGATTCATTTTTCTAAACCTCGAGCAAATTATTATTTTTGTATATAGATGTATTGTCAATAGTACCCAATAACCTTAATAGTATTTTGATAGTAGGAAAAATGTTTCCAAAACCATTAGAGAACTTCATGCACTAATCTATGATCGACAAGACCATCATGATTGATATAAATGAGTGAGCTAAGTTTTATAGGTGGAACTAATAAGGATAGAGGATACCTACCAGTATCAAGGTTGTTCCTAGTGTGGAAACTAGGTGATTGTTTTAGTGGAAAACCATTACAAAAATATAATGAAGCCAAAGATGATGATAACTAGTGAAGGTGACGATGAAGACCATGCTTTTGATTCACATGATATTAAACTAGTGTTGTTCAGGAGAGGTCCCAATCTAATCTAAGGTGCATTTGAGGTGAGGCCTAGTACCACTTAAGGATGTAATGTGGTCAATTCCCATTATTGATATTATTGTTCTCTAGTGAGGCCAAATACCATTAAGGAAATACAGTGAAGGGTAAGTGCACAGAGTTGGGGGAAAATTCTATGGACATTCGAGTATAACACATATGAGATATTGCATAACACATATACATTATAACAATAACACACATTATTCTTCTAGGCTCGATAAACATCGAGCCTAGTATATGTGTATACTATAATGCATACACATTATAACACATGCATTTTCACCAGTACAAATTTAAATTTTTAAAAGTGCACACGCTTGGAATAAAAAGAAACCATATAAATGCAAAAAGAATCCAAAATATAAAGAATATAAAAGTTAAAATATAAATATAAACTTATATTTGGATTCTAAGTGCATGCTTATGATATGGGAGATAGTTTTTCAAAATCAAATCTAGCCAATACTTAGGCATTTTTAGGGTTTCAATAATAAACCTAAGGATTTTAGGGCATAACTTTTGAAATTGATGTCTACTTTGGGTAAACATATAGTCATTTTAAAGGTTTTCATGCCTTCCACATTGCTTGCTAGCATTTTTAGGAGTCTTAGGTTTGTCAAAATTAAAGTTTACTAACCATTCACTTTGAATTCAAGCTAAAGTGGTGTGATTGGGGCATAATAAGTTACATTGATGACTTGTGCACATTAAACAACCACTTTGTGTTAATTTTACTTGTTCATCATCCTTCCCTCATCCCTAATCATGTCCTCCTCATCCCTCATCATCCCTAATCACTATTTCCTCATTCCTAATCACTCCCTCATTGACCCTTACCATCCATCATCATCTTTAATCACTCTCTCATTTTACCTAATCATTCCCTCATTGACCCTCACCATCCCTCACTATGCCTAATCACTCCATCATCCCTCATCATCATTAATCACTCCTTTATCATCCCTAATAATATCTAATCACTCCATACTTATCCCTCCTCATCCCTAATCACTCCCTTATTGACCCTCACCATCTCTCATCATCCCTAATCACTCCCTCATTCACCCTCATTCACCCTCATTTGCCCTCATAATCCCTAGTCACTCCTTTATCATTCTTCATCATCCATAATCATTCCCCCCTCATCCCTCATAATCCCTAATCACTTTGTGCTCATTCTCATTGACACTCACCATCCTTCATCATCCCTAATCACTCCCTTACCATTTTTAATTACACCCTCATTAACCCTCACCATCCCTCATTATCCTTAATGATCTCCTCATCATCCCTCATCATCCCTATTCACTCCCTCCTCATCTATCCTCATCCTTAATCAATCCATCCAATACCTTGATGGTGGGTGCAATGGCTTCTTACTTGTGCTTGATTGGCTTATGTCCCAATTCCAAAATTTTCTCACTCAAATAAGACTCAAACTCAAACAAGGAACTTAGAGATATCATTTGATTATCTGGTGGGATTAAATGATATATATGGTGATCCATGCCCAAAATGTAGAGAGTGTGTATCTAGAGCCCTAGACCATAATAAATAGGCAGGAAAGAAAGCAAAGAATGAGATGAAATTGTATTAATTACATATATAGATTGAGATTTGGGCATCTAAGACACCCCTTTATGTTAATTTTATTTATGATTAGGTCCCTTATAGGCTAAAAGTGACACAAAAAAACACCATATCTGCTTATGATTGAGGTAAATGTAAACAATGGGATCACCACACTAATGCATACATAGTGAAGTCCATTCAAGGATGTCAAGTAGTTGAAACTATTTATTATATTAATAGGGTAGGAATCAACCATCACATCATGTTACCCACACCTATATTTCATTATTTATCACATCAAAATCATGGAATACATATAAAAGTGACATTGATTTATTCTATGATATGGATATGTACTGCATTAGACAAATCATTCATACTATTGGGAATTATGCACATTAGGTCACTCCCTCCAATACCTTTATGGTGGGTGTAGTGGATTTATGTTTGTGCCTGAATGTTGCCTAATCACTCCTTTATCTATATAGGCTATAATACTCACTCTCCTTTCAAATATGGCTTGGGTATTCAATTGAGTATTTAGGTATGGTATACTCAAGATCAAGATATGTCTTATACATTCAATCAGGTATGGCATAATCAAGTAGGTAAAGTAGGTAGGGAATACTCAAGTAGGTAAATTAGGTAGGTAATAATCAATGGTATAGATCTATTACATACATAACATGATTCAAAACTTCATTTTACATTTTATCTATCAGTAAGCAAACTTCCCTTACCAACAAAAAAAGCTAAGTAGGTAGGACATACCTAAATAGGTAGGGAAATAATATGTGCAAGCAATATATAGGGAAGTGAGTTTCCCTTGATAGCTAAAAATCTATTCTAGAAAGGGAAAGTAGGTAGGAAAAGAATGAAGATATATATTAGGAGGCAAACTTCCCTTGCTTATTGGGTAGGGCATAACTAAGTAGGTAGGGTAAGAATAAAGCTATCTATCATAAAGTAAACTTCCCTTTATAAATATGCCTTAATCCAGAAGTAAAGCAAAGCTAGATATCAAAAAAGGCAAAATTCCCTTGATAGATATGCCTTACTCCCTTTTTTTTTATCGAGAAGGTACTCTTCCCTTGATATTTTATTAAGTGAAGCAAAGCTAGGTATCAAGAAGGAAAACTTCCCTTGCCTTATTCCTTGGCATAGATGAAGTAGTTAGGGAAAGTTTGAGATTAGGGTAGGGCATTAGAATGGTGCCCCCCATATATTTATGATATACCACCCGCATTCCTATGCTATCCTTTGATATATTATATTAGGGACTGGGGCATACTTAGAGTATGGTAGGGCCCCAATTTTTCATTTAAGGCCCATCAAGCCATGCCCAAGCTCTAAGTAGCCCCTCCTAGATTTAATGGATTAAGACATATGCCCTTCATTCACTTCATAAATCAAGTTTAGTATAGATCACATTGGGTATAGATCGAGTTGGGTTGGAAAACACTACAAAATTGGTGACTACCCATCTATCTATTTATAAATATGATCTACTATGGATAAAATCTCAATGACATATAGATAAAATGAGATGTCAATTGTGGGCTTGGGATTGGAATTCTCAATTAGTCTCCAGTCACCCTATCTATATAGATATAAATTAGGATTCTTAACTCTGGGATTGTAATTCTTAGATGCCTAAATCCTAGTATATGTTTGTAATTAATAAAATTTCATGTCACACATTTCTCACTTTCATACCTATTTATTCTAGCCTAGGGCTCTGGATACACACTTTCTCCATGGTCTCTAGGCATGAACACCATATAGATTTTCAAATCCTGCCAAATAATTAGATGATATCTTTTAGTTCCTTATTTGAGTGAAAGAGGATGAGTAAAGGAAGAGTTTATTTTTTCCTTATTTGAGTGAAAGAGTATGAGTACAATAAGAGTTTATTTGTGCCTTATTTGAGTCAGTAAAATTTAGAATTGAAATAGAAACCAATTAGGCACAAGTAGTAAGCCAATGTACTCACCATCAAGGTATTAGAGGGGGGAGTGAGCAGGGATGATAATGGATGATGAAGAAGCCATTAGGTGATGATGAGGGTCAATGAGGGAGTGATTAGGAAAGATGAGGGATGAGGAGGGAGTGATTAGTGACCATAAATGATGAGGATGGAGTTATTATGGATGATAAGGGATGATGGAGTGATTAGTGATGATGAGGGATGGTGAGGGTCAATGAGGGAGTGACGAGGGACAATGAGGAATGAATAGAGAGTAATTAAGGGCACTAAAATATGAGGAAGAAGTGATTAGGGATGAGGGAGGGATGATGAACAAGTGAAATTAACACAAAGAGGTTATTTGATTGCATAGGTCATCAATGTGACCTACGCTTCCCCAATCACAACACTTTAGATTGAATTCAAAGTGAGTGGTTTGTAAACTTCAATTTTGACAAAATTGGGACTCTTAGAAATACCAATAAATAATCTATAAGGCACAAAAGCTTAAAAAATGACTATGTTTACCCAAAATAGACAAGGTAAACATATAGTAATTTTTAAGGTTTTTATGCCTTTCAGATTACTCAAGGAATTTCTAGGAGTTCTAGGTTTGTCAAAATTGAAATTTAAAAACTACTCACTTTGAATTCAAGCCAAAGTGGTGTGGTTCAAGTAGCATAGGTCACATTGATGACATACACACATCAAATGACCATTTTGTGTTAATTTAATTTTCTCATCATCCCTCCCTGATCCATATTCACTTCCTCCTTATCCCCCACACCCATAATCTTTCTTCTCATTCTTCACTATGCCTAATCACTCTCTCATTGACCTTCACCATCCCTCATAATCTCTAATCACTCCCTCATAATCCTTGATCACTCCCTCATTAACCTTCATCATCCCTCATCACTCCTTTATCATCCCTCATCATCTATAATAACTCCCTCCTCATCCCTCATAATCCATAATCACTCTTTCATCATACCTATTCACTCCCTCATTGACCCTCACCATACCTAATGACTCACTCATCATCCCTAATCACTCCCTCATTGACCCTCACCATCCCTCATGACTCCCTTATCATCCCTCATCATCCCTACTCATTCCATTCTCATCCTTCCTCATCCCTAACCAATCCATCCAATAACTTGATGGTGGGTATATTAGATTCCAACTTGTTCCAAATTAATTTTTGTTCTAATTACAAATTTTACTCACTCAAATAAGTCCCAAATAAACTCTTCTTTTACTCATCCTCTTTCACTCAAGTAAGGAAATCAAATATATTGTCTAATTTTTTGGTGGGATTTGGACATCTATATGGTGATCCATGCATAGAGTATGGAGAGAGTGTGTATTAAGAACCCTAAGCTATAATAAATAGGTATGAAAGTGAAAAAATGGTGGGATGAAATTATATTACTTATATATATAAATTTAGATTCAAGCATCTAAGAATTATAATCCTAGAATTGAGAATCATAATTTATATCTATATAAATAGGGGTGACTGAAGACTAGTTGAGAATTCCAATTCCAACCCCATAGTTGACTTATCATTTTTTGTATATGTGATTGAGAGTCTTTCCATAGTATAATGCATTTATAAATAGATAGATACATGGTCACCAATTTGTTAGAGTGTGTTCCAATCTGGTAGTCAGTAG